>JBAIZL010000001.1:380855393-381327893 GCA_036971475.1 Prosapia bicincta
TAGTGTCCGATATCTGATGCGCACCGTCACAGATTGGATATTTAGGATATATTCGATACGAAAAGTAAGCAACACTTATGTATACTTGTAAAAATAAAATTTATATTTTTTTCAAAAGTAAAATCATATTATTGTTTATTTCTTTATTTAAATTAAAGCTGTATTTATTTTGTGGAATCGTTATTTGTTGTTACTACAACTTCTTAAAATTTAGTGTATACAAAAAATAATGTTTAATATTTCAATTTTGGTTACTATATTATTATTTATTATTATTAAATAACAGTATTTTATCAGTTTTCGGGGATTTAAAAAGTGTCGTTAATTTCTTTATATCGTCTTTGACAAATGTTTGTGTTCTCTTGGTTTATATTCCTCCGTATATTGTTACTATTGTTAGACTAGTAGTAAAGCCAAAAACTGCTATAATTATTTATGCGTCCATGTTTATATTGAAGCTATTTATTTTTTGTATGTTTAATTTTTTTAGGCTCTTGTAGATTTATTTTTGCTTAAACGTTGATTTTTACAAATTATTCTTTGTAGGCCTATTTGTAGGCACATTATTATTTTTTTTTTAATTTGATTGTATTTATTTTATAATACACATTCGGTCTTTGATTTATTCGCACAAATTTGACTTATTTGTCTATATTTTAAATTATTAGCAATTTAATAATTCAGTTCTCTACTGTCTTTAATTTTATAATATTGTTTATAATTATCTATGAAGTCTATCTATGGGTCTATGAGTCTCGCTCATAACAGTATAAAATATTTTACAGTGCTGTAAAAAATACAGCACAAATATATTTACTTAGTTAAACTATTAAAATAATGGTAAATCGTTTATTTAATCTTAAAGTTATGAAATCTTGCCAATTGTTATTATTATATTTATTATTATTATTGTTATTTTTATTATCACTATTATAATATTTATAATAATAATAATAATAATTATTATTATTATTATTATTATTGTTGTTGTTGTTGTTGTTGTTGTTGTTGTTGTTGATATTATAACTGTTATAAATGTGCTTACTTTGGACTGCGCAAAGCTATAGATATGTATTAACAAGACCACGTATTTATGACTCCCAATTTACTGTCTTATTTTTCAAACGTTTTAATTTTTTAAACACATTTTTCAAATTTTGTAACCCCTAATTAATGGTGCATCGTGTATTAATAAAACCATTTAAATAAATCTACACCAGCGATTTGTAATCCCATTACTAGGCGGCTTGGTGGCGCGTTTAGGAAGTACAAATTATTCCACGGGTCTCAGTAATTTGCTGATGATGTTGAAGACAAACCGAAACGTGCAAAGCACCCTTGAAGAAACGGTTATAATGTTTACATATACCAACGCCATGCAGGTAAACATTCCGATTGTATAACTAACAATATTAAACGTAAATAAAACCGGATACCAACTCAAAACGTAAAACTACTGTAAATAAGGATAATATAACAATATAATCCTGTATTAAGTTATCAATCAATCACTGTTGGCTGGATACGTTATCAAAGCGATGACTTCTCGAGCGGCTTGTCCAGTGAAGACAGTTGGAGATGCTGATGATGGGATTATATGGCAATAAAATGATTATTCAGAGCGGTTATTTCTTTTCAATCATTCCATTTAATTAATTTATAAATCCATATATGCCATTTGTAAATTGAATAACGTATTACTGCTATGAACATATTTAAAAATATTCCATTCGTATTGCTGGCATTTAAATCGTTGCTTATTTTATCGAATTAAACGGATACATTGCACACATCTCTTATTGTATTCGTATATTTGAAGTGTAACTAAATAACGCACAGATACTAAATCCTTGTATTTTAATTTATTATTTATACCTTTTTATGTATATTGTTTAGTTAGAGCTTAGCTAGTAAACTCTAATTATTGTCGAAGGTACATATTAAAAGGGTGTACTAAAATATCATGCAACACTAGTTATTTTACCCAGAAGAGTTTCGGCGCCTTCACTAGTGATGAACCAACACTGTTAAAAAACGATATGCTCGCCGAAACTAGTCTGTGAAAATAAATTAGTGTTTAGTGAAAATTTTAGTACTCTTTTAATATTTACCTTCGGTAGTTTACCTTTTATTTAGTTTAAGATCTAAAAGTCTTTTGATAAAGTTTTGCCAATGGAGATTTTAAAAAGATATACGGCATTTAGATAAAGCACAAACCAAGAACAATTGATTTATTTACACAGTACGAATGCGCGTGCGCGCGCGCACACACACACACACACACATACATATATATATATATATATATATATATATATATATATATATATATATATGTATATATATATATATATATATATATATATATATATATATGTATATATATATATATATATATATATATATATATATATATATGTGTGTGTGTATATGTATATATACATATATATATGTGTGTGTGTGTGTGTGTGTGTGTGTATAATATATATACATATATATATATATATATATATATATATATATATATATATATATATATATATATATTATAATCCACCAGTTTAATTAAAGTTAGAAATAAGTACTGTATTTAGCAAAAAGGAATCTATGGAGAGCTGGGTATTACTCGCAATCACGGACTTGTGATTTCCAAGACAATTGGACTTCACGGCGTTGCCAAGTTTCTCGTTATTCTTTACGGTTTAGTTGTTGTTTTTTTATATAACTTTCTTAGAAGAGTGAACTGAGACGACAGTAGCGTACTGACTATTTTCCAACGTTGAAAATCCTACAGGATCGGTTACCAAATACCTTTTTATATTAATTTGACTCAACTTATTTAATTTATTTTTAATTAAAATCTTTTCAATAACGATTTAAAGATTCTTCGTATACGAAAATATCTCAATTAATTTAAACAGATCCTAGTACTATCGGAGCGAGTAACAGACTACAAGTTCAAATTCCAAGAATTTATCTAGGCGACAGTTTCTCTTAAATATCAATGTAAGTTTTTCTTGAGGCGTTCAAACCAAATATTCCCGCTGACTGGGAATTAACTAAAGGCTAGTTATCGTAGTGGCTTTTGTATTGCTAGATAGGCGCCATGGTATGTCGCGACACTCAGTGTCGTGGTATTTCCTTGTTCTGTACACATGTGCGAGTCGAGTGGCTCGCTATCTTGTTGACATTCTGGATAAAATAGTCGCTTTACTAGTTATTACAAATATTACTGTATAATTAACAGATTCGTTACAAAAGCTACCAATAAGCAATAGCATTGCTCATAAAGTCATAAAGTATACCAAGGAAAGAGAAGCAAAACTTTATCACAGATCACACGATCAAGGTATCTTTAATTATTCACAAGACGCAACTAAGGAGGAGTGTAACAGGGTAACGCTACCCATAAAGTGAGTGGTGACACCAAAGTTAGCTCAGATGGAGGGCATTTTATATTTAATGTTACAAGAACCATGACTGGGCACAGGTGCCACAGTGAGAACAGGTCTTAAAGCTCGAAGAACAGGTAAAGCACGAGGCTACAATACCTAACTCTAACGTTAGTAAAAAAAGTTCCTCTGTGAATTTTTAATGGCTTTAATTTATTCGTTTTTTTGTGTGAGCCTCATTATTTAAGACGATTGGTTTAATATTTCAAAAATATGTATTTCTCTATACTATCTTCTTTGCTCCAAAGTTTGCTCTCAAACCTCTTCCGACCGCTTGACCGATTCCAGATATTTCTCAAGAGCTCTCTACGCTACCAGCTACTGACTTCATGTGCCTGAATTATCAAGTGCTCTTTTTCATAACACGATCAGCCGATATTACTTATCCCCTATAAAGCATAGGAAAGGGTTGTTATTATAGGTAGGATTAAGGTAAATACAAAATATTCCTAAACGTTATAGATGTATACGGATCCTCCTTACCTGGTATATTTCTTTGTAAGATGAGCGATAAGAAATGATAAGTAGAATAAATACCTCTAAGGAGAGAGCCTAATCAGAGGTTCTGGGAATAGGGGACATTATGTCATCGTAGGGTACCATGCCTACAGTAGATCTGTTTCAGAGCGGAGGGAGGGAGTAAGTAGAAGTGAATAAGGAAGGGTAAATAGACAAAGTCGCCTCATTGAAGTACATCTACTCTCAACAGGGATAACGAAAGATGCTTACCCCCCACCTTCTACCAATTAAAAAGAGAGAGAGAGAGAGAGATCTATGACGAAGTGTGTCTAGCCGGTTAAATCTACTCGAGCTTTCTTCCTCGCTCAATACAATAAACTTTCTTGCTTACTCATTAATCCAATGATAACAAATCTTGATTTTATTTGCCCTAATAAATTATCCGATAGTATATTTTTCATTATCTTTTATGAGAGCCACAATTTACAATTTTTACGTTATTATCACAGTTACTAAATGGAACCCGTTATTTTTCAGTGAATCACATCGTTACTGTTGCACTGATGTTGGTTCTGGCGTCGCAAATCGAAACGGCGCCGCTTTTCGAAGACAGCCGACCCTTCTGGGACAACCCTTGTGGTTTCAGCAACGTCGTGTTCGACATCCCTGAAGATCCGGAACCGATCCATGAGGAAATATCGTGGCCGGAACAGCTAACCAGATCCTTCCGCAAGATTAAACACCAGCTAAAGGTGGCAGCGGATCAGCTGGTCTACAGAGATTTCGACAACCTCTATATCGACGTAAGTGTATTAGGAATTCGAAAAGACAAGCTACCTAATTATTACATTACTAGACATTTAGGTACACGTACATCGCTTTCAAATGATAATTATTTTAAAATAAAATTAGGAATAACTTTTATATTTAAAAGATGGACATTATATTTTTAATCATTTTAACATTAGTTTATGACTATCCGAACTTTAAATTTTGTAAATTTGTGAAAACTTACTGAGATAGAACGTTTTCGACCGCTGTGTGGCATCTTCATCAGTGTCTTCTCGTTTTATTTCATCATTATTTTTATATTTCAGGCTCAACCCTTTTTTCTAACCGCTACCTTTATCTCTGCATTCTAAATCTTTGAATAAATTTATTATTGAAACGTTTGAAACATTCAAACCAGGGATACAGAGTTAGCTTACACTTTCACACATAAACATAGGCTACAAGTCTTGTTTTGGCCAAAGATCGAATGTGATACATTTTTGAATGATTTATGATCTACCATTTAATAACAACAGTGTTTTAACGAATAATCGATTTTACAGGTAAGGTACGGAATCGAGAAGAGACAGTACATTCCGAACTGGGTTCCCAGTAAGGGGAACGTGGAAGCCCTGATCAGCGTCGAAATACTCTCCACAAACGAGGTACGTAAATAAAACTTTAACTCATTAGCTAAGCGATGTGTATGCAGTGCTTTCTAAGGTCAAACTTTGTGAGTTTTAAAGTCAAAATTTGCGAGTTCTAAAGTTATAGGCCTACTAGGCAAGATATAAGCTATATCGAATTCTAAAGTTATAGGCCTACTATGCAAGTTATAAGCCATTGGGAGTTCTAAAGATGAACTTCTAAAGCGAAAACTCTTTCACTTAAATCTCATTTCAAGATATAATTCATTACAATTTCCAGATATCTTAAACATGTAAATAATCTCCATTATAATAACACTCTAGGAGAAGTAAGATCCGCCAAAATGCAGAATCGAACCTAACCTTATCGTACAACACGCTCTATTTTGGCAGTGAAAGTGGTAAGGCCTACTTGCCACAGCCGTACAAAGTTACAGTTAATACAATCGCCTAAGCGAGTTTGCTGTAACGATTAGCGTTCACGTGTTAAACAATAGTGGTTTTCCCGGTCAAAAAATTAATGATTGAACTCAGCGCAAAATTTACATCGTACATAACCAACGCCAACAAAATTAAAAATGAAAATTGCTACTTTACAAATAGGCAAACCGAGTTCGCTTATTTGTGAAACGGTTTATACAAAAACTGTCAATTGAATTCGCGATTAAGTGAAAGAATTTAAATAATCTGTCTGAAAAATGTTCATAGCCTGTGGTGATTTATTGTTTTCAATTTGCTCGTAAAACAAAACCTACATTTACATCCTAAACAGTATTTATTCACTCTTAGATACATCCTAACCTCGACAGAATTAAAACAACTGCAACTGGACAGTTATTTCTACAGTAATTTTGACAAACGCGTATTGCAGTTATAATCATGCCCGGCAAATCAACCTGCTTCTAGAGCTTTCACTTATAGGTTAGTCACTGAGGTAGCGCGTAACTTCTCTACGTCTCCAAGTCCCTACTCTGCCCACGCAAGCCATGCTTCGGCTGTCGTTCCTGCTGTTCGCATTATCCTAGTTATTAATAAATGTCAGTACAATAACTCGTATGTAGCCTACGTCTTCAATTTTTTTCTTTAATTTTTAAGTATAATCTACTACGGCATTCACGACCAAGTAGGCATGTGTTCAATCCCTTTGTCATGCAAATTAGTTAACGTTATTTACTTTGAAAAAGATAAAAATATACAGGGAAAGTAATTGCGAACTATTTAATGATACAAAATATCCTAAAATCATAATATTTGTTAATATTGCTTTTATAAAACATAAATATCAAAAACAGTTACCAACTACTGCTGATAACTTTGTCTATGGAGGGCGTGGCAGAGGGCGAGAAAAAAAACAATAACATTCCCCTCTATGCAATTATAAAGAAATTATCCTGTACTTCCTCGATACTATAGTAACAACAATAACGGTGTGTGTTGTCATAGCAACTAGCTATACTGTCTCAAATGATAGCAGCGCTTTCGTCCGATCCACTTCACGGTTCTCAGAGGCGAAGCTACTAGCGGTAACTTGTATACAGCGATACCTTTTGAAGCTGTAAACAGAGTATTACAAATGCATACCATAAACAAAAAGAAATCACCAGGTTTACTAACAGCTTGCATCCCAAACGATTTAATGTGGTTATTGCCAAGTAGTCACGGATTGTTTGTGTTACTGCTAAACGCCTCCATCTACCATCGATTCAATGAATTATTTTTTTAGTTGCAGAGTGTTATGGATTCGTTGAAAGTACTGATGATACAAATGTAGTGGCAAACTTTAATCGACATTTTATCACAAGTTTATCATTAATCCAAATAAATGTATCGAAGCGAACAGACCTTCCAAACGCCTTGTAGCACTCTGCAAGTATTGCACCTCCCAATGATGGGAGAACACATACCTCCCGTTTTCATATTTACTTAGGCGACATTATTTCTCAGGATAAAGAGTTGAAGTTCAGTATTTTTTGTTTCAGATAGCAAGGCTACTGCCGATCCTGAGGAACGACCTGCAGAAGTTCTCGGTGGCCTTTGAACAGATCTACAACGACGAGTACGAAAGTTACGACAACTCGCCTAAAAGGGTAGCCCTTGTAGGCCTTATCGGCACCCTCAGAATGGTAAGTTCCTTTGCCTACATTTTCTTATTAATATTATTTTACGTACATCTGGGATCATTGACTCCAATAGTCCGATAGTCATAATAAGCCGTTGATGCCAGAATCTAAAAGCTTCTAATTCTCAGAATGTCCTGCAAAGTATGTGAATTTCCCAACACTTATAGGATTCGTCTTGAAAAAGATGATCCGGGGCACTTTAACAGGATATGCACCAGAGTCTCCTGAATCCCACATTGCAAGCCGAGGAGGACTCACTCAGTTGAACCGATGAATATAAGTTAGAGATACAATGTGTCCCACCCTTGCTCTTGCTGCAAATATGGCGACAGATCTAGCCTCACAAAGGTACATGTCTAGGCCATTTGGTACCTTTTGAATTCACCTACGTAAGTTACTATATTTCATCTAGTGCTTTATTAAGGGTAAATAATTTTACCAGTGAAGATTCTGTCTATATTTTTTGTATTCTGCTTTACCTCATATTTCATCTGTTTTATCTTATACCATCATCTCCCCTCAATGTTCTTCTTTTTGTATCCGTCATCTGGAAGTTTTCCCAACGTTTTTTTCCACGTCCTCTTTTCAAATCTTCTTTTTTAAAGAATCTAACAGGATTACCTCCTTTAAACATCACGCAATTCAATGCCGGATATTTGTGGTTAGAGATTTATTGAGTGAGATTTATTAATACATACAAAAACCTTTTTTTATTTATCTATGAACATGTTTTTTATAACACATACTTACTCATATATTGTCAGTTATATATTATAGCAAAATTAAATTTCTATCACACTAATATTATAATTAACCGACAAAATAATATAATTATTTTTATTCTGTTTGCCATTAAAGTTGCCTGTTTGTATTTATCTTTCCCTGCATTTGTGTTTAATTTACAACAGCTTTGTGCACTGACAGTAAGGTGACCAGATTTCTAGAAGATAAAAGCTAGACAGTACCCTCTGGGAGCTTTTGGAGTATGAAATTAATATCCCTCGGAGGATCCATGGAGAATCCCCTGGATTCTTTTACCCCTGGAAACTATGGATAGTACAATAAAATGTACTAGAAACTGTACTTTCAAATCATTAATATGATACTTTTAATTTAATGTTTAAAGCATTTAATATTTATCTAATCCAAATAATAAAAAAAAATATTGAAAAGTAGTATGTCAGTTACTATTCTGCCAAAACGGGATAAATAAGCGTCCCCAGGAGGATAGTCGGGATAACGGGACACACGTCTCGGGAAGTCTGGTCACCTCATCTGACAGTGAAACCATGCGCACAAAACAGAATAGACTATACGAGTATTTACACACAAACAAACACTCACTTTTCTGGTAATAATATCTTCTATAAGCTTTATGCATTGAATTCTATTGTTAATATTTATTTACTCTGCAGATACTCAAGGCGTCAAAGTGCACCCTTATACCCCCTTTATTTATTGAGTTATTTCATAATTCTTTTTTACATTTGCCTGCAGCTCTTGTGCGAGGTGGAGTCCGCTCTCGTTTCTCTGGAGTTGTCCTTCGACCCCCCAGTGTCACGAGACCTGATGTCATCATCGGAAAGGGACGTGCCCGATTACACGAGGCGGATGATACGCGACAACGGTGTCCTGCTCAAGTATAAAGACTACCTCGAAGGATGGTACAACCTCATACGGATGAAACAGATCATCAAGACTCTCAAAAAGTAATTATCCAGAACAACAAAGACAGCCTTGTCTAGTCAAATACAAATCTAGTCAGTGTCGGACAAATGTAAATGTTTCCACAAATATTTTAGTTTTAAAATTCAAACTAAAATACACAGTAATACAGTATATAATCTGTTAACCTAAATTAGGTTCAAGGCTAATTTTAAGGAATACGCATGAATTAGATATAAAAGCTTGTTTAATATTCACAACGATTACGTAAACCATTAGGAGCAGGCAAAATTTTAAAGTAAAATACGCACTACAAAACAACCATTCTATTCGTAAAATTTTTTATTTCATTATCCTTTAAGCAAAAAACATGGACTTCCCATTTCCTAGAATATTTACGAAAAAAATATTAATTAAAAGTACTTCAATAAGCACATACCCACTCGGAATACGTTTTTATTATATGATTTAGCATTTTCACAGAAATACGAATCCCAGTTTTCAGTTTATTGGACCTCATTATGGGATAAACTTATAAACAATCAACTTGAAAAAATAACGTTATTATTTCATGTTAAATGTTTATTTTATTTTTTTATTCTCGCTTTTTTAAAAGCCACTCCTATTTAAAGGCAAGAAATATAAAAATAAAACTAATCCTGATGCTAAGTTATTTATTACTTGAAGCACGTGTTTGTGAACAATATACGCTTAAGTAATTACAAACTTTTACATTTTTTTCTCTAACCCGGTTCCAATTTAATGTGTTGCTGCATACGATGACACCTAGTAGCGAAACTTTGAACTAAGTGGACAAATAATTCAAGAAACTAAGCCATATCTCTAAAAGATCTTAATTTACTGCCATTCTTTAAATGTAACGCTGTTAAAATACAGTATTATTGAGAAACTTTTCAAGCCAGAATTGCTAAAAATATCATTTTGATAGGCCTGCGTCGTTATTAAATTTGAATTATATTGGACCCAACATAATTAAAACTCCTTCCGATCAACATTTACATTTCTAAAATATAAAATACAATTTTTGGTACAAGTATTATGTGTTTCCTGCTTCATGTTTATTCAAGTATATTCGTACTTCGTATTTATATCTTAGCTTTATAAACAATATTTAATATAAAACCTTATTGTTAGCCTTTTAAAGTAGTACAAATTATGTTTATTTATTTATTTTTGTCATTATATTTGAAAAACTTTAATTCTTTTTTATATTTAATTTTTAATGTAGCAAATTAATCGAACATTATGTATAAAGAGAACGCTAGTTAAATCTACAGTAAATGGTTGTTAAAAAAATCATACTTTAGGAAGCCTAGTTTCTCGACTAAATTAAAGAGTTCGACTCTTGTCCCATTTTCTTATTGGTTTGATAATTGCTGTAGGCCTATCGACCTATATCTCATTATAGGTTAGGCCTATATAGTTTGAGGCATGTCAAGGACTTTCTGGGTTTCTCGGCTTATCACGAAAACAATATTATTTCAAGCTTTGGATTCTACTTCTTAAATAATGATAAATTGATAAAACTTCAATTAAAAGAATTATTAATTTACTAACATTCATGTGAAAATCTTAAAACCATTTCTAGATCAATCACAAAACTAATTTTTATTTATTATTTTTCCAGTCAATTTGTTAAACAGTAAATCTACTCTTACTCAAAAGTTTAAAATCTTCACAGCATGTTGAACACATGACTTTAGTAAAATCAATATTGCAAAAACTGGACACTTTTTAAACAAACTAATACAACAAAATACAAAAATGTGTTATTTTAGTCGTAATATTTATTTTAATATATCTCACAGAGTATATTACACTTAATTCTGACAGAATTGTCTGCAAATATCTCACAGAATCAATTTTTTACAGAATTCGCAAGTGATGAGACGTAGACCAACTTCGAATTTTTTTTAAAACAAAATTAATTTATTGGTTGATTATTTTGTTTTAAGTCAAAGTTTTTATGATTATTTTTAATTAATTCCCATGAATTTTGGTTTTGAAGCGCAATGGAAATCTTTAGATTATAAACTAAATAGAAAAGACAACTTCCAATTAGAGTGTACAATAGTAAAAGTTAACTGGTTTCGAAATACCTTTATATTTACCAAGGACTTGCTGTAGAAACTATAATCTGTTTCATGCAGCTAGTTATATTTAAAATTAATCCCGAATTTCTCTTAACTGTTGCAGATATCGGTTACGGAGAAACATACGCCGAAAAAGGAGGAAGTTGGGTTGTAGAAAAGGAAAAAGAGTTTGCAAAAAGCGTAATCGTTTATAATTTTTGAAATTTTTAATAAACTGCACGGAAGCTGTGATATTTTTTAAAAATATTTAGATTATATTTGCCCAAAAATACATTACCAAACATACTCGCAAATATTACCAAATATTTAACTGCGTGTTTTGTTACTATTAGGTGATATTTTCGGTGAAACGAAACCAGCTGTAACAACACATCATAGTAAAAACTTTACATTTTTAGGTTAGGTTTTATAATAGAAAGGCATTTCAAGAAAGTGGAAAACTTATACTATGAAATATGTGATATTTTAAAACAATTACTCGTTTTTTAATAGTTACAATGAGCAATACAAAAAGCAATACTGATAATAAAATGTATAATTTCCAGTAAATGTTCTCCTTTTAGTTGTTTGAAAATATTTCAAATGGATCAATTTAATTGTAACCCTATTATTCTTTTTAAATAATCTGAATTTCAAAAATATTTTTTTATTTATTTATTAGATTATTATAATGTTTAAAAAAACTACTTAGGTAGTTTATTTACTCGATTATTTTGCTATATTTAAATTAAATATATGATTGGTTATACTTTTTTTACAACTTTTTATTATAATTTTTATAAACTTTTTTTTATTATATTTTTATTAAAACTAATATTTTCATGTTTAAATGAAAATTTATGGTTTATAAATATTGATTTTAAATATCTGTGTTGTCCTATATTATATCGTTAATTTATTACTTTTTTATTTATTAATTTGAAATAATTTATTATTATTTATTAATTTATTTATAATTTTGCCATTCTCGATTTATTTATTGCCCTGTGATTTTATCTCTAGTTGAAACTAAGTTTTTTGTAATTGTAAAATAGTATTTGTACTTTGTGAATAAATAAAGCGTATTAATTTTAAATGATTAATATTTTTTTATGATTATTATGCAACAAAACTAATGTGGAAATTAAAATATGGTTATTTTCACAATGGGTTGAACAAACCATTTCCTTGAAAGTAATTTCTTAATTACTATTCTTATTATAGAGCTTACAATATTTAATATATATATATATATATATATATATATATATATAAAGAACAAAAGTCAAAATACAAATACAAGAATTATATTTGAATTTACAATTCAAAGCTTTTGAAAAGCTCACTAGCCAACGAAAAGTTTTGAATTGTAAATTCAAATATAATACTTGTATTTGTATTTTGACTTTTGTTCTTTATTAATACACCAGAATACATATTGCGATATATATATATATATATATATATACATATATACTCATTATTTGTGACATTTAGTGAATACGTAATTAAACGATAATTGTCGATACATTGAATGTTGACTGTAATTTTGAAAGATTTTCAGTCAGAAATTATATTTTTCAAGGATAATTATATAGTAATCAATGAATGAACTTTCATTTTTGAAAGATATCTTTCTGTCAAAAATGTCACAGATAAATCAATGTTCATATAATTTTTGGGAAAATTTGTTATTATGCACTAGAAACTGGCAACACTGTTCGGAACAGCTGATCAGGCAACACGACCAAATAACAGCATTACTATTACGCATAACCTTTAAAAGTGCATAGAGTCTATATTATTGATTCTCAATTAAAATATGGTGTGTGCCTTCATTATTCAAACTCTTGACGGAAAAGAAAGTGAAATTTTATACTACAGAGTGTATACATCTCTAAGTGCTGAAATTCCAATAGACCCTGATGAATTACCTTTAACTAAAATAGCAGATCTAGTAACTCCATTATTTCAGTCTAGCATCGAAAAAAAGGATTTTTTGAATTTTGTTATAAATAAAATACATATGTTATACACACTCAAAGTTAAACAGTCTCTGATTGCAGTTTCACAAAATAATGATACTGTCATTACGGGTATATTTAAAGAAAGGAACTGGAAAAGAGATCAGTGTGAACCTTTTATTGTAATCTGGCATAGTGTACATGGTTTAGGATTTTCTATAGTTTGTAAAAAAAATGAAAATTACACCCAAGCTCAAAACTTTATAGAAGTAATTATATCTGAGCTTGATAAATATCTTCAGTTTCTTAGGAATCCTGCTGTAGCATTAAAGTCAATCGAAACTGTAACCCTTATTATCAACCAATTTCTTCCATCGGGTCAGCTATTATTTTTGAATAGCTCAATTATTGAATCATTTGAAAGACAATTAGAAAAAGACTTATATTCTAAATGAATTTTCGCTGTTTCCTAATATATATATATTACTTGCTATTGTATATTTTAACCTACTAGTACTTTTGTAATTATGGTGAGTAAAAATATGTTGTTAAGGGATTGGGTTTAATGATAGGAAGTTATTATACAAGTTCTTAAAAGCAACTTATATATTTTTAATAATTACTTTCCATTTAAATCTGTAAAAATAAGTCTTACTAGAGTATTAATTGCTTGAGTATTGCTGAAAGTAAGGAGGAGCAAATAATTCCAGAGGAAGGATACCAGTGAAGTAATTTTGATCTCAGAACAAAAGAAGCTAAAAATTATACCCATAAATATGTATAATTTCTTTATATGTTTTATAATTTAAAACCAAGTCTATTTTAATTATACAACATTGTTACATAATTTTAATTACAAAGTTTGTGGATTAGGTCATGAGTTAGGTTAGGTCATGAATGAATTTTGTAATCAGCATTTTAAATTTTTTAGTGATAAGAATATTTAATAAAATAAATTTAGAATCTGGAAGATCTACGTTTGTACTAAGGAGTGTCATGTTACATTTGTAAAAGTTTAAATAAATATTTAAATTTTAATTTGATATATCAATGACTTATACAGTAATATATAAAATTCAATTGTAAAATTGCCGGTCATCTTTGTGAATAAACTCCGAAATATATAAGTATGTATTAAAAGATGGTAAAATAATGAAGAAAAGGTTCAATTTTAGGGCAACAATTCATAATAAATAACTTCATAAGGAAATCAATTTCATTGAATAATTGTGTTTAGCTGTTTGTATTTATTTAGGTTTTGGAACTAAATGATATTCCAAAAGAATTTTACATGGTATTTTAGGAAGTCCTAAAACCTACAAAGAAAATAATAAACACCATAATTGTACGACACACAAAACATTTAAAATAAAGAGTTTCTTTATAAAAGAGAGCATTTTACTATAATATGGTGTTGATCCGAAGTATGTGGTTAAGAGATATTTTTAAATTTAACTAAATTGTAAAATTTTAATATATTTTTTGTACTATTCTATGTTATTAACATCCTATGGTAGATTGGTACAAAGCCTACAGAAAATTGATTTACACGTATAAGGTTCCTCTGAAAGGCTATACTAATAATAATAAAATAAATATCGAAATCTTGTTGCTTTTCTTGACGAGCTGGTTGTTAATTACTTATTACACTTTTGCTATTACTTGCGGCCAGACTTTTGTTAACTAAAAGTTGTTAACTTCACTTTAGTTGACAATTTAACAACTTTCAGTTAACAAAAAGTCTGGTCGCAAGTAATAGCAAAAGTGTAATAAGTAATAAAATAAAAGTAATAACATTATTTATATAACAAAATGTAATAAACTGTAATTAAGATTAACTATCTCCAATAAGTATTAAAATTTAACTAGAAATACTTGAACATATGTAGTATGTTACACATGCCTATAGTAGTACTCAAACAAGTTACATTGAGTTGAGAATGGGACACAGCTCCTATAACATCCGTCCTCAATAATCAAAAAAGTAAGTGCTACTTTGAGCAGGTGTAATACACTATCATATATTTGATGTTTTTTTTTTGAAAGCTCAAAGGAAGATGGGATCAAATAATTTGATTTAAAATTCATCTAAATTTAACAAAAAGTATTCATAAACGTACCTATAGTAGCACTTACTTATATTTGATGAGGACGGCCGTTTCGGGAGATGTGTCCCATTGTCAACTCAGACCCTAACTGATCTCAAGGTTTACGTAGGTAAAGGTGGGAGTGGGATATTATGGTGGTGTGGGTGTATTTTGTGAGTATTAGGAGTTATGATGTCAAAAAGTGTGTGTGAAAACTAGTAGCTCACGTGAAGATGGAATCAACAAATATAAAAAAAGTATTCCAATTTACTCATTTTCAAATTGTTGGAGTTACTGGAATTATAATTTTGAGGTTTTACAGTCCTCTTCTAAACACGCTAACTATTTTTAAAACAAAGTGTATTGATTCAAAACTAACTTTTCTCATAGACACATGCATACAGACATTTGTATTATTTATATTCAAAAATAGTTAAACATATATTGATATGTTATACCTGGCTATAGTTGTACTTGTTTAAAATTGAGAATAACCAAAACATTCTTCTGTCCTTTTGTTGACTATGATCTATAACAAGATAGTGTCCTTTTAAATATTTATTATAGTAATATCTACTGGAATTTGAAGTTTATTAAATATGTGGAATAATTTTTGAAATTTTAACTGTCATAAATGAAATTGGTGTAGTTTGAATTTATGCACCAACTAATGGTTAAAAAGTTTACGTTTTAAAATTTAATTTTCTAGAAGTGAATCCTTTATTTTATTATGGCAAGTTAATTTAATGTTAGAGTAGGTTGTAAGTGTGGGTACACTATGTAGTTAGAAAATACCTCGAAAGTATTATGAAAATGATTTTAAGTGACAGATATGTTTCTAAACAATTCAATCCAAATTTATTAAACACGATTATTCACACAATAATATCTACACATAAATACAAGAAATACCTTAATTATACCAGATATTTCTTGAATTTTGTAGTCCATTACGTTCGGTGAATCTTACCAGTGAATCCGAATTTGTATTTGAGATTTAGTAAATTTGTTTAAGTGATTAACCAGATATTTATTGGTGCATTATCCTAGAGTTAAAAAAGTAATAAATACAATATATTTTAATAAAACAATAATTACATCTTAAAATTAATATTACACTTGTTTGTATATAAACAAGCGTAATTTCTATAAGAATCTCAAAATGTACAACACAACTGCAAGTTTAAAAATTAATAATTGTTCAGTATGGATGTCTTCAGTGTAATTCACACATCTAAGCAAAATATTAGTGATCTATTTTTGGCAAGCGACCATGCCCATTTGAGTCTTCATTTTTTTTACTCACAGTATTGTGGGATTATTATGTTAAATCTTCAGCATTCATTACTTCACTAAACCTTCTTCTTACACTTTGCTGTAACAGATTGACACCCACCAGTGTCTTCATTCAAAAGTGGGTCTATTTCAAGTATAGGTCCTACTATATTTGAAGCATTATCTTTCATTATATTCTAGGACAAAGATTCTGGCCTTATTTTCATCCTGTCTATATATGCAATACATTTATAGGTGATAATCGTAATCTTTATTGGTAGAAATAGTCAAACCAACTAACTTCCTAATAATAATACAAAAACTAAGTTTTACATTACTTTTTTTTAAAGTTGCTTGTAATCATGTTGAATTCATGGATTAAACTATAACTAATTATTGTATAACTAAGTGAATACTTTAAAACATACTTGCTGATTTGTTTAGAAACAATCGTTTTATTTATGAAGCTAACCGTATACTTATGGCTGTCGCCCAAGGAAAAAGGTTGCGGGCTTTTGCATAATATATATCCGGTATGTACAAAATAACATGTAACAACCTTCCCAGTCACACACTTCAAAAACACATCAACGACAAAAAACATAATATGGCTACACAATACATATACAAAACACGCAACACACATACACACACATAATAACAAACATCATGCAACAAATAAAGAAAATAACTTAACCACCCACACTTTTAATCCAACATCCTTTTCCATTACACAGTAAACAACCAACTTAACTTACTCCCACTACACTTTCAAATCATAAGCCCGCAACCGTTTACCTTGTGCAACAGCTGTCAGTATATGGTTAGCTTCGTTAACATAAACACATCCTATATTGTTTTCTCAAGCAACTCACTCATTTGTCATTTTAAATCATTTTTCTTTACTTCTTACACTTATCTGTGTAAGTTTATTTAATTTCAAATATTGCGTAAAACTCCACAGATGACTATTATTTGTTTTATTAACTTAGTTAACAAAAAAAAACACCTCTTACTGATATTACTCATCAGATGTATTTCATACTTGGTTAATGTATTGTTCACTGCGAATGACGGACAAAACTGTCTGCTTAAGTTATTGTGAATCTGCGATATTTTGGTGTTCTCTGATGTGTAGTTTTAAGAATAGTTTTTTCTTATATAATCAAATATAGTATTTTATTGTGTAGTATATGTTGAGGTTGGTTTTGTGGGGCTGTTATAATTCAAAATTTTCTGTTGTGTTTACTTTATTGCTTTTATTGATAAAATACAGTTTTTCTAGGCCTGTGTCAATGTTGGTGTAAGTGTATACTGTGTCTTGCAAATTTATGACCATCAGTTATTAAAATTGTGTAATTTTGAAGTATTTTATGTGTTCCATGTATCTTGTAGTAAAGTGTTTTCCTGTTTTCCTATGTTTAAGCATCGGAAATCATTATGTGTGATTTTGTATACTCCTGGTACGTTGTGTTTGCTATGGAGTGTTTTACGGTTTTGGATGTTTTGAAAGTGACCTTGCATTTAGGTTTTAGTCAGGATGTGTTGTTAGGCTTAGTTTTGTTTTGTAATATAGTAAATAATAATATAATACAACTTCAGATCCAACTGAGAAATATCACACAACCATCAAGAAACTAATTAATACAACCAAATAGATTATCACTGAAAACAAAAAATACCACCTAAAGCACCTACCCTCCTTACTCTCCCTACATTTCACAAACCAAATGTCCCTATCCAAGTCATTATTAACTACCAAAATGCCCCTGCGCATAAACTAGGAAAGTACATGGAAAAAATAATCAGACAATCTATTAACTTGAACACATAAACACACATTAAAAACAGAACAAACCTCATAAATAAAATAAAATACATAAACATACCACACAATTCAACACTACTATCACTCGACATAACAAATATGTACACCAACGTACTCGTATCCGCAACCCTTAACATCCTAGAGACACAATTAATACAGAACAACATACCAAAAACCCATGTCACCGAAATCCTAAACATCCTTCAAACCATCACCAGACAAAACTATTTCACCCACAACTCAAACTAATATTCACAACCAGATGGCCTACCCATGGGAAGTTCTATCAGCAGTGTTCAAAGCGAAATTTTCCTACAACACATAGAAAATACAAACATACAAATAATACACATGCACACAAAATCATTTACTGACACAGTTACGTCCATGATATCATAACACTATACAAAGGCAACACCCAACAATGTGGAAAACTCCTCACTTACACTAATAAAATACACCCAAAACTACACTTCACCTCTGACATTGAAACCAACCGATCCCTAAACTTCCTTGACCTCACCATAACAAAAAAACCACACTCAAGAACACAGCTTCAACATTTACAGGAAACCCACAACGACAGACACACTTTCCACAACACCTCAAATCACCCTATCCAACACAAATACGCTGCTTTCAGATCCATGCTCCTTAGACTTGAAGAAGATCCAGTGACTACAGAAAACATAAATAAAGAACTAGACACCATTAGATATTTATCATAGACAAATGGATACAACACCACAATAATAGACAAACTATGGCACAAAATACAAAAAAAACACTAAAACTAACACCACAGAGAAGGGAAACAAATATGTCACAATACCATACATAAACAAAACATCAAATAAAATAGCCTACAAATTTAAAACAACAGGATACAAAATAGCATACAAAACTAATAACAATTTACAATACAACACAACACAAACAACAAAGATAAACTACAAGCACCAGGTGTATACAAATTAAACTGCAATAAATGGAACGAATTCTACATTGGGAAAACAGGTCGCAGCTTTAAACAAAGAGTTAAGGAACACAAACAGAACACCAACTCAGCACTTTACAATCATATAAAAGAAACAGGACACAAATATACAGATATTTACCATAACCTAGAAATCTTACACATCAACAAAAAAGGACCACATCTTAACACACTAGAACAATATGAAATTTACAGACACACAAAAACTCAAAGTACAAACATATTAAACGAACAAACAGAATATAAATCACACATACTCTTTGATACTATCAAAAACCTGCCTTTAAAACCGTCACTGCTACCCAACATCTCCAAGCACAAGACACTGATTTCCACATAGCAATCAAAAAAGTTCTGTCTCAGTAAATTCTAACAAATTTACACAATTTAAAGTTCGGATAGTTATAAACTATATTTAAGATTCATCAAACGTAATGGACTACGAAATTAAACAGTGTAATATTTTTAAATACATATTTTTAATGCTTAAAAATTACAAGATTTCTTCTATTAGTTAAACTTACAAGCACTACAAAATGTAAAAAAATTACAAACCACTGTTCTGAATATCTGTACCAAATAAATCTATTTCAGCAACTCCCTGCTAATCTCATCTGCTCATGTGTGTATGTAGCTTTCCAGTGGTAATGAGTGTCTATAAAGTTTTGAAACTGTTCCTGTATACCTATCAGTAGACTTCCATTCCAGTTTTAGGTTTTAGATAGATAAGTATAATTGTAATTGAGCTCTTTACATATTGCTCAAAATGTATGAATATAAGCTCACAATTATTTGATAGTTCCTTTAATATAAATAAAACCCATTTAATTAATAACTTTACATTATTCACGGCTATCCGAACTTTAGTTTTGTGTAAATTTGTAAAAACTTACTGAGGCAGAACGTTTTCTATCGTTGTGTGGCGATCTTCATCAGTGTCTAAATGTTCTGCTTGAAGTTGTTGGGTTAAGCAGTAACGGTTTTGAAGGCAGATTTTAAATAGTGTCAAAGAGTGTATGGGATTTCTATCAGGTCTGTTTGTTTAATATGTTTGTATTTTGTGTGTTTTAAATTTCACACTGTTCTAGTGTGTTGTGATGTGGCCTTTTTTGTTGATGTTTAAGATTTCTAGGTTATGTTTAATGTCTGTGTTTGTGTGCTGTTTCATGTAGGAGATTGGTGAATGCTGGGTTGGTGTTAAGTTTGATTGATTGTATCTCTCTTTAAATCTTTTTTTGGAAGCTGCAACCTGTTTCGGCTATGTAGATTTTGTTGCAGTCTCTATAGTTCATTTTTACATGCCTGGTGCTTGAAGTTTATCTTTGTTGTCGGAGTTGTGTTGTATTTTGTTTTGGAGTTTGTTATTAGTTTTAAATGCTATTTTCTATCCGGTTTTTTGGAATTTGTTAGATATTTTATCTGGTGTTCTGTTTACATATGGTATTGTGATAAATGCGTTTTCCCCTCCCTGTAGTGTTGTTTTTGGTATTTTTTTTGTATATTGTGCCGTAGTTTATCTATTATTGTAGTGTTGTATCCATTTGTGTGTGCTAATAACGTAAATTTATTAATTAAGTTCATCGAACATATACTACAAAAAATATATAGTATACTGTATATAAAATATACTACAAAATCCAAGAAAACCAACTTGTTCCATCGGGATCCAGTTCTAATTTTAAATTTTTTAAGGTTTGACCCAGTGTTGCCTAAGTTTAATCCTTCCTAGTAAAAATATTCTCATTGGACTTGCAAATAAAAATTATAACAGCTTATTCTAATTACTTAATCTAATCATCTTTATCTTCTACATTTTAACAACCCTAATGATCTTATAAGAGTGAAATAATTGTATGAATTTTTGTTGCAAACCTTTCTTAACTTTAAATTTTGGCCTTGAATTTTGTAGTCCATTACATTCAGTGAAACTACTTACTTACTTTACTTTATAAAATGCCCGCCCTTGGCTGTTGAACCATTCGGCATCGAGCCTCCCAGTAACAACCGGTTCTGAAATGCTAGTTGTCCAGTTCAGGACAGGTTGAAATGTGGTCCCTATTCATAATAATATTGAGACAGAGCGGACACATATCGGACTCTGCTAGGCCAAAACGGTAGAGGTGGGCCTGGAGATAGTCGTGTCCTGTCAGAAGTCGAAAGTCAGCCTAGGCAGTTGCTCTATTGCTTGTGGGCACCAAAGGACCGCAACTGCTAAGTGATGCCCACTGTTTCCCCCTGCTGGCTTCCTCATGCTCTTGTTTAATGGAGCGTTTAAGGATTGCATCAATAAAGTGTTTGGCAGAGGCGAAGCTGGTTTCTGCGTATGGTTGTTGCATCTGCGTTCCATTTTTTGCAAGGTCGTCTGCTCTTTCGTTACCTGTGATGCCGACGTGACTTGGGATCCACTGAAGGCTAATTGACCATTCATTTTTCAAGAGATGTGAGCTTGCTTCTCGGCAGTGGAATATGTTCAAACAGTCTGTTGAAGAGTTGTCGGCTATTGCAATTATGGCGGCTTGGGAGTCTATAAAGAAAACAGCTCGTTGGTGGTTCGTTGCTGGGTGATGCGCAGCAAGAGCCTCTGCGGCCAGTCGCACTGTCGTTACTTCCCCATCAAAATTACTTGCGTTTGACACAACGCCCTGACTGATTTCTAATAGCTTGGAGAAAGCTCCAGTAGAATTGAGTTTAGATCCATCAGTGTAGATGTGCAGCCAATCTGGTTCAGGATATAAAGTGTGGATTGCCTCAAGGGATCTTTAGTTCTTCTGGGAGTGCAAGATGCTTGGGGGTTTTAAAGTTTAGTAACGACAAACCTTTGAGAGGCATGGCAATAGTCGGCTTGTTGAAAGTTTAGCTGAGATTCGTCGTAGCAGATTTAGCGTTACCCAGGGTGCACCACGTGGAGCCTGCTACATTTACACCCCAAACTTAATTAATCACTTTTACATTAGTTTATAACTATCCTGAACTTTAAATTTTGTAAATTTGTAAAAACTTACTGAGACAGAATGTTTTAGACCACTCTGTAGCGATCTTCATCAGTGTCTAAATTATGGTCACCTTAGAGTAGAGTATTTGCTGTAAAATATTATTTTTGAACTTTCACAGGTTATGTTACTTCTCAGTTATACAATACAGTAGAAATATGTGTTTAGCAATAAGATTTATTGTATTGGTGTGAAAAATGAAAGCGCTCTGGTGAATAATCCTGTGGTCTTTGCACTATAGACACATAAAATATCCTTGAATATTTCAAGAGTTTAGCTATTTTTACCAAAGAATGAGAGCATGAAGAGTAGAATGATTTTACAAAAAGATTTCTAAAACTCCCAAAAGATATATCGCAGATGTGATGCAACTTCGTATAGGTAAACGTAGAAACTATTACTAAGATTTGTTATTTTGAGATTCATGGCAATAAATCTCAAATAATATTTTTGGTCCTTCTAACACTATCAGTAGTATTAAAGTTCTTAGAAAATACATTTTGAGATTCATGGCAATAAATCTCAAATAATATTTTTGGTCCTATTAATACTATCGTAGTATTAAATTTCGTAGAAAATACATTTTGAGATTCATGGCAATAAATCTCAAATAATATTTTTGGTCCTACTAATACTATCGTAGTATTAAAGTTCTTAGAATATACATTTTGAGATTCATGGCAATAAATCTCAAATAATATTTTTGGTCCTTCTAACACTATCGTAGTATTAAAGTTCTTAGAAAATACAAGGTTCTTAGTAAAACAGTATACACACAAAAAAAATGTAAATGGAACTTATGTAGTGTTTGCCTTCAATAAAACAGAGTAACATAAGTTTAATATCCTTAAATAATTATAATAATGTTGTTCAGTGTATGTATACAAATTTCTATTGCTTATATGAGATAAACATTTTGTCAGGTTAAATTTTAAGAAAATATTTTTTCCTTCACTCTTTTTTATAAATATGTAATTACATATTTTTATCAACACTGCTTCCTGGAATGAAGTCAGAAAAATGTTTTAATTTGTCATGCATTCCTTTTTATTTTAAAAATATTTTTTTAATTTTACAATTTTTTGATTGTAGATTTTTCCACCAAGACCTGAAAGATAAATAATTTTTAAACAACCTACTATTTCACACAGATGCAGCTTACCCACAAGGGCGTAATGGACAAGGCCCCACCAATAATAAGAGAAAAGAAGAACTTGAATAATTAAGAAAGATCAAATCTATAAATTTCAAGTGAAAAGTTGTTTCTAAGATTTGTAAGCAATAACAATACAACACATATGCGCAACTAAACAAGCATAAATACCTCACTATTACTCAAGAACACATTTTATTTGGCCCATTTATATATTTTAAGCTTGCCTTGTATCATGGCTATGACCTAGCTAAGGTGTAATTGTCCTGTCTTAACTATGCAATTTCTGTCCAATTTTATTTGGCTTTGTACCAATTTCCAACTTGTGCATTACACATGAGAAAGAAAATTTGTTACCTGTGTAGATGTCCACAATTAAAGAGCCAACAGACTTCCGGATGCCTTTTTAAACTCAATCGGAAATGTATTGCTCAGGTATACAAATATGCAAACATAGAAGAGAGGGGTTATGGAGGTGTTCAGACTTTGAAACCTAAATTTAGACATTTTAAATATATAGACTGTTATGCTAATTAATTAAACTTAGTTAGTAACAAGTAATATAAACAAAAAAAATTAATCAATTCCTACTTAAATCAACAAAGAAAAATTTCATTTTAGTTACTTTTACATTAAATAATTACAATAAACTCACATAACCTATGCATTAAAACAGCTATACTATATCATAACCTAATACATATAATCAGCTATTTTATGCATAGCATGAGGAAATAATTATATTGTATAATATAGTTTGTGAAAAGTTATTTCTTCCATATAAAACTAAAAATTAATTCATTATTAAATTTAATTAAAGGATTAATATTTGGAAAAACCTGTATTAACATCAAGTCTCATACATTGGGAGTTTAAAAAAAATGTATTTAAACTTGAGTAGATGAATATTAAATGAGTAAATTAATAGTATTTTAATAACAATTTCAACAAGATATTGTGTGTATATATATATATATATATATATATATATATATATATATATATAGAGAGAGAGAGAGAGAGAGAGAGAGAGTTATATGTTAATTGTAAACAATTATTTCCCCATTAAGTGCAATCAATTTTTACCTTGTGATGAGGCACCTTTCGGTCAGTTGACACCATTGTCTAATCACTCTTAGTAATGACAAAAAAAGGTGCCTCATCACAAGAAAAAAATTGATTGCACTTAATGGTGAAATAATTGTTTACAATTAACATATAATAACTTTATAAAGTTAGTGCAATGGAATAATAATGTGCAACATTAAATATCATACATATAAATAGAAAGAGTGTGAGCTAATAAAAAAAATTGAAAAATACTTGATAGAAAAACAAAACTGTGTAGGTTTTTTTGCCAATATTAGTTAGGGTTTTGTTTATTTTTCTCATACCAAATACAAAGGGATTGAAGGCTCTGCATTCAATATGTAATAAGGATTACTGACTGCTTCTCAAATAAAATGGATCATCCAGGTATGAGTTGGTAGCACCATTAGGGATTTAAAAATTGAAACAACTACATGTTTTGAGATAATAGAAAACTAAGACTTCTAGGATGATATCACTCCCAATGTTTGATTATCTTCTACTTCATAATGAAGAGTTTTTATATTTTTCAAATTATAAAAAACCCTGTAATAAATCATGTTGATATTTTCTAAAACACAATTCAAATGAAGGGTGCTAACAGGTTATTGGTGTCAAATATATTCAAACATTTTGAATAACCTATGAAAAAAACACATACAAATATCAAGCTAATATAGGTTGTAAAAAAATGTGTCCCCTCCCCCCACATTTAGGTAATGCAAGTAGAATTCATCTGCTTTTGCAAGAGAAGGGTGTGATATTGTGAATCATAGAGTTATCAATTAATTTGCTAAAAAGAAAACTGGTAAACTCAACTACTCTACAAATAGAACAAAAATTTGCCATATAGGCTATTGTCAATCTTTAACCCTGCAGTCTATGAACTACTAATTAGCATTTTTGGTACTCGGGTAAAAATAATTTCATTTATATGTTTTGACATATCAAATGATATGTTATGATAATTGTTTGTACACTGCTCGAGTAAGCGTGAAAATTGTCAATCGTTCGTTTCCAAACCATGTGCTCTCTCAAAATGGGGATATTGGATGGCCATCTCGTTCACCAGACCTCACAGCATGTGACTTTTTCTTGTCAAGTTACCTGAATAGCAAAGTTTACACAGAAAATGCTCCTCGAACAATTCAACCCCTGAAAGAACGTATTAGACAAGAGGTTGTTCTAATCTCACTGCCAATACTGCGCAATGTGATTAGTAAATTTAAGGTCCAGCTGGAAGATTATGTGTGTCGAAACAAACACCATCTTACCAGAGTTATCTTAAAAAATAACTAATATTTTACTATTGTTAAAATGTTTTTTATGTATTTTAAGAGTATGATAATAAAATTTTTAACCAATATTTAAATCATTTTTTTTCTTAACTGCCTTTTAAAAATCACTCTTTATTATGCCTCACTAAGTAATCTATCTTGTCACATATATACGAGACTTACTATATTTAACGAGATGCAACGAGATTAAATAGATGCACATATTTTAACATGAACCTACAACATGTACACATACATATAAGCAGGCCCACCCAGAGAGGGAGCCAAATTCCCAGGGGCCCGGCCGGGTTGGTGTTTTTTACTGTGGGAAATAATTACTCATGTGGCAAGATCCATAAAAGAAATAAAATCATTATATCAATAAAGTACAATGTACAATTGTTCAAGTTTTTATTGGCAAAGTAATACTCATTAAATGAAATGTTTTATTCACACAAAATGCAATGTCTTAGTTTCTGTCAACGGATGTTTGATTTATTTTAATAAAACTAAACATTCACAGATTAGATTCTGTAGGCCTAGTAGGTTTAAACATGGAAGAAATAATTTGCTTATAATTTAATGGAAAATACAGTGTTTTATAGGCCCATGATGGAAGTAATGAAATTTGCCCAAGGGACTGTACTCATGTTTCCCTAGGGGCCTGAAATTTCTCTGAGCGAGCCTACATATAAGCAAGAAAACAACACAACAGTCAATTTTTAAATATATAAACTCTACAAAGATTGATCTTAATATAATTTTAAATGACAAAACATGGCCAAACTAACAAAATTTAAAACAATAGCCCTGAGAACGTATAGATTAGTTTTTGTTACACATTATTTAAAAATTATTTAGTAGCAATAAAAACATTCCGGGTAACATCAGTAGGTTAACATTAATCAAACGTTAATCTTAAAAATAGTGAATTATTAAACATTATGAACTTTAAACATCATTAAGGTAGCTGCTATTTATAAAAATTGTACTACAGCTTCAATTAAAATTAAAAACAGTTAATATAAGAAGAATTATATTTATATTAAGAAAGTAATTTTGTTACTATAGCCATGATGATTCTTGCTTTCTAAAAGACAAGTAATATAAAAAAATTTTTACAAGTGAATTCCTACTGAGGTCAAGAAAGAAAAATTGTATCATTGTTTATTTCGTTAGTTCATTTTATTTTTTTCATTAATTTTTAAACCTACATTACTATTTTGTGGTAACCAAGGCAACAGTTTAAGGTTAATACTTCTTTCAGATATTACTTTCTTGATATTGGAAAGTTAGTGCATTGCCAAAGTGTGCTAGACTTTGTGAACATAAAGATTCACAGTTCGAATCTGGATAGAACCTCTAATTTCAAAAATTTAATTATTGAATAAATATTTGAAAAACTTTACAAACATCAATTGTCATCCACTATAGGTTACACAAAATGTATTTGGACTTGATTGGATAAATAAGAACATATTTTATTAATGATTGAAAATTTGTACAAGATATATAACAGGAGAGTGTGAGCTAATATATTGAATTTAAAAATAGCATTGCTTTTGCTTTTGTACAGTTGACAATCTACATACCAGTACAGGGGTTCCCACAACATTTTTATTCCCTGGCTCCCTTGAAGTAAATATATTTTCTGGTGGGGCTTCTACAGGAATTGCTCATTATTTTGTTTATACTAAAATTTTAAAGGAATAGCTATGAATTATTTTCTTTTTGGTCAATTTAAATTAACTAAATTTGGTAGAAAATGAACTGTAGAAACATCTGTGTAATTGGCTCATATAGCAACCATCTTTTTTTTTACTACAAATATATATGTTGATTTTACATTCTTTGTATCAACACAGAATTATTTTCCGAGTTTTTTCAAAAACTTTTTCGTCCATGAAGAAATCGCAATTCATTGTCTATGTACCAGGCTGATAAGCTGATTGAATTTTATTCACCTGGTCTGGGCCCCCAGAACCCGCCCCGCCTACGTGATTTAGTTTCTAGAGTGTGCTGCGACCTACTAACAATATTTTAAACTGTGTAAACTTTAGTGGAATTACGGAGTAATATAGTTGGGTGAGTATGTTTAAGAGCATTTAGTCAATGTCAATAAATTTGATTTAATATATCACCTATGGAGTTACGTATTTCGAAGAAAGAAATAAAACAATAAAAGGTTTGAGTCCCGATTTCTATGTAATGTTTTCCGTATTTAAGGAAAATTTTGTACCCAATGACTTATTACAATTAAGATAGTTGAATGCAAAAACGTATAAATGAAGTAAACGAATCGTCTGCCTTACTGGAAGTACAACGTTTGATTGAGTACTCTTGGGTTCAAGTTTACTTTTCACCTTGTAAAATTATCCTTTAAAACATTATTTCAACTCAACTAGACTATTATCTTTACCATAGTTATTCTCTTAGCCCATAGTCTATATCATGCTCCACGTTTTCTTTCGCGTATGGTTTTGGCCATCTACCTGGATCATAATATTTTCTATTTTTGTCGATATTTTTTTGTAAAAAAATATGTATTTTACTTCCAGGTTTTAGGGCTATATTTTACTAGAAATGTACCCATTTGTAAACTTTTAGTATACAAAAGTTAAAAGCAATACAGATGGCACAACTAAAAGCACTTGAATATTTCAGATCAAGTTGGATAATTCACCAATAGGATAGTGCTGAACAATTGGAAAATCTTAAAACATTCAGATGCATAGGTTTCAGAGTTGTGTGTGTTTCGCTAGTTCTACGTATTATTTTAAACATTTAGTGCTTGGATCTATTAAATTGTGTAAACCCTCTAGTGGGAGTATTTAGTTCTCAAGTTTCTCAATACAATAAATAAATAAATATAGGCTATATATATATATATATATATATATATATATATATATATATAAAGGAATAAGTCAAAATACAAATACAAGAATTATTATTGAATTTACAATAATATAATTCAATGGAATTGTAAATTAAATAATAATTCTTGTATTTGTATTTTGACTTACTTCTTTATTAATACACAAGAATACATATTGCGATATATATATATATATATATATATATATATATATATATATATATCACTTTCACTTATGTACTTAAACAAGAATCATACTTGGTATTTATGCGAGTTAACTTTCAATGACTGGCCTTGTCATTATCATCGGACATACTGAACAGGGTTGTTGCAGACTGCTGGCTGAGTGGATTTCCCGTTGACCTTGGTGTACCGTTATGTTCTATTTTTTAATTCACTGCACTGTACGAGTTTTTAAAGTTTGTTTTGGGGTTAATATTGTCTACTAGATTGAATAATTTATCGTTTTTTGATTTTATTTGTATTTGTTCCTTAATGATATTATTTTATATTTTTATAAATTTCTAGTTGTTCCCAGATTGTCATTTCTGTATTTCAACAAATTGAAATTCCTGATGATGTTGGTACTGTTAGCCAACGAAAAGCTTTGAATTGTAAATTCAATTATAATTCTTGTATTTGTATTTAGACTTTTGTTCTTTATTAATACACAAGAAAACATACTGCAAAATATTTATATATATATAGTTTTGTGTTTTGTTAGCTTATATTTGTAAATTCAGGTACCAGATTGTTCCAGTATTCAGATTTGAAACGGATTCTCTTTTCTGTAGAATAATTTAGGTTATAGTTGCAAAAGGTTTGGATTAAATGTAGAATTTGAAAAAGACCATATAGTTTATTTTGTGGTGTTTGAAGTTTTTATTTATTATTTTTTTCATTGTAAGTCAAAGTTGTGTTGCAGTTTTATGCAATTAAAGGTCGACAGTTTAATTTCTTCATTCGCATTGTCCATTTAATATTCCGATCACTGAAAAAGAGGGATAAATGCTTCGTAATGTAGAAGCACATTTTTTAGCAATACCAATGACGTTTTTTTTCTTATTTTAACTACTGTTTCTATCTTCATAGTACGGCGATTTAGTACTTTTTTTAGCAACGAATTACTTACTTTCTACGTCTGACAGCCTTTGCTTTTGTGCAATATATTATTATGTATTGTACGAAGTAATATATTTATTTATTTATTATGTGTGTGTGTGTGTGTGTGTGCGCGCGCGCGCGTGTGTGTGGGCGCGCACATGTGTGTATTTTAATTTGCGTTCATCATAGAATAAATTATTAGTCGACATTTGTATGCGTTTAACAAAGTGTTTTCACTCGACAGTTTAATTTCTGTTCGTCAGAATAACATGTGAGGATGTGGTAACCTTTTTTTATTTATTTGCTATAAGTCAGTAAAATATTTGTGACACAAAATGACATTTTTTGTAAGAGGGACAATTAAAGTTACTTAAATATTTTTGTCTTTCTACTAATAAAAAAATATTCTATTTCAACTATTTTTAAATTTCAAGACAGTTAAAAAGAAAAGCATATCTGAAGGCTTCATTTTGTGTTCATAAACAGGAACTGTACATTAAATGAAATTACTTTGCTAAACGAATACAGATATCTAATAATGTTTAATTCAAGGTGGCGCTCTAACATATACTTGTAGTACGATGGCAACACCTGTTACACGTACAGAACATGTAATTTGCTGACAATCAAGAGCCAATCGTCGAGCACCAAGAAGTTAGAAACAGTTGTTTAAATACGGAATAACGTTGTCAGTAAAAAACAAATATGTAACTTCATTGCACAGCATTTATGCCTCTTATCACAGTGATCAGAATAGATAATGTCAATAAAAAATTAAACTGTTGTCTTACAAAGGAGGAATAATTTACATTTCTGGTCCTTTCCAACCCAGTGTTCAAAGACCTTTGCCAAATAGAAATAAATGAAACATTAAGCCACAGGTGATTTATACAGCTATTGCCAATAATTAGAGATTAAATACAAAATACGATCTCAAAAAACAGTCGAGTAATCTTATAAATGTTGTTACTTTTAAATGCTCTCTCTCTCTTTTTTTTTTTTTTTTTATTATTGAACGATCCTATTTAATTTGAGGTTATGAATGTGAATGTGACAAATTTCTTTTCCCCTTAAGTGTTGTTTACTAATTTATTAATATTTTTACAGTATTTTGTGCCATCGTTTATCAATTATTATTTAATCTTAACCATTTTTCTGAATGCTATCTTGAAACGTTTTTATTAGGTTTATGATATTCGGATTCCGTCATATCCCTGTCCGCGTGGAATTTTGCAATCGGTTTTAAACTAACTTCCCGATGAGCTGAAATTTTAATCATAGTCAGATTAAAGCTATGAGCGCGCACTAGGACGGTACGGCACGGACGGGATTTTTAAAGGTGGGTGTACCTACAATAGTTGATGCAGAAATTATAGACTCCTGAGTTTGAGCTTTAACTACAAGCGAACCATTCGTGCTAGAATAAAACTATTCACACCATTAATTAGCGTGTTTAATTCTGTGTTTATGTAAATAACCAAAATAATTTTAGCACGAGTTTTGTCAAACTTAGCTCAATATATAAAGAAAAAAGTATGGGTTTATCAATTTTTTTTTATTGAAGTTCAACTTTAGAGCATATCTGCATTAAAACCACTGAGCTAGGCCAATCTTTGTGAAATTTTTATACCATATTATATGACTCATTAGTAACCTAAAAAATGGAATTTCAAAATTTTATCTCATTTATTAGGGAAGGTACAGCAAATTAGATTTAGTACAGCAAATTTATCTCACGGCTCCTTTGTCCGATCAAACTGGATTTTAGCTTGTGTTAAAGCATAAAGTCTCACAATATACAATTTATATTAACTGTTTATGTATAATTTTGAATTCATTACGTTATTGATTTTAATTTGATACGGGGGTAATGTGCGCTGGGGTGTGCAATCGCCTCGAGATAAAAGTACAGTCTGGTGCCTACCAGTTCGCCCACGAGACCCGGGAGGACCCGCTTAGTAGACGGGAGGTCTAACGCTTTGGCACTGAGCCAACTTTCCCGTATCTAGGAATCTATATTTCAAAGCTGTGGATGAATTTTTCTTTTACCCCTATCTGGTTGTCGTCGAAATGTCCATTGTACAGCCTAAATTTGTTGCCATGGTTACCACACAATATCTTAAATGATGCTCTTAGATTAAAAATTAATCAAAACAATAAAATAAACAAACTGGATTATTGTTATCGAACCTTGCTTCATAAACGGATAATACGAAAAGAAATTACAACTCAAGTGACGATAAAAGAAAACATATAAATAGTAACAAACAAAAATAATAGTGCAATACCATACATAGAAAGGAAAATGGAAAATTGGAAGGAAATTCGCTTTCAATTTTGTCACTTAATATTTTTATTCTGACATATGTAGGGCTATATACATATTTATATTAACTGTGATTATTAAAAAAAATTAAATTTTTCTTTGTTAATTTAACTAAAAATTGATTTTTAAAATAACATATTACTTGTTCTGAATAAACATTTTGAAGACAAGACGGGTTTAAAAGTCCAAAGAATGAATAAAGTTTTCCAGGTTTAGTACAATTTTAAAACCTTTATACAGAATGAAATAGTATCAAACATTCATGAGTTGTGGGAAAACGTGAATGTTTCGTTTTATGCCGGAAATGTCGTGAAGTTCTTCCTCTCCGACTTTTTAAAACGGCGGAAGGTGTGGAACCCATACCCGGCCGGCCGTACCGACCAAGTGAGCGCATACACAATCGATTCAAAAATATTAATATTTTTAAATTAACGTGCTGGCCATCCGGCACGGCACGGACGCTTTATATGACAATGCTTTTAAGTGCGCACGTAGCTTTATATGACAATGCAATATTCATTCGGTTTCTTGTCTCTAAATCTGTATGAGTATTAGTTGTTTAAACAAATCGAATTTGTGTGATGAGCTAGCTTAGACTACGTGTTAAAACAGTTGTTCAACAACACTCACTCTAAGTTTGTTTAAACCTTTTTGTTTACACAAATTATAGATTTGGTTGAGGAGTTAGAAACGTTTACGTGCGTTTATATAGTTAAATAATTGTACATAGTATCTTTATCGAAGTGTAAATTAACATATTTACCAACCTATGGAAAATATTGAAGAATAACACTTTAACTTAACGGTATACAACTATTAAACTGTTAAACTTACGTGTTAAAACAGCTGTTGAACAATAATATGTAGGCCTATAACGTAAAATCAGCTGTTGTATGAAATTATGTTAAAAAATCGATTAAAATTATAATATCGAATAGAAAACAGATAATAATATATTAAATAATTTTTTTAATATACCACGATTGTAAAACTGACTAAAAAGTATAAAATAATTTTTCATGCCCTTCTTCAATTTTGAGAGAGGATTGTTAGTGACTATGGATATATTTTTAATACTTGGAGAGATAAACCGTGGGGCGCAGACGATTCATGATAGTTAGATAGGAGCACATTAATTAAATTACAGTTAATCCCATTTTCAGTTTTTTTAAATTTAACTCATTTACTCCTCCTTTACTATCATGAATTGCCTGCACCCCTCGTTTTTCCTAAAGTATTGCAAATATATCAATAGCCCCTAACAACTCTCACTCAAAATTGTAGAGGGGCCATGAAAATTTATTTAATACTTTTTTTTTAAATAAATTTATTTTTATGTAAGATTTATGTACATTGTTACGAGCGATTATGCATCATATAACATGATCCGTCATTGTAAATAATAATAAAAATGTCAGAACCGCAGCGACCGTATGACTGCACAGTCTCAGACCGTCTCGTTGGGCCTGGTTGCAACGGAACCTGCAACACCTAGTGACGTCTATCCTAATGGAGAAAAAGCATTGGAAGGTCCAGACAGACTGAATCAGGTAGGCAGTGTCATAAGGTTTTTAAGGTTGCAAACGGCCTGCAACCTCGCGAGTGTTTGGTTAAGGTTGGCTCCGTCCGAAGAGACTCATCTCCGCTCTGCTTCTAGTTAGTTGACTCTCACAGTTGACAATAAATTGAGGTTGGTTTTTTAATAAATAAACCTAAGACTTGAGATCCGGTGCCTTAAATAAGTAAAAATAAGATATAAAATGCCAATATATTTAATTGAATATAATGAATAACAAAGTATTAACCATTGACAGCCCTTTACGTTTTTATGATTACGATTTCTTTGCTTTAAAAAAAGTAACACTTTTACGATCTGCAACCCCCATAGGTTTTATGCACCCGCCTCCACTGAGGAATACTGATTGCCTCTAACTTCATACAACCCACACTCCGAGCAAAAAGCAAAACACCCATATCTAAAAGGAGTCAGCTTCGTTGCCGGATTGTCTGCACCTAACACTATTTGATTACGCAAACATACATACACAATGCCATCTGTGAAAGTTTTACACAATCAATTGAAACTGTCAGCTAATGACAGTGATTGGATTAATGTCCGGATTATGTCTGGATCAGTTGACTTCTTGACCCGCGGAATATCACTTTCTCCACAGCTGGAGTTAACCGATGTGTGATTGGTTATTCATTATAACAATGGAGATTATCTTTATCTTGATTGCTGACGAGATAACGCGTCTGCGATCGGTTACAATGTGTAGACGTGTGACCTTGGAGTGACAAGTACCTGCGCTGTGTTATCCCGTGCCTGGTCCGTAAGTTAATCAAACTTGTAGAACGTGGGTAACACATGCGTACATGGCATTACTAAATTTCATTCAATGTAACAATATTGTGAACAACATTTCAATTCCGGCTTCAATCTTATCCCACATAACACGACTCCGAAGGAACACGAAACCTGTGTACGTTTTAAAATGTCTCTGCTTTGGTCATCAAGATACTAAAATGTTCCTAAGTTTATTTTATAAAAGCAAATTATCCCTAGCTACTAGGCAACCAAGGTGGAGCAAACGGCCACTCTAGAGAAACGACTCTACCTATGCGAGCCATGACTACCCCTCTTCCACAACCAGCTTAGACCGACGCCTCTACATCTACAGTGCGTGAAGTTTAACCGTGTCTCTGACCTAGAGATCGCTAGGGTGGACTGGGCTGCAGTGCGGGGTCAAAACCTAACATCAGTGTCGTGTTTAAAGTCTGAACAGCTCTAATTAACTAAATGATAATACTGTAATAGTTTGATGTAGACATGATCTTTAAATGTGTTGCTCTGCTTCTGCAAAGAAAGAGATGCTATTACAAAAGAGACGCTATTACAAAAGAGACGATAAATGTATTGTATAATGTTTTCAGTTAGGCTAGTAGTTAAATGCTAGCAGAACGAGGGACACCGTTAAACCTCACGTACTGTACACGCAACTGACTGAGAATAAGGCGTTCTATGACGTCAGTAGCGCCATTTGATGATATATCTACTTCTGGAACGTAATTCTGAACGCATAATTAAGATCATTACCCAGATGCAGTAGAAATTCATATTCCTTTATATGAACGGATATGTAAAGGTGTAGAATGCCTAATATTAAATCTATAGATAATTATTTATTCCAGGAATGCAACCCTGAACTAAGAAAGAAAGTCAAACAGTACCAAGGAAGATTCACGTCCCTATCTATGGACGCATATGGAGGGAAGGGCATGATTCATTCAAATCTATAGAGGACGTAGGTGCCCATATGAAAGTTTGTAGGGAGGCTGGAATGGGTTTGTAATGTCATGGCATACTAAAAAATTAAGCACTGGTTACATATAACGCTTATTTTGTTTTTTAAAGCTGGGAGTAAGCTAGTGGGGGCCGCGGACCCTGGTCCCGGGAGATATGGGTCCCATTGATAGGGGATATATCGATTCAGGAAAGCAACCCTGAACCTATAAGTCTAGATCGTCTCCTCACTTCTAGTGCCAGTGTTGGTTTTTGTTCACACACGTAGCGGTAGACACGATCTATGAAGTCTGCAGGGGATATGTATTAATTCAGGGAAGCAGTTCTGAACCTATAAGTCAAGACCGTCTCCCATTATCAGGAAATACCCTATCAATGAGCGGAAATAAATGGGTAGATCGTTCTATTAAAATGGTATACTTGAAGGCCTATATAATACGATTTTTGTTTCATGGTAGTAACCCTATACACACATATGTTGTGATAGTTTCTCATCTTCTATGGAAGAATCATTTCCCTTTCTCTAGACTGAAGTGTTCTGGATGTATTTATAATCTACACGGAGCATACCTATTTCAAAGAAACCTTTCTAAGTTTGGATCGTTACCTATAACTAAACATTCTTTCACTTAAAATCAAAATGAAGCTTGCTGACTTGTCAACCATATTGGTTCTATTATTTAAGTCTGGACATAATATATCGAGGTCAGAACAAAAGTAAGTAACATTAAAGCTTAAAATAAAATAGGAGGCAATGTAATTCTAAACAAAAAATGTAACATTTTCGCATTTTATCGATGAGTTTAGAATGGCTAGTATAGGGCGAAACGAATAGTACAACAAGCCGCCAACTGAGCTAACCTTCATTACATCAGGCTATTCAAGTTGAAAGAGTTTCTCACCTGCCATTCCGATGATCTGTTGGAAATAAAGGTGTTCTAAATACAAACTTACCTGAATATCTATAAAGCATTGGCGACAGATGAATATCAAACATGGCGCCAACGATTCGGTTTAAACTAAGAACATTGATACACTTGTTCACTATTACTTTACATAAACATTTTTCACATTTAACATAACGCGAAACTTTCAGAGCTCACTAGTTTTCGTGCCACGCTGATTTCATCATGTTTATTTAGAGATGCTCATTATGGGTCACGATCCGCGCCATACTTTTCAACGCCTGTCTGATTATATATTCATGTTCGTCTAACGTGTTTTGACAGTGAAGAAGGCGGTACCCGGAAGTAACGCTACAATGGCGGGTACGTTCGTAGCGAGCAAATAACTTAGTGAAAGTACCAGCATATTATACCACGACCGTTTAAAGGAGACGCTTTTATGTTAAATATAGAGTCTTTGAAATTACAAGTATTGATTTAGTTGCATCTATAACCGATAGAGTGTGTTATTCTGACCGTTGATTCTGAGAAAAAATATTTTTATAACATAAAGAAGAAAGAAAATAAAGAAAGATTTAAAGAGTTGACGAGAAATTGATAACGATAAATATAAGCCTACAAGGGACAATGAATAGACATTCTATCACTCCGTTATGGTACAAGTATGATACAGAAGAGCAAAACCGAAAAGCCATGATTCATGCCAGTCTCGAATAGAAAGAATTGTTTACGTTACTTCCTGAGTTATATCCCATCTATATACAAAGCAGCGGAGCACCCAGAATTTCGTTAAGGGGGCAAGAACATCAACAACAGGTGGGGACATCACTAGGTCATAAGGTTACCCCAAAAACCTGTATTTTTTTAAGGGATATACCCTGAAGCTTTTATTGTCGATGCATTTAAATATTATTAACATTTGAATTTGCTAATTAACTAATGCTCATAATTCTTCAGGCACAAATAAAACTAAAAATGTATTATTAACACTTATTTATTAGTCAATTATCTTGGTAGTTAAATTTATATATGTACGTATAAGAAATGCATACTATAACATTTCCAATGATAGATGACGTGCGTATCTTTTTTTATAGGGATGTCCAAGAGAGGCCACGGATTCGGCCACTGATACAAAGCTATAGTGCGTAGAAGTAGACAACTGCATACATACGTTTTCAACAGAGAACGCTCATTTGGACCATGATTTTACCAAACCTCTCAAAATAATCATACATTTCATTCACCGTTCGCACATAGGCGTTAATTGCACTTGTGTTCTTCACCTTAAAACAAATTATATTAAAAAAACAAATTTTTTTGTGTTTAACTCGTACTTATATCAACAAAGACAAATTTTATTTTTTTTAATTTTATAATTGCAATTAATATAAATATGTATATACATATGTTAGAATAACAATATTAGGTGATAAGGTAGAAAGCGAATTTCCTTGTAAGTTTCCATTTTCCTTTCCATGTAGACTATGGTGTAGGACTATTATCTTTGTTTGTTACTATTTACACGCTTTTTTCATCTCTTGCATTGTGTTATTTCTTTTCGCTTTCTTTTCGCATTGTCTGTGAATTAAAGTTCGATACCGTTAATCCATTTTTCCTTTATTTTATTATTTCCATTCATTTTTAATCCTAGAGCATCATTTATGATATCGTGCGGTAACCATTTAAGGTTGTGTGAGATTCCAACTACAACCAGATGGGAGCAAAAGAAAAACTCATGTACATATTTTAGAACCGAATTTCTATTAATGGGAAAGTTGGCACAGTGCCAAAGCGATAGACTTCGAACATGAAAATACTCGGTTCAAATCTGACCTAGGCCGCAAATTTTTAAATTTAATTATTTAATACAAATTTGAAAAAATAATAAGTATTTGAACTTGATTGGATGAATACAAACGTATTTTATTAACGATTGAAAATTTGTACAAGATATATAAGGAGAGTGTGAGAATGATAATAATAATAAAAAAATTATCTATACTCAAATATATTTCATTGTTATTCAACAAGATGTTATTGCTGTTCTCATAGGTTCCAATAGTTCATCCTGTTTAGAGTATGTCATCCACCCAGAAGCAATATTTATTCAATGTTTTAGCGAAGTACACCTAAGTGAAAAGTTCCCTTTATATTACATTTATAAACGCCCTATACAAACGCAAGTTAATGTTTGCTAACTGACCATATTCTTAACATTGGTAACTCTTTTTCTGCTCGATAGAGAATAGCTGAACCATTATTAATTTTCTCCCACTCTCAATCAAAGCGAGTTAGTATAATTTCATCCTGCTTTTACTACTCTAGTCCTTCTTCCTACTACTTACACCTTTATGCCATGTCTCTGAAGAGAACAAACCTTCTTCGGGTTTACAATCATCAATTTCTCTGTTTCTATCTCGGATATTAATATCTCTTATCATTTTGGATCCCTCTAAAGTGTGTAATAAAAATGTAGAATTCTATATGTATTTCAAAAAGGGTTCGCTCTATATACGCCTGATCCAGTTTCCTACCAGCAGCCAGTGTCAAAAAGCAGTGCTATAACCACAGGGATAATCGAATTCCCTGTTAATCTTAATGACTGGCTCATGAACCCTAAACGTGGACCATAATAATTCCCTTAAATAAGTCATTTGAAATAGTTAAGATTAATGTTTTAATGAAATATTCGCGTCGTTCAAGCAAAAACTAATAATTTATTAACATATTTATCTTCATTTCTGTTAGGATTATTTCAGTACAGTTTTCTAACGTTACAATATTCTTCTCTGTTGACGCGTTTCGGAGTGACTCCAATTAAAAAAATTAAATTGTATTTCAAGGAGTACGATTTTGGTTTTGATAATGGAGTTACCCCGAAACGCGTCAACATAGGAGAATGTTGTAACTTAAGGAAAAACAGAAAACTGTACTCAAATATATAAAAACTAATAAATTGAAACTACAAGCTCGTCGCTCGACTAAGCTGAATTTTACTATCGTGTTAGTTGCCGCAAGAGAAGATACGTCGAGAAGCCGATCCTAAGCAGCATCCTAATGGAACTACCAGTGACAGGCCAAAACCACTGCTGGTCGGGAAGTGAACAAAACCCCGCAACAGACAATCAACTTCAGCCGTAAGTGGGACCAGACTGACAAGCACAAGTGATATAATTAATACTCTTAAACTCAATGATCCAGTAAATCTTTATTTGGAATTTGTTAAATAGCAATTTAAAATCGTTTCAAGTTTTTAGCAAAAGTTTTTTACGCTATAAATGATATACGACGGATATCATTCAGCAAATTTTATAAATTCAACAAACACAAGTAAAGCACTTCTTAAAACAAAAGATGAGGGGCATATTAAGCATTACAATAACTTGAATCAAGCACCCGTGATTCAAAATAATAAAAATATCCTAACGAAATAATAGGGACTATTAATGAATTAAAAAGTAGGTAAATTTAAAGATATCTGGTATAATTGTTTAAAATGCTTTTTATTTAAAAAGTGTCACGAGTAATGTAAACAATATGTAACTCACTAGTGCATTAAAGAGAATGTTTCAAGCCAGTATTGTGTTTAAATTATTTGGGCTAAAAAGAAATAAAAAATCGGGCGAAAATAAAATATTTCAGATTACTGTTGTCAATTTGTTTATGTACGTAATAGTCTATATTTTATGTAAAAATACGTGTATGCTTTATGCATAAGGATTAAGTATTTCAACACTACATATCAGGAACTACTGTAAAGAAAAAAATAGGAAATGGCGGAAAGGAAATTGTTGCTACAACGATATTCCAACGATATTATTGGTCTGATCAAACACAATTGATAGCGTTGTTCTTATGTACGTTATGAAGAATGGACTAAAGTTATAAATGCAAAAAAATTATCGATTGCGTAACACTTTAAAATATTTTACTTGAAACTCAACGTTCTTTAATATTTAGATACTCTAAATATTTATATAATGTTACATTGTGGTAAAACTGATAGAAAGTCTTAAAGTGTAGAAATTACATCGCGCCGTTGAAATAACAATCGGCAACTAGCTCACAGCACCGTACTTTATGTTGTATGTAACAACATAACAGGCACATGTGTTAAATTCCCAATTGAATACTATTACAGTATAGCCATTTTAATAGCCTATTTTGGGTTATTATTTATTTTGTTTTTTATTTCTATACATGATTTAGTTTACAGAACAAAATTTATTTAATAAAATAAAATCATCCACTTCTTTAAAAATATCAAGGATGGCTTCGAATACTGTGTGCTAAATGTAACGTGTTTTATTGTCCCCAACCCGTCCCTTCAAGAGCAAGATGATTTTCGTGGTATACTATAAAGCGGATAGGCACAAGGGTGGCATGAAAAATGCGTATAGCGAAAGATGCGTACAAAAGGAAACAATAACAATTGATGAGGGTAAGTCGTAAATTTGACAAGCGAAAAGAGCGTACAAACCAGACTCCAGTTGTCAACCCAGGTCATCTACTCCTAATTTGCTAATAACTTTCGACGTTTTGAATTATTCCAGTCAAAATCAGTCAAAAACAAATGTCCACATGGTTAGTGGCTACTTTGCTTTTAACTGTCGAGGTGATAAGCTTGATTTAATCGAAAGAGGCTTATCAAAAGTGGCTGAAACTACGACTCCTAAGCACATGACTCTGGAGGAAAGATAAAAGAACAAAGTATATTAACTCAGACGAAAAATGTTTAAAAAAATACAAAAATACCTAGAAACTGGAAACTAACGTCTTGTTTAAGATCTCTTACCAAAATCCAAAAAATGGATTAGAAGAGACCCAAGATATCAGATGGTAAAGTCTAATAAATTAGTCAAACTGTAATATAGATTGAAATTTAAAAAAATCTATGAAACGGAACAAATTTTTTTTTTTATTGAAAATATAAAACAACAACAAAATTACCGAGGCTACAAGCTGATTTTAAACATTCCAAAATGAAAGCGCAAGATATCTCTATCATTTTACCAGTCAAAATCCTGGAAAAGTGTGATGGAAATCAGGTATAATAGATAAAGTTTTAAAGGATCTCCAGTCGCGAGAAACTAAACGACATCAATGTTTAGCTTAGAGGTAAACTCATTTATGTAACTCAATAATTTTATAAGATCCGTGTTCGCCTAAACGCAAATTTCCTCTGTCACAATGTTCTGAGCTTACCCTCGTCCTCTGTCAAAACTTGATCCTGGTTTACGCATATTTCGATCTACGCATCTTTCGTGTATTCGACACGTGATCCCAGTTGAAAGCAGCCCTACGTCATTTATGCAAGGCTGCCCATAAGTTTCTTTTACTTCCAACTTATTATTTTCGTTTCCCAGCCCCACCTAAACGGTTACCTTTTCTATTTTCCACAACAGAATTAATTGCGTATATAGAGAAGCTTGTAATGATTCTACAACAGTAGAACAAATATAAGCTACACGATTTTGAACCTACTAGAAACAACTAATAATATAAAATTACAGACAACAATTTAAACATTACAAATAAAACATTATTAATAGAGGTAATAATTAAATACCGTCATAAAAAGTCTAATGGGTGCAGAGTTAGACGATTTACTACATCCCCAGTTCAGAGTAAACCCTTGGAATACGAACTCTGTGCACTGGGGTCAGAAGAGATTTTACTCAATGTTTACAGCTTTACCCTCACGTCTACCGTTTTACTTTCATGTTTATCACCTATGTTTACCAATTTAACCTAACGTGTATATCCTACGTCTACTATTTTGCATTTTACATCTTCCACCTGTCTTTACCTATACCCAGTATTTTATTCTCTCGTCTACCATCGGTTTTTATAATTTGTCTCTTATGTATACCCCTGTGTTTATCGATACATCCATATCTAATATTTTACTCTCATACCAACCACCTGTGACTACCTGTGGCTACTATTTCACTACGTACGTCTACTATTTTACTCTCACCTCTACCACCTGTGTGTATTATTTTACTTTTCTTTCTGACACTGGGACTAAATGTCCCTACTATTTTACTCTCACATTAACCCCCTATGACTACTTAAGTCTACTATTTTACTCTCCCGTCTACCACATGTGTCTACTGTGTTAATCTTATGTCTAGCACTGCGTCTACCTGTGCCTACTATTTTACTCTCACATTAACCCCCTATGACTACTTAAGTCTACTATTTCACTCTCCCGTCTACCACCTGTGTCTACTATGTTAATCTTATGTCTAAGTGGGTCTAACCTGTGCCTACTATTTTACTCTCACGTCAATCCCCTATGACTACCTACGTCCAATATTTTACTTTCACCTCTACCACCTGTGTGTATTATTTTACTCTTATAACTAGCACTGGGTATACCTGTGTCTTCTATTTTACTCTCACCTCTACCACCTGTGTGTATTATTTTACTCTTATGTCTAGCACTGGGTTTACCTGTGCCTACTATTTTACTCTCACATCAACCACCTATGTCTACTTACGTCTACTATTTTACTCCCACGTCTACCACCTGTGTCTACTATTATACTCTTATGTTTAGCACTGGGTCTGCCTGTACCCACTATTTGACTCTCACACTAACCACCTATGACTACGTACGTCTACTATTTTACTCTCACCTCTACTACCTGTGTGTATTATTTTACTCTTATTTCTGACACTGGGATTAATGTCCCTACTATTTTACTCTCACATTAACCCCCTATGACTACGTAAGTCTACTATTTCACTCTCCCGTCTACCACCTGTGTCTACTATGTTAATCTTATGTCTAAGTGGGTCTAACCTGTGCCTACTATTTTACTCTCACGTCAATCCCCTATGACTACCTACGTGCAATATTTTACTTTCACCTCTACCACCTGTGTGTATTATTTTACTCTTATAACTAGCACTGGGTATACCTGTGTCTTCTATTTTACTCTCACCTCTACCACCTGTGTGTATTATTTTACTCTTATGTCTAGCACTGGGTTTACCTGTGCCTACTATTTTACTCTCACATCAACCACCTATGTCTACTTACGTCTACTATTTTACTCCCACGTCTACCACCTGTGTCTACTATTTTACTCTTATGTCTAGCACAGGGTCTACCTGTCCCTACTATTTTACTCCGACATCAACCCTCTATGACTACTTAAGTTTACTATTTTACTCTCACGTGTACCTGTGTCTACTATGTTAATCTTATGTTTAGCACTGGGTCTACCTGTAGGCCTACCTACAATTTTACACTCACATCAACCACCTATGACTACCTACGTCTACTATTTTACTGTGACATTAACCACCTACGTCTACTATTTTACTCTCACCTCTACCACCTGTGTGTATTATTTTACTCATATGGCTAGCACTGCGTCTACCTGTGCCTACTATTTTACTCTCACATCAACCACGTATCACTACCTACGTCTATTATTTTACTCCCACGTCTACCACCTGTGTCTACTATTTTACTCTTATGTTTAGAACTGGGTCTGCCTGTACCCACTATTTTCCTCTCACACTAACCACCTATGACTACGTACGCCTACTATTTTACTCTCACCTCTACCACCTGTGGGTATTATTTTACTCTTATTTCTGACACTGGGACTAAATGTCCCTACTATTTTACTCTCACATCAACCCCCAATGACTACTTAAGTCTACTATTTTAATCTCCCGTCTACCACCTGTGTCTATTATGTTAATCTTATGTCTAACACTGAGTCTACCTGTGCCTACTATTTTACTCTCACGTCAACCCCCTATGACTACCTACGTCTACTATTTTACTGACACATCAACCACCTACGTCTACTATTTTACTCTCACCTCTACCACCTGTGTGTATTATTTTACTCTTATGTCTAGCACTGGGTCTACCTGTGCCTACTATTTTACTCTCACATCAACCACGTATGACTACTTACGTCTACTATTTTACAATCACGTCTACCACCTATTTTTGCAATGTTAGTCTGCCATCTAATACATGTGTCTAGCTATGTCTATAATTTTACTCTCACGCCTATCATCTATGTTGACTAAAGTCTACTATTTTATTTTCAAGCCTACTATCTATGTATAAATTTCCTCTCCAGTCTACCACATCTGTTTACTATTTTAATCTCACTTCTACCACTTGGGTGTACACATATATGGTTACTTACTCTTACCTTTTACCACCTATTCAAACCATTTTTCTCACTTGTCGCTGTCTAGCGATAACAGTTTCAATTCGTCTTTTATGTTAAATATAAATTTCTTTAAACGTACTTGCTGTATACAGTATATATGTATGCAGTATACACTTACTGCTTACAGATATATACAGTGCATTGAAGGGATCCTTTGAAACTCTGTCTCACGTTCGAATCTTATTAATATATCTTATTGTAGGAAGGAAGTTCTGATAGGCTACTGTAACCTATCAAGACTGAAGTTCTGGGACTCCCTAGGGACGACTCATTTCACGACGATGCGTGACTTATTCTATTCCCTAACATGGATGACACATTAGCCAAACATGGATGACACTTATGCACTTGAGGGGAATGGTTAACGATATCGCAGTTCAGCGGGTCGTACGATTAGAAAGCGATTGCGGTCAGAGTTCACAGCTTATCTACTGAAAAATTACGCCTAGCTCGTAGCTTTCTACGAGGAAATCATTGCGCCTCACATTCCGTACACTTCCTTCTAGCTTAGGCGAGTCGAATGCGAGTTTGTCAGATCGAACACAGATTTGCCGATAATAACCTTATCTGTGGTTTTGTGCATAAGGCTAGACGAAAGCGGGAAAGCAAGTGTCATGTAACACCTGGATATCGCTCAGTATCAAATACACCATCACCCCGTAGCAATATTCACTCAATTAACGGAGTATTTTTTTATTTTAGTTCGTAATCCATAGACCTGTTAGCAACAGGGCCGATTTATATGCGAAGGTTTCAACTTTGTTAGATCCCTTAACGTTCATGAATTCTAACCTTGATATTCCGTTTTACTCCTTAGTACACGCTTTTATAATAACTATTATTAATATAATTACTATGTTTGCACCGTGAAGATGGTCTAGGGACAACAGGGTACAGACTTACTGACTTGCTGACTTACTTGAGTCCTACAGTATTCAAACAAAATGGTTAGCACTTGGAATTAACCGCCCATTACTGCCCTTCTCATTTTCACAGATTTAGTCGCTCACATGGCTGAGAAAGCACACAAAAATACTTTGACTCTACCGCGGTTCGAACTCAGTAAGTTAAAATTGTTAGTCAAGTGGTGTACACACTGGATCACTCAGCCGCCCGCAATCTTGCACCGTCATCTTGTTTATTCTCTAATATCTTTTGGGAGACTGATAAATCTGTCCAATTCAGTTCTTTTGTTAAATGATACTTCTAAAATTTTCCCGTCATTTAGATACGATTTAGAATCGACATTTAATGTAAAGTTTTCCATATAAACTTTTTCCAGTACAATCATAACTCTAATAACGTTTTCTTGTCTTAACGTGTCGTAAGACAAAGTTTCTGTGGGGTCTTCCGGTAACAGTCCTCGTTGTTCTCATCATGGCGCCATTTCTACCCCTGCAGTGCTACCGCATTTTCCACATACATCTTGCGCTCTGCCTTCAAGAAGGCACCTTCTATTATCTAGGCTTAGTATAGTTTTCAACCGCCTTCCACGCTTTAACCTACAAATAATTTTTTTTATCAAATGATACAGTAATTTATTACATTGTTTTAAAAGTTATTCGTTATAAGATACCTCCAATCATTCATTATTGGCTACCAATTCTAGTTTAATATTATGTCCTGTATTTTTAAACCCTCTATCTCATCATTTCTTGATCCCTTTCTTGATGTTACATCATCTAACCATCCAAATCTTTCACTTTCATTTGTCTCTCGAAAATTTCGAATTTACTCTCTGGTATAGAATTTCTTGGTGCGCCTAAAAAAGTTACAACTTCAAAAACACGATTTTTTTAAAAATGTGGTAAACATCGACTTTATACGTAACTCAATTCAACATTTTAAATTAACAAAAACCATTATCAAATAACTGTTATCTATTATTTTGTTTGTGTTTTTATTAAGAATAGTTAAAAATGTAGTTCAAACAGAGCTGCTACTTTCCCACGGGTTTAGGCTATACGTATCGATTTCATACCAACTAACGTTTTACAATTAAGAACCAACAATAGTTCGTTCGACAGTTAAAAAACAACAGTATAAGTAAATTAAATGTTATCAATGCAAATACTGCACACATCGCAAAGGATTAGTTTGTCTTGGAGAGGATTTACTCCAGTAGCTGCTGAGCGTTATTAAAAACATACGGAGCCAAATTTAATTTGATTTTCTATTTATTTTCTACAAAACTCTGAAAAAGACATAATACTTGATGAATCTTCTAGGCAGCTGCTACAGCAGTGCACGTTAATTTAGCAACAATAATAATAACAAAAATATATTTAGTTCTAGTTTTAATTGTTTAGAAAATGTGAGAAAGGCAGACACAGATGAACTCTCCTGCTCAATGCAATAACAATGCAATACACACTTCAAAGATTACAATTCTTCTGCTAATTAAGCAAGAATAAACCTGTGATTTGAACACAGGCATTATTTTGCGAAATAGACTGGAAAAGAGAGTGTCTATTGCTCAACTCCGTATAATGCTGTTGATAATTGCTTCTAGTCTGTCATAGCCGAAACTCTTCGAGTTCGCAAGAAAAGATGTTGCCAAGGCACTAATATTTTTAGTAAAAAAAATTTTCTTTCTCTACAGAGTTTAGAGCCTTAGCAATCCTTTATCACGGTGTAAAGGGGGCTAAACAGAGGCGCAATTATATTGTTTTTTACGTTCCTTCCGTGATGTGATTTTACAAAACTCTTAAACATATAGTGAAAACGAAATTTGAAAATACTCGAAATGTCAAGTATTATCTGTCTTATTTTTTAAAATTGTTTACGACTTTAATAAGGTTAACCAGTATGACTAATATTGCCTGTGAAGGAGAGGAAAAGATTCTGGATACAGGCACGCTCAAGGTAGGAACATGAAACATTCCTGGTAGAGGATATAGGGAAGATATTCTGGGTCACGCATGTGAAATACTCTATCAGGGTTACCAGGTGTACCAGATACATGCCCTTGTACGAAAAGAGGTTAGGTTAGGTGTGCCAGATACATCCCCTTGTACGAAAAGAGGTTAAGTTAGGTGTGCCAGATACATCCCCTTGTATGAAAAGAGGTAAGGTTAGGTTATATTAGGTTAGATTTACCAAATACACTCCCTTTTACGAAAACAGGTAAGGTTAGGTTAGAGTAATTGTACCAGATAAATTCCCTTGTACGAAAAGAGGTTAGGTTAGGTGTACCAGATACATTCCCTTGTACAGAAAGAGGTAATTTTATGTTAGATTAGGTGTGTCAGATACATTCCCTAATACGAAAAGAGGTAAAGTTAGGTTAGGTTAGGTCTGATGTACCAGATACACTCCCTTGTACGAAAAGAGGTTAGGTTAGGTGTACCAGATACATTCCCTTGTACAGAAAGAGGTAATTTTATGTTAGGTTAGGTGTGTCAGATACATTCCCTAATACGAAAAGAGGTAAAGTTAGGTTAGGTTAGGTCTGATGTACCAGATACACTCCCTTGTACGAAAAGAGGTTAGGTTAGGTGTACCAGATACATTCCCTTGTACAGAAAGAGGTAATTTTATGTTAGGTTAGGTGTGTCAGATACATTCCCTAATACGAAAAGAGGTAAAGTTAGGTTAGGTTAGGTTAGATGTACCAGATACACTCCCTTGTACGAAAAGAGGTTAGGTTAGGTTAGGGTACAACCCAGTTTCTTCAAATCAGTCATCATAGACAAAGACATAACAAATAAAAACATAATTAATTGTAAATAAAATGAAGAAATCATTAGAATAGAGCTGCTAAAAACATAACCAAAATTAAGACCCAGAGGGTAAATGTCTGAGCCTTTCGAAGGTAAATCAAGGGACAGATTATCGCTTTTCCTTTTCGGTAGAATAAAGGTAGGACTAAGGCAAGATCATAGAGATATGGTCTGAGGGTGGGAAAGTACATGTGAAACATGGTTGGGTTTAATAAAAATATTTAGGCGCAATGTTTTTTAATGAGGGATGAAAAGTAGGAGAAAGGGGAAAACGTCAGTAATAAGAAGTTGAAATCAGTATGATTGGGTGACCTTCGATCAATAAATGTCAAAAATAAATTTAGCAGAGCATTTATGGACGAAGTATTTTGACTTGTGACGCAAGATAATTCTGGCGATTTTTTATTTGTTTCGTTTTGTAATTTTGAGGCGCTTAACCAACTTGACTATTATCGACACGAAGAGTAGAAAATGATTGTGGATAGAGTTGGGATTAAGTTGATGGCATAAAACCCCTCGGTAGAGGTTGTAGAAGCGACCAGAGCATCACATGTGGAGGGTGGCGTACTTGAAGTAGACATACTCTTTATCGGAAACATAGAGATGTGTCTACCCTATCCCTGATACGCTCTTGGTACATCCCTGTATAAGAAGAAGGAAAAGGAAGCTTAGATGGAATATAGATAGAACTAAGGATAAAGATGTATTGGCCTGGTTATGAGAAAGAATGATTTGGCTGTCTGGGGTGCTTACCATTCGGGTGAAACACACAGGTCTTCCCGTTGCCCAAAATCGAAATCCCCAAAAATAAAACTGAGAAACTGAAGTGTAGTTGACAGGTAAATTCTTATTAACGAAAAAACTCTAAAATGAGAGAAATGTTCAACTCGTTACCAATACATTAAGGAAACATTTGTAGGTGTTAAAGGTGAACAGAGTTTCAAAAAACTAGAAATTATATGAAAAATCCAAAGGAAAATTGTTATTTGTTTAAATATGATAAGATTGGATGTACAATGCTGAAACGTACAAACACGTGTACGATTCTGATAAGGTTGGGGATGTTTAAATTCAATGGCCGAAAGGCGAAGAGCGGTTGGAGGGCCCACTGAAATTAATAGTGGAAATGAATTAATATGCGTGCACGTTAACGAGGTTGGATAGAATCAAAGCGACACAAGAAAACAAACAGAAAATATTTTAAAATATTTAGTTAGTAGATTATTTAATAATTTAAAACACTTCATAAATAAAACTAAAACACAGATTTAACTGAATAATTTATTACAAAAACTTTTGGTCAAATTGAATAAAGTTCTTTAAAGTTTTGTTTTAAATAAAATTATAGCAAAAGCAAAGCAAGCATTGGTGAAAAAGAGAAAACGTTCAAGAGTTAGGGTAAAAAATGGGAAAGTCTGAATGCATGTATTATAGAGTAAGCATATGCTTGTTTACAATCGCAACTCTAGTTACAATGTATCACATTTCTTGAAAGCAACGAGTCTCGGAATCAGATGTTTTCGACAGTTCTTTCACGAACTGCTTTCAACGGGGGTCAGGTTACACTTTCTTCTTGCGCGAGCCTAACCATAATCTACCGACAGAGCGTTTTGATCCAGCGCTTCCTTTGTCAGTTTTAAGCCTAATGAAGATGAAAACCTGTCCTCGACCGGTTTCAACTTCTTAGACGCCGCGAAAGCTCGATGCGGACACGAAGATAGCACAATGCATGCATATTGATTGTATGATAAATTTACAAGTTATGATCTAAATTTCTGAAGTAACGCTGATTCTAAACGATAAATTTGTTTCTTGTTACAAGGTGAAAGTGTTTTTGGGAGTGGTCGGATGTCATTTCGAAAGTTAGACGGTCGTATATAGCGCACTGTGTTGCCGGATGAACAGCTAAAGAAATATGAAGAACAGGTAGGCCGACTATGCACTACCGACCGATAACTTTTGGTCGCAGAACGTTAAAAAAATTATTATATTCAGGTAAACAGACTTTTTAAATACTAAAATATCAACTCTTAATTTTAAAACCCCAAGTTTAAACTGATAATTTCTTATTAATCAATAATAAAAGTCCCAATAAATAAAATCAATAAAGAAGTCCCAACGACCACAGAAAACATAAACAAAGAACTAGACACAATTAAATATTTAGCATACACAAATGGATACAACACCACAATAACAGACAAACTATGGTACAAAATACAAAAAAAAAACATTAAAATTAACATTACAGACAGGAAAAACAAATACATCACATTACCATTCATAAACAAAACAACAAACAAAATAGCCCCTAAATTTCAAAAAATAGGATAGAAAATAGCATACAAAACTGATAACAAGCTACAATACAAAATATAACACAACACCAACAACAAAGATAAACTACAAGCACCATGCGTATACAAGCTGAACTGCGACGAATGTAACAAATTCTACATTGGACAAACAGGTCGCAGCTTTAAACAAAGAGTCGAGGAACACAAACAGAACACCAATCAACATTTTACAATTACATAAGAGAAACAGGACACAAATACACAGACATTTACCATAACCTAGAAATCCTACACATCAACAAAAAAGGACCACATCTCAACACCCTAGAACAATATAAAATTTACAGACACAAAACACACAAAGTACAAACACAATAACGAACAAACACAATACAAATCACACATACTTTTTGATACTATCGAAAACCTACCTTTAAAACCGCCACCGCTTGACCCAACATCTGCAAGCAGAAGACACTGATTTCCACATAGCAATCAAAAATGTTCTGTCTCAGTAAATTCTTACAAATTTACACAATTTAAAGTTCGAATAGTTATAAACTATATTTAAGATTCACCAAACGTAATGGACTACGAAATTCAACAGTGTAATATTTTTAAATACATATTTTTAATGCTTAAAAATTACAAGATTTCTTCTATTAGTTAAAATTACAAGCACTACAATATGTAAAAAAAAAATACAAACCACTGTTCTGAATATCTGTACCAAATAAATCTATTTCAGCAACTCCCTGCTAATCTCATCTGCTCATGTGTGTCTGTAGCTTTCCAGTGGTGATGAGTGTCTATAAAGTATTGAAACTGTTCCTGTATACCTTTCAGTAGACTTCCATTCCAGTTTTAGGTTTTAGATAGATAAGTATAATTGTAATTGAACTCTTTACATATTGCTCAGAATGTATGAGTATAAGCTCACAATTATTTGATAGTTCCTTTAACATAAATAAAACCCACTTAATTAATAAGTCATTGTAATTTAATAATGTATCAACAAATATTTATAGATGATCGATTTCACTAATACTTGGTATGAATAATTGAATAGTTTAAAATTAACCTGTCGTTTTTTATAACATAAAATTACAAATTTCATTATCAATTTACTATACTTTTCTTTATGTAGTATTTATAAACTGTTGATGATTAAAATGTTATCGAAACGTTAGCATTGACTTGACTTAATAAATAACATACTTACTCGCAAATCAGTCATTTTATTTACACATGAAGTTTTAAAATTACAATCAATTGTAATTTTTATTTAGTAATAATATATAAAACTATTTTTAATTTCATATTTTTCAAGTATTTGTTTTCAATTCTACAGATGCCAATCTTCGTTCTATTTGACTTGACATTTTCTATAGCATAAGAGGAAAGATTTTCTACGAAAAACAATTTTTTTTTATAAATGAACAATTTTCTACAAGATATATAATAGTTAGTACATATTTCTCTTCGTATATTTCTCATTTTTCAATCAGTTAATCTCGATGAGATCAAAACTACCGTTAATTCATTAACTATTATTTTAAACGAATTTTGAAGATTCCTTAAAAAAAAAGAGAGATTCCATTTAATATTTGTAGAGAGGATCTTGTGAACCAAGGTATAAACAAAGTCTTTTTTTAATTCCTACTGTTAGCTCACTCTCTTTCTCTATATATTTATAATCTCTTGTTCAAATTTTTAATCGTTCATCGAATTTTTTTATTATGCATCCACTCAAGCACAAATACATTTTTCAAAACTTGTAGTGGATGACATTGATGTCAATACAGTTTCTTAAAATATTAATTAATTAATTAATTTTAATAATTAACTAAAAACACTAGTAAATATGTTACACCTGCCTATAGTAGCACTTGCTTTATAATTGTTTATAACTCCAACCGTAACAGTTGATAATGTAACACATTTCTTGAAACACCCGTCCTCAACTATTATAAAGTAAGTGCAACTAATATAAAGCAAGTGTAACATATTTACAAGTGTTTTAGTTAAAACTAGTAGCTCACGTCAAAGATTGAATCAACAATTATTAAATAATTCTATCCTCTTTCTATTTTACTGCTTAATATTGTGATTCTGTCAAGTGTATAAACACTTTTTAATTAATTGTAATTATTTAATAAAACGTATCTAAAATTAAAAAAATTTGTTGACCTTAGTAGGAATTGATATTAAAATTGTTTTATATTATTTATTTAGTTTCTAAGAAAATAATTCATCATCGCTTAAGTGTTCATAGTCGTCTAGAGGAATAAGGCAAGGTAATACGGAGTTAGGTAATTCCTTTAAGTCGTACATCTGACGCGGGTATCGTGATCAGGAGTTGACCTTTCCGTTCTTACTCCACTTTTTCGGTCTTGCACATTCTTCGTAGTGCACTAATGGTGCAACAATACGGTCGATACATCTTATTGGAGTCCCGTCACGACGTCCATCACCTTTCACTGAACCGCAAGGCCGTTTCTTCGACAGACGCGTCCGAAACCGAGTATTATTAAAATTTGTTGTACATTGAACTTCTTGGCAGTGCCGTATCAGGAATCCATTTTGGAAGGAGATTGACATTCCGGAGGGACTGGAGTCTAATTCTCTCTCCAGGACAAAATGTTGAAAATTAACTCTCATTTTATAGCAACTTATATCTTAGAACAGTGGCTCGAAATACGTATATAAAATTGATCAATCTTTATCAAAAAGTTTAAAAATTTTAGGAATGATGAGTCCAAAATCATACAGTTTATTAATATCAATTATAGAACCTTTATTATTAGGTGTATTATTAATATAAGGTAGAAAATATTATTTCTTTGTATTTTATTCAAAAATACTGTAGTTTCATAGAAAGCAATTAACTTGTTATTGTTTGCATTAAGTTGTTATTGTTTGCATTAAATTGTTATTGTTTGCATTAAATTGTTATTCTTTGCATTAAATTGTTATTGTTTGTATTAACTTGTAAATCAAAAACTTGTACCTAATAAACACAGTTATATTGTATATAGACTTTTGTATTATTACATAAATAAAAAAAGGTTGATTGAAACATTGAGAATTAAATCATATACACCACTTCTTTTATAGGTACCTATAATAATGACGTAAAAACGAAATTACATTTATTATTCTAAATGCATTTCAAGTTTAAACTGTACGCAATAAACATTAAACTTAAATAGAGGGTAAATTTAAAATATATCAGGTTAAAGGCTCACAAGAAGTGACAAGGTCTTAAAAGCAAATCTGAAATTTTCATTTTCATACATTTAAATCTGTACATATATATATATATATATATATATATATATAAATCTGTATTAGAAATCTATTTATTTTGTTAAGTTATTTCTGAAATATGCGGCCATATTCAAACGAAGTATTTTACGGATATGTACACACGTATATCTACTAACAGCTCAAAGACCTTAGTCTGCTCGTTTTTTCGGAAAATTATCTTGAAGTTGTAATATTTTTTTTCTTTATGAGAATTTTTTATGAAATTTAACTGGCTAATCTAAAGTAATTTTGTAGCCTATAAAACATTAAAAAGAAATTGAAATCCGAGGGGGCGTGTCTCCAAAACAACTTTCGTTGTTCTTAATATACTGCAAAACAGCTTCATACAGTCAAACAAATTGTTCCTTATTTAAAATTTGGACTGCAATACTTGGCTTATCTTTAGCGTTTTATACCCTAATATGTTCTTTAAATCTTGTTAAAACGTTTCTGCTATCTCCGATATATATATTTGGACACAACATTTACAACTAACTTTGTAAATCAGTGATTTATCTAGTGTTCCTATCTTATTATTAGAATTACCTAATACATTTTTAAGGGCGTTAAAAATGTTATACGCAACTTACAAATTAACATTCTAAAAAATTCTTTTCAAATCTTTATTTAAATTTTACGATGAAATAAATGAATAAATTGGCTTTTCTACTAGTTCCCATTGCAATATTGATATTTTTTTAAAAAATCACATTCTTTTGCTCCTTAATAGTATTATCAATAATTTTAGCATCTTAGCCTAACTAATAAATTTCGCTATACTCTTAATAGGTTCTAATAGAATCTAAAAACTATTTTTATCTAAAATAATGCTAATTAATCTACAGTAGATTCTCGAAAATCCAAGTCCCGATTTTCCGAGGTTCCGTTGAATTCGAGCCTATTCTATTTCAGACTATTTCATCTACTTGAAAGTAAATTCGAATTATTTACTGTTAGGCTATGTCCCGTCGCATTCCGATGAAGATCTACTGTGGCCCATGATATCTGTGCGTCATTTCTACCTAATCCACGTGACGAGCCCAATCCAGCCGATGGATCATGGTGCTCTAGAATGTATGAAAAAATTACAGGCGTTGCCTTTTACAATCTCTGTTGGAGGTGACTGGAAGGGAAGAAGCATTGTAGGCTTTCTAAAACAAATTACAGGCAAGGGAGTTGTGTACTGTATGGCCGAATCATGGAAACAAAATAAAAGAAGAAATATCAAGTAACTCGTGGAAGTCATAATAAAACTATCGACTGTGTCATTGATCCAGAAGAAGAAACAGTGTTAACATTTCTTATCAAGAAATTTCCAGGTTGTGAAATTGTAGATGATAGGACTTACGTCAATGGATGAGTAAGGAGGAAAGTAAGTAACGATAACACATGTTACGACTATTGAAATGGCACAAGAAACTACTGAAGGCAGTGAGGACGAGAATAAAGATGGAGGTTCGATCGCGTCAGTACAAGAAGGGAAAATTAGTCACGGTGAAAGAACGGCCACCTTAGAAACTTCAATGCGCTATATTGAATAACAGACACCACAACAACAGATGTGCTTCTGCTAAAACGTCTACGCGACACTGTAGCTTCAAAACGATCTGATAAGCAGCTGCAGAAGACACTTTATAACTGTTTGCAAAAAAATATAGCAACCGTGATGTACACTGTATTCCAAAGCAACATTAGTTTATGTAAGACTGTGATCAATAAAATTCTATGAACGTATTTTGTGCATTCTTAATTATAATACTAGGGTTCATTAGAAACCCTATTTTTATCATGTACAGGAACGTATTTCTGTGTAATCCGAATTTTCGGTAATCCGAGGTGGTCTCGGTCCCATCTACCTCGAATTATCGATGCTCTGCTGTATTACTAAAGTATTAAAAGTTGCAAACTTGTGTTGGTTACAGTGGTTTGAATCTTTTTGAATAAATGTATCTTCAAAAGGTCGGATTTATATAATTACCAAATTCGATATGATACCTATCCGTAATACAACAATTATCAAGACAGCTACTTAAAAACGACACCCCAAGATATTCAAATATTTAACAGTAGGGCATCTACTGTATCTATAATATAAATTTTAGAACACAATAGCGTAATTATAATTTAACAAGTAAAACCCCTTGGTCACATTGAAGGTTAAACCGAAGTTGTAAACTTGTGATGATGCTATGCCAGCGAAACGTACATAAAAGTTTTGTAACTTTTAATTTGTAGATAGGGGTTTTAATTTTTAAGTTACTTTACTTATATTACAATGAAGATGCATATGTTTGATATATTTATGTATCACGTACGTTATTCAAAGAGAACTTCCTTCTGGAACAAACGATAACCGTCCCGGAACCACTTGGCGCCCTGCTGGGATACCCCACTGGTTGCATGACTAGCCATATACATACACTATTAAATCTATGAGTTGAATACTAAGACTAGTAAGTAAGCCGAATAATAAATAATAATTTCCCCGCCAACTTTAAATTACTTTTACGATTTATTGAAGTGAAATTAATTGGATAAATGTATTTAATGTGATAATTATATCTGTAGAAAGTCTGTAGTCAGTACAGTACAAGATTTTAAATTTCAAAGAAATTCTCCATTCTAACTTAAGAGCAAGAGGTTTATAACAAGTTTCGACTAAATATTATTTCCAGGGGTCTCTAACTTCTATAATAATAAGACACAATGTATAGCTGTTCACTCGTAAGCTGGAGCACGATCGATCGATAGAAAGCACAAAGCTAGCCCTATTCAAAAACATTGGCTTTTGTGGTGGGAGTTGTATCAAAGGCCATCACTAAAAAATTGAAGGTCGTTTATAAAACTGATAAAATTAAATTTGTTGAAAACTTTATGTAAATGATCTGGTTAATATAAAAAATAAAAGATTTTATAGCCCATTCCGTTTTGTCAATTTTTCATTATTGTAATATAAATACTGTCCCTACGAAGAGCAGGGAAAAATTGTGTATATAAATAAAATTAACTGATACAAAAACTCCTGATGCAGTATATAGGGGACATATAGCATTACTTGGAGATTTCCTTGTGGGCATTCAAATACCAACCCCTTTCGATTCTTTTTTTGTATGTGACTACTTCTTTATACTGTGTATGGCAGTACCCTATATTTTCACGGAAGTAAAACCATCTCATCCGTCAGGTTACGGGTCCTCGTCATATTTCAGCTTAAATTACGTATTAACATAGGATTTCGTATAAAATCTCATTTTATAGGTTATGTTGTAGGACAGCTTTTTTTAACACGAGGGTTATGTTACTTTATTTATTGTAGATTGTAAGTTAAAATATTATTATTAATTAGTATTTGCAATTAAATAAATATATTAATATTAAATTCGATAAATCTTAATGCAATTTGTTAGATATCATGATAGTGTTATATATTTTTATTCCAATTTTCGAAAAGGCCCTTAGGCGCGTCTGACACTGTATAGGAACCGATTTCAATTGAATTGGTTCAATAAAAATTGTATTCAGTAATTTTTCAACCTTTTATTAATTACTGTATATTCTTCAAACAAAGAATTCACTTCAATACACACATCTCAATATTTTTTGTTTGTTTGTTTCTCTTTTGTGCAGGCAATTAAATTTTCTCATACCTATGGTACCCAAATTTGTTATGCCTGTTTATAAATAACGTATTTGGAAATTAATTAAATTTCACACATAAAATAAAGAGCACTAAGAAATGACAAAAGAACACGTGTCAAACTTATCACATATACAATTTGATGACTTTGAACAATCACAAACTTTGTAATCCATTTCAATAGTTTTCTTCACTTCTAAGAGACAGATTTCACTAACCACGCCCACTACGCTAAGCACTTTTTTTTACCAATATATGGTTAAAGCCATATATGGTTTAATGCTTTTTCTGTCATTTCCAGAGTAGTAAGCCCATTATAGATTATTTATGTATATATTAATATTTTTTTAATATAAAACTTTGTTAAGAGGTTTCACCTTGTTCCGATAACACAAATACTTGTATGCAGATCTGCAAAAACGCCTGGAAGCGAAGATATGACACAGGTACACGTATTGCACAGTCGACGTGTTATGGTAAAATCCAGTTTACTCGATGTAATGAGAAAAGCTAACTAGCATTCCGATGTCAACAGGAGCTTACCTAATCCTTTATTAAACCTCTTTCCAATTACAATTACCTATTAGGCAAATATAGAGCTTCGAATTGGTTCACTGATAAAAATCCGAATTGAAATAATAAAACAAATAATGTCATTTATTTTAAAGTCAATTCAACCTAAGCAAAAAAAAATGTATTTTAGTTTCTTTTTATTTTATAATTACAATTAATATATAAATATAATACATATGTCAAAATAACATTATTAAGTGGCAAAATAAAAAGCGAAAATCCTAGCGATTTTCCATTTTCTTTTTATTTATAGTGTTAGACTATTAATATTGTTTGTTACTATTTATCGTCGCTTACATTGTGTTGTTTTTAATAATATACACAAAAAGAAGTAGCGTTTTAGTATACAATTTTTATTTTAATTTAAAATGAGTTTTAATTTAAAATCTATTTATCTACATAAATAACTTTATTTACGTTTTGAAACCAATTATTAATATCCATTTAGTCAGTCTCAGTGTCCGGTAAATGTAAACAAGTTACATAAAAATATTTTTTTAAAAATAAATTCCTTCTTAAGTCAACAAAGACAAATTTTATTTTAGTTTCCTTTATTTTATAACTTTAACTACTACTATAAATATGTATATACAAGTGTCAGAATAACAATATTAAGTGGCAAAATAGAAATTGAATTTACTTGCAATTATCGATGTAGGGTGTTGAATTATTATTTTTGTTTGTTACTATTTATACACTTTCATTTTTTTTTTGTTGTTGGTGCTTGCATTGTGTTGTAATTTCTTTTCGCTTTCTTTTCGCATTGTCCGGTTGTGAAGCAAGGTTCGATACCGTTCTTCCAGTTTGTCTATTTCATTCTTTTCATTCATTTTCAATCCTAGAGGAGAATTTATGATATTGTGTGGTAACCATGGCAACAAATTAATTCTATACAATGGAGGTTTCGACGAAAATCAGACAGGGGTAATCAAAAATACTCATACATTTTTGAGAAACACAATTCTAGCTATGGGAAAGTTGGCTCAGTGCCAAAAGCGCTAGACTTCGATCATGAAGTTACTCAGTTCGAACCCGACCTAGACCCCCAAATCTGTATAATTTAATTATTGAATAAATACTTAAAAAAACTGTATTGCCATAAATTGTCATCCACTATAGATTACGAAAAACGTATTGAACTTGATTGGATGAATAAAAACGTATTTTATTAACGAAAGAAAATTTGTACAAGATATGTATGAGGAGAGTGTGCGGTAATAGAAGGCATTTAATAAAGGATCTTTGGTTTTGTCCTCTGATATAAATCACAGAAATTCTACTACTGTACATAAAACTGTCCGGAATAGCATCAAAATTTGGTAAGTACAGTTTAATTATAGTGTTACAGAATTAGAATTACTTGATGTAATGATAGGCTTACGTATCGTTCAGAACAAACAGATGTGGCAATAATACAGTGAGTTCAATGCAGTATGGCTGTAGACTACATCGTGATTACGCGTTCGGTTATTGTTATCGTTCAGTTATTGTTATCAAATATGCTTCTGACAAATATGATCACATTAAGCGGCGCCGACGGTAATAAGACACAATGTATAGCTGTTCACTCGTAAGCTGAAGCACGATCGATCGATAGAAAGCACAAAGCTAGCCCTATTCAAAATCATTGGCTTTTGTAGTGGGAGTTGTATCAAAGGCCATCAATAAAAAATTGAAGGTCGTTTATAAAACTGATAAAATTAAATTTGTTGAAAACTTTATGTAAATGATCTGGTTAATATAAAAAATAAAAAATATTTATAGCCCATTCGGCCTTGTCAATTTTTCATTATTGTAATATAAATACTGTACCTCATATTATAATGTTTGTGGAACGGTCTATTGCTTCCTCTAACCTTCCCCCGCCTATGATCGCCCTTAGAGGTCACGGGCCAGCTTATGTGTGACGACCTATACAAGTGAATCCAGTTATTATTCTGTAATTTTTCAACTTTTTATTAATTACTGTATATTCTTCAAACAAAGAATTCACTTCAATACACAGATCTCAATAATTTTTTTTGTTTGTTTCTCTTTTGTGCACGCAATTAAATTTTCTCCTACCTATGGTACCCAAATTTGTTATGTCTGTTTATAAATAACGTATTTGTAAATCCTTTAAATATCACACATAAAATAAAGAGCATAAAATAAAGAAATGACAAAAGAACACGTGTCAAACTAATCACAGATACAATTTGTTGACTTTGAACAGTCACAAACCTTGTATTCCATTTCAATAGCTTTCTTCACTTCTAAGAGACAGATTTCACTAACCACGCCCACTACGCTAAGCACTTTTTTTTACCAATATATGGTTAAAGCCATATATGGTTTAATGCTTTTTCTGTCATTTCCAGAGTAGTAAGCCCATTATAGATTATTTATGTATATATTAATATTTTTTTAATATAAAACTTTGTTAAGAGGTTTCACCTTGTTCCGATAACACAAATACTTGTATGCAGATCTGCAAAAACGCCTGGAAGGGAAGATATGACACAGGTACACGTATTGCACAGTCGACGTGTTATGGTACAATCCAGTTTACTCAATGTAATGAGAAAAGCTAACTAGCATTCCGATGTCCACAGGAGCTTACCTAATCCTTTATTAAACCTCTTTCCAATTACAATTACCTATTAGGCAAATATAGAGCTTCGAATTGGTTCACTGATAAAAATCCGAATTGAAATAATAAAACAAATAATGTCATTTATTTTAAAGTCAATTCAACCTAAGCAAAAAAATGTATTTTAGTATCTTTTTATTTTATAATTACAATTAATATATAAATATAATACATATGTCAAAATAACATTATTAAGTGGCAAAATAAAAAGCGAAAATCCTAGCGATTTTCCATTTTCTTTTTATTTATAGTGTTAAACTATTAATATTGTTTGTTACTATTTATCGTCGCTTACATTGTGTTGTTTTTAATAATATACACAAAAAGAAGTAGCGTTTTAGTATACAATTTTTATTTTAATTTAAAATGAGTTTTAATTTAAAATCTATTTATCTACATAAATAACTTTATTTACGTTTTGAAACTAATTATTAATATCCATTTAGTCAGTCTCAGTGTCCTGTAAATGTAAACAAGTTACATAAAAATATTTTTTTAAAGTAAATTCCTTCTTAAGTCAAAAAAGACAAATTTTATTTTACTTTCCTTTATTTTATAACTTTAACTACTACTATAAATATGTATATACAAGTGTCAGAATAACAATAATAAGTGGCAAAATAGAAATTGAATTTACTTGCAATTATCGATGTATGGTGTTGAATTATTATTTTTGTTTGTTACTATTTATACACTTTCATTTTTTTTTTTTTTGTTGCTTGCATTGTGTTGTAATTTCTTTTCGCTTTCTTTTCTCATTGTCCGGTTGTGAAGCAAGGTTCGATACCGTTCTTCCAGTTTGTTTATTTTATTCTTTTCATTCATTTTTAATCCTAGAGGATTATTTATGATATTGTGTGGTAACCATGGCAACAAATTAAGGCTATACAATTTAGGTTTCGACGAAAATCAGACAGAGGTAAACAAAAATACTTATATACATTTTTAAGAAACACAATTCTAGCTATGGGAAAGTTGGCTCAGTGCCAAAAGCGTTAGACTTCGATCATGAAGTTACTCAGTTCGAACCCGACCTAGACCCCCAAATCTTTATAATTTAATTATTGAATAAATACTTGAAAAAACTGTATTACCATAAATTGTCATCCACTATAGATTACGAAAAATGTATTGAACTTGATTGGATGAATAAAAACGTATTTTATTGACGAAAGAAAATTTGTACAAGATATGTATGAGGAGAGTATGCGTTAATAGAAGGAATTTAATAAAGGATCTTCGGTTTTGTCCTCTGATATAAATCCGTTTTAAAGTTAAAAAAACATTCAAAGATTTTGTGATTTAAAAAATTTTAAAAATTATTTAAAATTAAATATAGAATTGAATAAATGATATTATTTCGTAAAATGAACTTTTACTTATTTTAAAATAATAAATAGTGTAGCAATTCAACCTCAACCTTAAAACTGGGTAAATGTTTACTTAAACTCATGGGGGATGGTATCAGGTAAATTTACCTTAAACACTTTAAAAAAAGGAAACTTGATTTAATTAATAAACAAACTCAGAAGATGAAATTAATACTAAAATAAACAAATAAATACGTAATCAATATTTGTACTAACATGCTCATCTGCCGTTTATTCGGTGCTCAAATCAGTATGGTTGAGAGGAAGTTTACTTCGACCCGGCCCGTTCTATGCCTTACGTTTTCGCTAATGCCAGTACCAGGGGTCATTGTGACCTTTCTTTAGACTTAGACAATTCTATCTACTCTTAATTATCATTTTATTAGAAGGCATGTAACGGGAAGACACTTTATATGACCCCGATAGAGAGTCGATCACTTAAAGAAGGTGAATCTGCACATCTGATTCCATAAACACAATAAGCACACATTTTTTTTAAATTTTCATTTTTATACTTATCAAATATTGTTTTTTTAACTAAATATTCAATTATTATTGTGTTCATTATTTTTTAAACATTTATATTATAATATTTTGATTTAATTCTTCGTTTTCATAAGATTTTTTCAATGTTTCTCAAAATTATGTTGAAATACAGGTAATATATATTTTTCTAATATTAAATACGAAAAGTTCCTAAATTCAGAACAGTTTCAAGTTATCCTGCAATCAAATGTAAATTTCGTATAATACATAATAACTTTGCCTGGGATGAAAATCATGAACAAAAAATAATAATGTGGCTTTCATTTCAAACTTTTTTTACCCTAAGAGTTTATGAAAAATATCTTTTAACGTTATAAAAAATCTTAATACTCTAAAAATAAGACAATAAAATCATTAAATATCCATTACTTTAAATGGTAATAAATCATTCAGTGTGTTTACTTATTAGGTAATAGGAGTTTATTATTACTTATTACTAACAGAAGTTTGTAATTAAGTACATGACCGTTAGTCGATAGTTTTGCTCAAGGTAGTAGCGCTAAAACTCTCATTTGAAACACAGTTTATGGACTTTCCGTGTATAGCTGTGTGCAGAACCGTCTAACGGTGGCAGTAAGGCGTCGACGTTTACAGGCGCCGCTAGGTTGTAAACCAAGACGAAAGTGGGCGGCAAACTCACGGAGATCCTGTCATTTAACGCTGTCATCATCTCCGGACCAATCGGTTTTCTAACAGGAAGTTCCCGGTATTAGCATGCAACCCGTCCGGCAACATTCCTAGGCCAGCTGGTTATTGTAGTGCGTCACCAATTCGTGTGACGTAGTAGAAACGATGTCATCTGGTTTTCAAAGTAAAATTTTCGTTTATCATTTTCGTATTTTTATTTTCAATCTTTAATTTTTAAAAAAAATCTAACCAAAGCCAGTTTCTCTTATATTTAATAATCTGGTCCATAATGAAAAATGTCTTTTAACCTCGATGTTATACTTTTAATGCAATCAAGTATTAAAAACAAATGACATGCATGCATACAAATTTACCTTCCGGATTCGATGTTCGCGTACTTTGTCGTCGGTAGCATTAACTTATCATAGACTTTGTTCTAAGACATTGTCATTATTGTAGACATACCATCGCCTACAGTTTCCAATAAGCCTTTAAAAGGGACATGCTGTAAGGACGAAGGGGCGGAACAGAATGAAAATACTACTAAAACTAAAAATATTATCTAGTCGCCAACGACAGAGCTATTTGTACATTTCATTACATTTCTTCTATTAGTTGACACTATCTTTATATATATATATATATATATATATATATATATATATATATATATATATATATTCATTAAAAGTATTCTTGTTTTTGAAATATTTTTAATTTATATATATATATATATATATATATATATATATATATCATATTCAAATTTTCAATCGTCAATAAAATAATTTTTATTCATTCACTCAAGTTCAAATACATTTTTTTAAGCTTATCCAATTATCGAAATCGTTCTTATGCGCGACTGACACTATATAAGAACCGAATTCAACTAAATTAGTTCAGTAAAATTATTATTCAGTAGTTTTTCAACCTTTAATAAAGATTTTCAAAAAACTGCATACTTTTATTATTAAATAAATTAACTAAATTCTTTTAATTACTGTATATTCTTCAAATGAAATATTCACTTCTATAGACAAGTCTCAATAATTTGTGTTTGTTTCTCTTTTGTGGGCACAATTAAATTTTATCCACTGATGTCAATTGATAGCAATATAGTTTTTTTCAAATGTTAATTTATTAATTAAATTTAATGAAGTAATTTTAATTTTATATGGGAGAGAATAATTTCACAAAAGGGGCAAGGCATGCAATAGAGTTTTTTCGTCCCATGTTTTTAAAAATGAGTGATGACACATGATTTTATAAAACAGCTGATTTGATTTTCAAAGTTATGTGGCAGAACAGCTATTTTAATGTATAGGTTATGTTACTTTATTTAAATAATTTGTAAATATTTAATAAAAAGTAACAAAAATAATATTTTTCTTTATTGTCCAAAGTAGGTATTGACTTTAAAACATTTTTGTTTATATTACTAGCTTTTCGTTATTCAGAATTGTTTTTATTCATTTTCAATGAATAATACTTTTCTTTAATACTGCCAATAGCGGCAATGTTGTGCATAAAAGTGTTTGAAATAGGAGTCAAGGCGTTTGCCACAGACTTTAAGAACAAGTTAATCTTAGTCCTTACAATTCATAGTTAGAGGCGTAATTTTTAAAACAATGACTTCGAAAAATTAATTACAGTCCCTATTAGCATTTATAATTTATTGTTAAATTATAAACTACAATGAAATATTGGTAAAATGTGCTATAACACGTATGCTACAAAGTTTGCAACAGAGTGTTAGAACAATGAATTGCATTCGTAAATATATTGTATAATTCATAATTGGAGTGCAATGTTCTAGAACAAACCCGATGGAACAACAATCCCTAAGTTTGAGACAGAGAACTGAACAATGAATCCCACACCTTACAAGCCTTTATATGTTATAGCTGCAGACTAGGCTTTAGGCCTAGTGGTACTGATAATGTTTTCCTCGAATGTTTAGTATTTTGTAATGAAACATTGGCACGCACATAAATGTTCGACATGGTCTAGATAGTTATCAATTTGACTTTCATTTCATATTTAGAGAGTGAAAAACAGAGAATACGCGTAACACAGAATTTTCAGAACTAGTAGACTACTAAATATGTACCAACTTAAGTAAACAAAAAGATATATGAAGAAGACAAAGGGATGACAGTACGTACAATATTAGGAATGCCTGGAAGTAGTTTGGGGATCAGCGCGAGGCGAGTCTACTAGTAGATTTAATTAGCTCCTGCTGGAACAATACAGAACGGCATTAATACAAAGCTTTGGTATTCGCCACATCGAGAAATGAAGAGCCAAGTTAAACGGGGCTGATTAGGTCGGCTTAGACACAGATATGGCGTGGCACAAGAGATCCACAGATTGCATTACAAATACAACTTTCTTATGCAAATCAGCTTTCTTAGATCAATCACGATTAGGTGTTACGGAACGGAACGCGCTTCACGTTACAATTTGCTGGAAACTGTCGACAGATCGCACTGTAATCATGCCGTAACGAAAGTAATCCAGTAATTACAGGTTTCGTTTGAAGATGATGTGTTTACACATCTAAGCGGCTTTATCGTGTTGTAATTTAACGCGTAAATGGGAGTCGTTCATGGTATATCAGCACGATGTCCTTAATTTCGTAACATCCTTCCACCTGTTTTTAGAGGAGGTTCTATTTTCGATCCTTATGTTTTGATTTAATGTTTGTTCAACGATAACTTTTGGAAGTATTGAATTGAATAGAGTGATCTTGCTTGCAAATGAAAGGGGAAACCCTCCCGGTGGTCCCATTTTAGTTTAGCCTACATCCCAATCCATCTGATTTGAAGGCAATAATATGATATTTTAACTCAAACAAAAATTGTTTGGAGTGATTTTCTTTAATAAAGATTATGAACTATAAAATAATTAATAAGGAAAATAAAAACTCACAGAATTTATTTTATGTAGTATTCTACCATACATAAAAGTAATATAGAAAAAAACAAGTATAGGCCTAAACCAATAGATTTTTTTATTTCTTGCTTGAGAAAGCTGCTTAGAACGAGGGTCATCGGATTCTAATGAACGAATTGTCTCATGAAAAAGGCTTATCCAGATGGTCTACACATATTAATACATAACTTGGTATATTTTTAAAAAAATTTCTTGTTTTATGTTAGCTGCAGTGAGGTTATACTATGGACGTCAAAACATTGGGACAGGCGAAAAGTGCGTACAACTTTTAGTCGCTCACGGATCTTTTAAAATCTGACTTACATAAATGAGTTTACCTCTGGGCTAAACCTAGATGTCGCTTAGTTTCTCAGGGTTTTAAGACTGTATCTATTAAACCTTGTAACCCTCTAAAAATCAGCTTGTAGCCACGTCTTTTTTTTCTTACATTTTTTATTTTTTAAAAATAATTTGAGGCTTATAGAAGTTTTAAATCTCAATATAGATTACATTTGATCTTACCATCTGATTTCTTTGCTTTAATCTAATCCATTTTTTGGATTTAGGAAAGAGATTTTAAAGAAGACATAAATATTAGGAGTCGCCTCCATATTTCATTAAACACTAAAATCGCCTTTAAGTGAAGATTAAATCGAACTTATCCCCACGACAGTTAAAAGCAAAGTAATCACTAGCAAATTGGAAAAGCTTTTTTGGCCCATATTGAAATCCGAAACCTTGAAAATAGTTTAGAGGTAGATGACCTGGGGAGACAATTAGAGTCTTGTTTGTACGGATTTTTTGCTTATCAAATCTACCACTTACCTCGTCTGTCGCTATTGTTTCCTCATGAACGCATATTCCGCTGTATGGATTTTTCGTGCCACTGTAACGGGGCGGCTCACCTCTTTGCTGTCTACAGAAAGAAGTCTTCTTCAGGCATTTGAGTCTGCGGTCTGAACCCCCCCCCCCCCCTATATCCTCTACCTGGGGGTTGTATGTACCTATTTTAATTCTATGTTCATGATAATTTCCTATCTGCCGTAGGAGATAATAGCTGCATTCTACTAGTAAATGACTTTAAAAAATTAACCTAACCTAATTTTGAATCGCAGCGTCAGATAGAACCATTTCAAAATTCCCCATCCTTATTAAAAGTATTATGATAATCACAGCCAGGGTAACTAGTCGATAGATCTCTGCTAATACTACCACTTTCGTCACAAAGCAGTATAATCGCAACCCTCTCCACCCCTCTAGAGCTATGACGAAGTGAGGGCAAGAGCTTATATGAACACGTGAGCGGTTTAGAATGCCAGAAATAAACTCTTAGTAAACACGTTGGATGAACCCCAATCACAAAAACAATCTTTCGTAAGGATATATTTTGTACTCGTATATTACCAATCTTATGGTTACCAATACTGTTACCAAATGCATTGTATATTCGACCTATAAGTTGTTCTGTCCAAAACGTATAGCTCTCAAAGATTTATATTGGACTTAGGCCTGTCGAATTAAACCAACTCAGGCAGAGGCATAGCTATGAGGGTTTGGTTGAACCCTCTCAGAAGGATTTAAAAGGATTCCTAAAAATCTTTTATCGACTGAAACATTTGGCCATGGTGGCTTGAATTTAACTGACCCCAATTCGGATGTCTATTACCCAATTTAGGGCCTACTGTAGCTTCTTTTAATGATCCCAATGACCTACATATCTTCTCGTTCAAAATCTATAGCTCTCAAAGAGTTAAATTGAACTTCGGCCCGTTGCTGTAACCCAACTCAAGTAGGGGCATAGCTATGAGTTTTTAGTTGAACCCTCTCACAAGGATTTAAAAGGTTTTCTAAAAATCTTTTATTGACTGAAACATTTTGCCATGGTGGTTTGAATATAGCTGCCCCCTCCCCCGGGATATCTAATACTTTTGCCCAATGTAGGCTTTACTGTACGGTATCTTCTTTAAATGATCCCAATGACCTACATTTCTCCTCCTTCAAAATCTATAGCTCGCAAAGAGTTAAATTGAACTTCGGCCCGTTGCTGTAACTCAACTCAAGTAGGGGCATAGCTATGAGTTTTTAGTTGAACCCTCTCACAAGAATTTAAAAGATTTTCTAAAAATCTTTCATTGACTGTAACATTTTGCCATGGTGGTTTGAATATAGCTGCCCCCTCCCCCGGGATATCTAATACTTTTGCCCAATGTAGGCTTTACTGTATCTTCTTTAAATGATCCCAATGACCTACATTTCTCCTCCTTCAATATCTGTAGCTCTCAAAGATTTAAATTGAACTTCGGCCTGTCGCTGTAACCCAACTGAAGTAGGGGCATAATTTGACTGGTTTTATTTAGTATGTCAAACTTAAACTAAATTTGACTAATCTGGTTTAGTTGAACCCCCTCAGAAGGATTTCAAAGGTCTTAAAAATCTTTTAAGGCTACAAAATTACTTTAAATTGATAATTACTTTTGGAATAAATTTCGTATTAGTGTCAAACTTTCAAAAGGAATTTCAAACACTAAAACCTCAAGATATTTTTTATATAAAACGATTTCACAGTAAACTACAAGGTGGCAATGTCCGAAACAGGATTACATTTGCGTGACTGCATTTGGCAGTAAACGCACACTTGTGAAATGAAACTTCTATGTAGTCTATATGTGCAGAATTGTCAATGAAAATTATTTGATTTTAGAAATTAATTATTTCTTGCAAACCTTGAACCTGATATCTTAATGCCCCCCTATATTGAGATCATGATGTATTCTTTAAATAGGGAATGCATTTAAATTAGTGAGAAAATTTATTCACTCATTTTGTCAAATTTTGTCTATTTTTAAACATTAGATTGAGGTAAAATGATAATTAATTTTCAAAGTTTTACCTTGATTGCATGTATTAGCTACCAAATAATATCAAAACCAAAACGCCCAACCTAGAACGAATTCCCTAATCCGCAACTGATCTCTTAAGGAACGTACATATGGAAGGTGTTCTGGCTGATCTAACTCGCCACAATTTTTTGGCCCTATGCATTTTTTTTAAATACAAATTCAATCTTATTCCTACTAAACAATAAAATGTGAATGGGGACATAAGAAAAATAATAGCTAAAATCATACGAGTATTAGTTCGGTATTCAATATCTAGAAATAGCTAACTTATAGTTAACATTTATATTTTGTGATTTATTTATACGAAACTAGAAAAAATCCTAAAATTACAACTTAATAGCATATTTGTTCAAGTTTTCTTTTAAAAAAAAAAATAATAAACAAACAATGAATGAAATACATTTTTTCCTGGAGACCGGAAGAGCTCCCATTCCAACCTCTTACTGCTGGTTGGCCTACTACAGTTCCCTCCTTGGAGATTCTTCTCCATGGACGCCCCCTAAAATTCAAACCTGCTTACGTCCCTGGAACTCAAGTTTTTATTTAAATTCACAGGTAGTGTCACCTTGAATTGTAACAAATTCTCACCCTTTTTATATCCTCTAAAGGCGTTCATAGTAAGACACACACACGCCCAAATAGAATAATATACAGTATACACATATTATAACAATAAGACACACGCTCGTGCGCACACACGCCCAAGTAGAATAATATACAGTATATACATATTATAACAATAAGACACACGCGCTTGCGCACACACACCCAAGTAGAATAATATACAGTATACACATATTATAACAATAAGACACACGCGCGTGCGCACACACGCCCAAGTAGAATAATATACAGTATACACATATTATGATAACGTTACGAATTCCCATTAACACAGAATTCTTTTATATTTTATTCATTTCAAAATTTATTTGAAAAATATATTTTTAAACAACTATACGAGAATATAAAATAATGATATTTTATTAATTTGTCAACTACTATGACTGTGGATATGTTTTTTTTATTTTATTGTTTTAAGATTTATTACTTCCGAACTGTACAACCTTATGAGAAATAGAAAGCGAGTTGTAACTCAGGAACTGTTTGCTGTTCCGTCTGAGAATGGGCCGGGCGTTTGCATTATTACAGAGTTAAGTAGGGAGTTAATAGAAACATTTTCCTAATTGCAAACCTTTAAGGAAGCACTGATTGTTTTACCTTTCACGAAGTCCGTTCTGAAAGAGGTACTTCTATTTCCTGTGTCACGACAAATTGTGACAGGCAACAGCCTCGTTAACAGAAGCTCGTGTATACACCCTACCTCGTCATAATGCTTGCAACAGTAGCATTAATGACGTTTACATGTCTAGATTGCTGCGAGTCCCACTAATTCCCCTTTCTAAACTAACTCTTGTTTTACAAAAGTAAATGAGGTATAAAAAAAACTTTAAAATACTAATCGAAATAGTATCTAGAGAATGAGGAAGTACAAAAGTTTATTTTTCTGGATTTATAAATATAAATTCACAAAGATTCCTCCCACAGTGATTGTCGTTTTCAAAATTTAAAAAAAAAAACCACTGATTGACATTTTCAAAAAGTACAGACAACTATTGCTATATCATAAAAATGTTAAGCATTCAATATATATATATATATATATATATATATATATATATATATATGTGTGTGTGTGTGTGTGTGTGTGTGTGTGTGTGTGTGTGTGTGTGTGTGTGTGTGTGTGTGTGTGTGTGTGTGTGTGTGTGTGTGTGTGTGTGTGTGTGTGTGTGTGTGTGTGTGTGTTTAAAATACGTAATATACAGCAAAACGTCTTTCATACGGCTATTCTATCATCCGGAAAGTCCAATTAACCGACACATTTTTAGAACAAAAACTAATCAGTACAGTATCCCTTTTTTGTTGTTACAAGATGTGACTCATCGGAAATACAGTTCAAAACAAATATAAAACAGATGCCAATTAACCAACCTAACCAAGAAATAGTTCAAGGAAACCTATCAGGCAGTCAGACGCGCGTGATTATTTTTAAAATAACTAAAACACTATAAAATCATTAGTATTTGCATAGTTAAATGTACTGGTTCATGTTTTACTTTAACGTTTTATGAACGAAAAAGCATTTTAGCAATCCTTTTTTTTTCATTCTTCAATTTTCCTTCTTATAGATTTTGTGCGCTCCAGCGAGTTATTTTATTAATTCGTACGGAAATAAAGTAATTGTATACAAAGGAAGCTAAAATTTCAACAATACATTCAATTTTTCTTGATACGTATAACGTTTTGCACAGTACGACTTATTTATAGACTTATAGGTTAGGTTCTATTATCTGGAAATTTCCGGAAATTGGTAAATGCGGACCACGAGGGTATGGATGTTAGAGCTTTTACTGTATTATGTGCATAGATCATAATATATAATAAAAAGTATATCAATATTCACCCTTTAAATAAATTGAAGTGTATAAACAAATGAATAAATATATTTTTAACAAATACTCAATTAATTTGTAATAATTATCTTTAAGGACGTTAATGCTTTAAAATAATTAGGCTGCTATTATTACACGTGTTTGTATGCATGGATGTGTGTTATAATGTTGGTGCACCTTGCGCAGGCTTACGTAAATAGATGTTATTTAAAAAGTTCATTTTTTTAGAATGGCAAAACCATATGACTGCAGTTTTTGTAAACTTTACTGATTACATAATAAAAGAGAGTATCCATGTTTTTTATTATAATAACAAAGCGTATTATAAAATTAACCAATAAAAGTCACCAAGCGGTTTTCATATCGACAGTCTCGTGTCTCGTGTTCATTCATTTATTTTCTTTTTCAATAATAACAATTTCAACAACGTATAAATAAATTTATAAATTAAATCACCAACATAAAGTGATCACAAGTCAATCCCGGATTGTCAGTAAAAATATGTATTGAAATATATTGATTACTTGGCACAATATTTTACCAAAATATTAATCAAGTTTCCGCTAAAAGAGTGTACTACATATACATTTATATAAGAGATTTCTCATGTAGTCGTATGTTTTCCAATGGTGGAATGTGCGGTTTTTATTGATGGCGCGTGTGGTTAAGTTTGAATAGTGTTTGGTTTTGTTGTATGCTAATTGGTGTTCTTTATAAGCTGTCTTTTAATTTATTTTTTGTCTGGCCAATATACAATTTGTTCTGTCTGAGCATTCGATTTTATTGTTCCATTCAATTCCATTATTAGGGGTAGGACATATATTTTCCGGTTAGTTTATTTTATTGATTACGCTTCCGGTACTTTTGTATGTTACATAGTAATGTTGTTATTTTTTAGTATTTGAATTATTCCGTTCATATCGTATTCTGTCTATGCGAATGTGGCACACATTTGGTGTGTTTGTTGTTTGTGGTTCACGTTTTGTTGTTTTTGCTTTTGTTAATATTTTAAATTCTAATTTTTTTTTATTGCATCCATTTTCCTGTATTGCAACACTTGTTTTGTTACCCTAATGTACATAAGGTTAAAATATAAAAGTATTGTGGTTAAGAGGTTTTTGAGTATTTATTATTATTGTTCATCCACAGTGTATGGGTAATAAATAGTTCATTACATTGCTCGCAAGGCGGATCTAAAACTGCCCAGGTGATCTTGAAACAACCTCGTCAACAGAAGTTCGCTAATTTATTTTGCTCACTGCGATTACATATCTACAATCGCCCGCTCACGACATAAAACCACAACTATACCGCAAAGTTACACAACGTAAGCCATCAATACCCTGACAAACTCGTGCGGTTTACAAACTACTTTCCCCCAAATGTTATTAGGTGTCGCATTTTCAAACCGTGAGATTTCTAAACGGTTCTTTAGCCCGGAACTCTGAGTCCCACAATGTAGTTCTCATTCCCAAAACTTAACAGTTCCCATGGCGTCCGTTACATAAAACTAAGCACTTTTGTTTTCATCCCAGGTTATAATACGTAACACGCACGTAACAATGTGGAGCTTCCGCGAAGAATTTTTGTATTACTTTGCTAAAAATTAAGTCTTTTAAGCAAAACACTGAAAGTCGAGCGGCTTTAGCAACACAAGAACCTTACTTGTTCAGGCAACTCACAGGGCGCCAGTGCGCCGACATAAACGCATTATGACTTTGGACCTAGTTCCAAAGCGACATTAACTGCACATTATCAGCCTACAAAAATATTAAGTCGATGCCAAAATAAAAACTTGTTAGTTATAATTATTTTAAGAATTTCAACACATAATTTTATAAAATTGCTCAACACAAATTTTTTTTTTCAATAAGTTTATTAAAGTATTTTTAACTCTTAAAATTAACTCTTTTAACTCTTTTTTTTCTCGTCTATTCTTACCAGTGATTTTTCCTCTAAACATCGAAACATAAAAACTACCATTGATTATAATTACAAATAAATAATAAATATTGTACTGAAAAGCATAAGAATAAGTTGAATAACAGGTTCATTTTTATTAAATTCCTTCTTCTATCTCACACTGTCCTGATACATATCTTGTACAAGATAGAGATTGCGAGTGAGAGAGAGAGAGAGAGAGAGAGAGAGAGAGATTAAAAAGTAGAAAGAGAGATATTATTTTACTACTGGTCTACAAAAGTAACAAAAACATCGAAACGCACAAAACTAACTTTACGTTAAAAAAATTTGATTACCATCAATAATTGTTTAGTTTACGTTCCTACAAACCTTAAAGTTAATTTTTTTTCGAATTTAGCAATGAGCAACCTTTATTTCAGAAGCTGAAAACATCGTAATGAAAGTCAGGCCCGGGGGGTTGAGGCGCCCTGTTATTTTAGTAGGTAAACATATGTGCACTGTCAACATCAGTGAGGCTCGTGATACATCCGACTTTTGTCAATAGACAAGGAAAAGAAACCCAATAAGAACAAGTATTGCATTACAAAACAAAAGAAATAAAACATAACCTACGAGAAAGAAATAATATGTTCTTAAAAAAGGATAATAAAATTAAATAACATGTATTTGAAAAAATCCTTTTACACATACACACACACACTCATATATATATAAATAAAGAATATTATTTAATTAGAGTTATTTATCATAAAATGTCATAAATAGGATTACAAATAAATGAAAAGAATAAAATAAACTGGATTAACGGTATTAAACCTTGCTTCACAAACGGACAATGCGAAAGAAAAAAAAACTACAACACAATGAAAGTGACAAAAAAAGAAAATGTATAAATAGTAATAAAACAAAAATAATAGTCCAACACCATACATAGAAATGAAAATGAAAAGTTGCAAGGAAATTCTCTTTTTATTTTGCCACTTAATATTATTCATCTCACATATGTATACACCTATTTATATTAACTACAATTATAAAATGAAAAGATCCTAAAACAAAATTCTTCTTTGTTGATTTAAGTAGGAGTTGACTTCAACAAAATTTTATATTATTTGTTTCAATTGTATCAACTGTTGATGGGATACCTTGTGGTCAATAAGTATATCACCAATTTCACACTAATAATAACAAAAAATGTTCAAAACACAAAACAGTAAAAACGCAATTAAATTTATAACAAAAGATATTATCTTGACCGATATGTTACAACAAAAACAACATAAAGTTTTTAAAATTTTATTATATTGTTCCTTTTCACCTAGTCTTGATAACAGGTATAGGCGTCCCATAAATGGTCGAAACTCCAACATAATTTTTTAACACTATTTTATAGCATTTGTCTTGCTCTGCTCATTATAGTTTTTATTACAACATAAAATACTGCAGCACTATATTATTATGAAGTGTATAATTTTCACCCAACTTTCACTAAATTGACATGACATGTACTGTTTCTGAATTTACAGAAATTTAAGTTCGACTGTTAACTAAACGATAAATTTTATGTCGTTGTTTTATAATAACGTAGTACATTTTGTAACCTAAGAGATTTAGTAACTTTCATTTCCTTATCTTAAGGGTTTGTAAATTGTTTAATGTTTTTACTTTTATAATACAACAATATCAATAAGTAGATTTTAACTTATAATTAAAAATGACTTCAATAAGTAATAGTTGTGCAAACAATCCGTCACTGGTTTATTTGAAATAAATCGTACTTTTCTCACTTTCATTTTCGTAAACTGAGTCCTCTCCGATGCCTTTCGTTTTTACATATATTACACAAAAATACATTCTAAACTATAAAAGCATCATAATATTGTCATAAACCATAAATAGTGATTAAATAAACATAAACTTAATTTTAAAAGAAACTCAAAACTGTATAAACTTAATGTATCTTAATAAAACAAATCAATATATTATACTACAGTATTACAAAGCTAAACTACAATATATGTAGTAAGTATACAGCTAAGGTGGTTTGTTTATAAAACAAAACATATTTAAGCAACCCTATTCACTTACATTCGTAAGCCTAAGCCTAATACTTGTTATTGCTAGGCCTAGAAAATGGGGGCTACTAGTTTATTTGGCAAACTGTTAGTTTACACACAAAATTAATTTTTGTTTGTTTTTCTTATGTATCGAAAACCATGATACTACTCTGGTAGTCTACAGCTGTATTTTAATATTGGTATATATTAATGTAGTATAATATAGTTTCATAATGTATGAAGAATTGCTTGAAAAAAGAGTGTTTTTCACTCATGCAATCGTTTAACTTACGTTAAAATTAAAATTTATTTTTATTTATAATTAAACCTTTCCCCTGCCCGGATATTTCGTAGCTGTATTGCTATATAATAATATACTATAACACAGTAAAACTCCTGAAGAATTGGTAAAGGAGTGCGTTTCACTCCAGCAATAGTTTACTTTAAGCTAAAAACTAAATGTTTGCTTTATTTATAATGAAACGTGTCCCATTCCCGCACACTTTCTAGCTGTATTTTAATACCGCTCTATTATATTGCATAGTGGGCCTATAGAATTTTACAGTAGATCTAATAATTTACTTTTAATAAATATAGTAATTTTGTTTTTAAATTACTTTATAGTAATTTTAAATTAGTAGCATATAATATCCTGTAGTGAGGAAATCCTGAAAAACTACTGGATAAAGTAGCGCGTTTGTAAGGTGAGGTCATGTTTGTATCATGCTTATTAATGTAGGTTTTAACCACCATGGGTTGCGACTTGTAAAATCTAGTTTAACTGCTTAATACATTATTTGGTAAAAATATAGTTTTAATGACGTAGGTTTTTAATATGTTTTTGCTTTAAATTAGTCGTTTTAATGTGTAGAAGAAGAATATCAACTTTTTTCCACGGAAAATACAAAAAGTTAATTTTTCTGTACATTTTTAATGTTAATCTGTAATACCATATATAGGGTCAACCGGCCTCGCAGTAGCTACAGCGCACTGCTCTAAGTCAGTTTATTTTAATACTAAACTTAAAATCTAAATATTTAACTTTTGGTTATAATTTTACACAACATTACTATATACCTACATTAAAATATACCTACGAAGTATCCAGTCAGGATAGATTTGATTATAATTTTATTCAACATTATTATCTACCTATATTAAAGTATACCTAAGAAGTATCCAGTCAGGATAGATTTGGTTGTAATTTTCTGCATTGGCAATAAGTCTAAATATTTACCAAAATTACAACCAAATCTATCCTGACTGGATACTTTGTAGGTATACTTTAATACAGGTAGATAGCAATATTGAATAAAATTATTACCAAATCTATCCTGACTGGATACTGGGTAGATGTATTTTAATATAGGTAGATAGCAATATTGAATAAAATTATTACCAAATCTATCCTGACTGGATACTGGGTAGGTGTATTTTAATATAGGTAGATAGCAATATTGAATAAAATTATAACCAAATCTATCCTGACTAGATACATCTTAGGTATATTTTAATATAGGTATATAGTAATATTGTAAAAAATTTCAAATCTAGACATGGTGCAGTGCGCTGTAGCTACTGCGCGCCCGGTTCACGCTATAGGCCGAAATGCCTTTACAACCTAACAACCTAACCAAACATATTTTAACCAACGTCATTAAGACTGTTTTTTGCCCATTATTTTAAGTAATATATGTAATTAGGAGGAAATTCGGGATTGTTCCAGTGTTTGCCAAATATTGCCTTCATTTCGGCAATACTACGAGATTTTGTGTCTTGCGTAAGCACCGATTTTCGCGTATTGTGATTGGACTTTGGTTTCTACTTAAAGGTCTAAATAAGGATTGGTCGAGGAAGTGGATTAGATTATCGTGCGGAAGAAAGCTTACATCACGTTGTATCACTACATCCACCGCCTTTCACCGCTCATTAGCTCTAATTGTCCGAGCATCTTTTAATAACAAACTTGCATAGCGTTTTCCTTTACTTATAGAACTTTGTTACAATGAAATTGCTAACCGGAAATGCCTCAACAGACGTGAGTCAACATGATTTCGTTCTACTTTACTCCACCTCACTATAATGAAGTGAGGTGCTTCAGTTATTCTTGTTCGGCTACTTCAGTGGTTTATTTATGACGGTGTTATTTATTTTTATTCCAAAATTATCATTTTAAACGAATTTCTAAAAATATCAATTAATAATAACAACATCATATATACTTAGCCATATACCCCATCAAAAATAAGCATACATTCTCCACATTACAAAACATACATATAATAGAACAAAACCTACAAAACGGAATTTTGAGACAACTACAAATTTATATAAACACAAAAATAATATAACAAACGAACAAAAACAAATAAAATCAAATTAATAAATTATTTAACCTAATGGACAAAATTAATCCCAAGACAAACTAAAACTTTCCCACAATGCAGAGAATGCGTAAAAGTTCTACAAAGTCGACTCACATACATACCAAGTAAGATTCTTGTTTAAGTACATTAAAGTGTAAGTGATATATATATATATATATATATATATATATATATATATATATATATATATATATATATATATATGCGTGTGTGTGTGTGTGTGTGTGTGTGTGTGTGTGTGAGTTTGTGTATAAACTATGTTTTAATTTTAAAACAATAAATTAACAACTAGGTATTGCCCAATTTTGTATTGAAATGAACATTTTTCAAATTAAAATTATGTTTTAATAACATAATGCAGCTTATATTCAAAGACCTATGTAAAGGTTCCTAAACATACCTGATAGTTTTACAAAATCTGGAAAACGGATCTTTTTCGTTCGTAGACCTATATTTGTTATTTAAGGGTGGTCATTTCAAGGGCTTTGTTTATAAGGTTTAAGAAACCACCGACACCACAGTACAGTGATTCAGAAGGCTACTTTGCTATTTAATGCCTCTTAAATTTTAGTCTCTTAGAAAAATAATTTTATCAATCTTTTAGGACTTTTGGAGCTTTTTTAAAATAAGGTTGTTTAAAGAAGAGAAAGCTTACTTTAAATTCATACATTATAGGGCTAAAGACTACAAATGAATACCGTCATTTTAACATTTCTTGTATTTTATATCTAAGCCTACTACTTACATTCCAACTCTCTTAGTTCATAAACAAGCTTTTTTCATTTTATCTACGTAACTGTGAAATATTTTTCTTCCTTCAGAGCCGTAGTTACTTCTTCACATTGGTTACACGAGACGTTAATAAAAGCTAAGCGAAACGATATTTTTTGAAGTAACAAATTAAATAAATGTAACGTTATTTTGGCTTTTTGTATAATATGACAGTTTATTCGATTACACAATTTGTATTACGAACAATCTATGTTGTTGGGTCGTTGTCTTGGAGAGCAAATTGCACAAATCCACGAGAAACTTGAGAGAACCTGTTGGCCTTCCTCGGACATGCATGATTGTGTGCTATGCAAAAACTTACATTTTCTTTTAACTTTTCCATTAGCCGACGAATACTGTAACTATTATAATCTAAGAACTTGTATCTCGTTAAAAACTAGATTTCTTCGAAAAAACAGATAAATATTAGCTACCTGCAAAAAAAGGAAGTAAAACCTCGAAGAAAAATCGAAAATACCTTAACCTATGACGAAATCAATACTAATGAGTACCAGAGGATCACGAAGGCACAGTGTATGTTTACGGCCATGGGCGTTAGATGTCGGGATCACTATATAGATGGATGATAGGCAATGGAAGTAAACAAATATTACGATGAGAGGAGATAATCGACGAAGATGAAGATGATGATAAGCGATAGTGACGATACGGAAGAGAGGCGATTGTTGAACAGACGGAGAACTAATAACAAACGACGATGGAAGACATATTTGACACATGATAAACTAAAGCCAATGGACGACGATGAAAGATGGGTCATAGGTGGAAACAAAAGACCCGATAATGATCACAGACGAAGAAGCGACGGAAATACAATTTACGATGGCAATGAAGAAACGAAAACAGAAGACAAATGAAATACAACGAAGTCGACAGATGGAAGACAACGAACGAAGAACAAGAGAAGACGATTAAGGATTAATGAGGATCGTCAAAACATACACGATGAAGATTGAAGACAACAGGTGACAAATACAGACGGAAATACAAATGATAAAGAGTGTGAAGAAAAGAATACTTGACGACGAACGGCATACAATGAAGTCGACGTATGGAAGAGAACGAACGAAGAACAATAAACTACAGGATAAAAGACGACAGATAACGAACCAAGCCGAAGATAAAAGTTAACGGAAGCGGTTGGGTGACAGTCGAGTGATAAAAAAAAACATAGAATAAAATATATGACAAACCATTACAAACTTTATGGTACTTTGTATTAATTTGTTTTGATGTATTCTTTAATGTTAAGGCGATCAGCCAGTATCACTATTATCACCTAATAAGGTTAGGGAAAATTTATAAATATAGGCAGGATTGGTAGGATCATAAAAACCTCTTGGTAAAGGATTTAGGGAAGCCATGGCATTACGTGAGCAACGTGAACTAGATCCATTCGTTATCAGGGGTATAAGATATGTTCACCCTTGAGAGAAAAATCATAGGAAATGTGTAAATAAAATTAAGAAAGGAACATGATACTGGAAATAGTGGGAGTTAAAGCATCACGTGGCCGAAATCGCTTATCCGAAGTGGACCAGCATTCAATCTCTGTGAATAGAGATGTCTACTATTTTCCTGCAGCCGTTGGGAATGTCTCATTTTCAAACAGACTTCTTCGTAAAACGCAAATGATATTTTTCACTTGATTATTCTCCACATAGACAATGAATAGACGTTACCCAGAGTTGGTTTTCGTGTGTTTAGTTGCAGACGACAGGGGAAATTGACTTCAGCGAGATCTTTGCTACCAAGCGGAAGTTCATGTCATATAAACCGATACAGGTAGCCATACAAAACTGATTAATTTATTGATCACTATAGACGTGTCAGGTTTTTACAAATGAAAAGTCACGCTGAGTGAGGTAGGATCGGATGAGAGACCCAGTGAATAAAGCCACTGAATACGCGTAAACAACCCGTCAGATCTTCCTTCCCAGACAATGCGATGTATCAAGTAGTCAATAAGTCAGTCTCACCGCTTCCTGCATCGCGTTGTGCAACAGAAATGCACGAAATAATTCCATGAATATACAAACTCATGAGCCATCGCTTACACCGGTATCACGACGGCTGCTTTGTTACTTACGCAACCACTGCAGCCAACCTACTTTCTATTTATGTATACAATTTATTAAATATAAATTCACAGTCAATAATACTCATTCATGACATCAATCAATGTTTTTGTCTTGATAAGGACCATGAATACAAATCGTCGGTGTCGACAAGAAGATTAACTACTTATAAAATTGTTTTGCAATCTATCCATTGTTTGTTGCTGTTTGGAATATTTCAGAATATTGTTACAACAGACTGTTCATGACTGCTGATATTCATAACATAACATACTCTACAAATAAAATAAAATCTAGTATTTTTAATAATTGAGTGGCAGATACTTACCTACCACTCTCATAAAAATTAATACATGTAGCTAGTTCTGAACCTACAACCCATGATTCTGTCCTCTCTCGGAACTATGATCTCATCCCATCAATTAATTCATCATCCTCTACCACCTTCGGTAAAGGTAATTTTTCTGTTTATAGGTTGTTCGACTTTAAAAAAAAACAATCGTAATTAATTAGTATCTTAATGTTGCTCATTAAATATTTGAGTTGATTTCAGGCATAAAAATTTTTGAAAACGTCTTTAAGGGCGTCCGACACTGGCAACAAAGAGTTCTCAGTTCGCGTCATCAGACGAAATTAATCTACGGCAAATGATTAACAGAACTGATTTAAAATAGCAGAAACAATTGGCGGTTATCTCTGTAGATAATTCTTGTTTTTAAATGTTGGATAATTATTTTTGGAGATAAATTCAATTTAATTAAGGGAATATGGTTAGGAATGAAGTAATTTTGTTTAAATATATGTATCATGAATTTTTACTATTCCTTATTCATATAGGAAATTATCATTTCCTATACGTAAAAAGGAAATTATACTTATATTCCTAAAGAAAACTATGAATTAAATTTCGTTAGACATAGTTATCTAGTTTTAATGCGCGTTAACTATTTAATCTATGTTAATTATAGATAAATTTATTATTCAAGTTATAAGGAAAATTGTACTATTTCTAATAACATGTTATCGATAAATATAATGATCAATTAAATACGCCTTAATTAACTAAGCTATATTTTTTTATAGATGAATTTATTATTTAAGTTATTAGGAAAATTGTACTATTTCGTAATAATACGTTATCAATAAATATAATTATCCATTAAAAGCGCATTAATTAACTAAGCTATGTTTATTATACATTTAAAAATGAATTTACTATTTAAGTTATAAGGAAAATTTTACTATTTCTTAGTAATAAGTTATCGATAATGTAATTGTCTATTAAAAACGCCTTATTTAACTAAGTTATGTTTATTATATATTTATAGTTGAATTTATTATTTAAGTAATAAGGAAAATTGTACTACTTCTAATAATAAGTTATCGACAAATATAATGATCTTTTTAATACGCCTTAATTAACTAACCTATATTTATTATAGATTTATGGATGAATTTATTATTTAAGTAATAAAGAAAATTGTACTACTTCTAATAATACGTTATCGACAAATATAATGATCTTTTTAATACGCCTTAATTAACTAACCTATATTTATTATAGATTTATGGATGAATTTATTATTTAAGTAATAAGGAAAATTGTACTACTTCTAATAATACGTTATCGACAAATATAATGATCTATTTAATACGCCTTAATTAACTAACCTATATTTATTATAGATTTATGGATGAATTTATTATTTAAGTAATAAGGAAAATTGTACTACTTCTAATAATACGTTATCGACAAATATAATGATCTTTTTAATACGAGTAAATTAACTAACCTATATTTATTATAGATTTATGGATGAATTTATTATTTAAGTAATAAAGAAATTTGTACTACTTCTAATAATACGTTATCGACAAATATAATGATCTTTTTAATACGCCTTAATTAACTAACCTATATTTATTATAGATTTATGGATGAATTTATTATTAAGTAATAAGGAAAATTGTACTACTTCTAATAATACGTTATCGACAAATACAATGATCTTTTTAATACGCCTTAATTAACTAACCTATATTTATTATAGATTTATGGATGAATTTATTATTTAAGTAATAAGGAAAATTGTACTACTTCTAATAATACGTTATCGACAAATATAATGATCTTTTTAATACGCCTTAATTAACTAACCTATATTTATTATAGATTTATGGATGAATTTATTATTTAAGTAATAAGGAAAATTGTACTACTTCTAATAATACGTTATCGAAAAAATATAATGATCTTTTTAATACGCCTTAATTAACTAACCTATATTTATTATAGATTTATGGATGAATTTATTATTTAAGTAATAAGGAAAATTGTACTACTTCTAATAATACGTTATCGACAAATATAATGATCTTTTTAATACGCCTTAATTAACTAACCTATATTTATTATAGATTTATGGATGAATTTATTATTTAAGTAATAAAGAAAATTGTACTACTTCTAATAATACGTTATCGACAAATATAATGATCTTTTTAATACGCCTTAATTAACTAACCTATATTTATTATAGATTTATGGATGAATTTATTATTTAAGTAATAAGGAAAATTGTACTACTTCTAATAATACGTTATCGACAAATATAATGATCTATTTAATACGCCTTAATTAACTAACCTATATTTATTATAGATTTATGGATGAATTTATTATTTAAGTAATAAGGAAAATTGTACTACTTCTAATAATACGTTATCGACAAATATAATGATCTTTTTAATACGAGTAAATTAACTAACCTATATTTATTATAGATTTATGGATGAATTTATTATTTAAGTAATAAAGAAATTTGTACTACTTCTAATAATACGTTATCGACAAATATAATGATCTTTTTAATACGCCTTAATTAACTAACCTATATTTATTATAGATTTATGGATGAATTTATTATTAAGTAATAAGGAAAATTGTACTACTTCTAATAATACGTTATCGACAAATACAATGATCTTTTTAATACGCCTTAATTAACTAACCTATATTTATTATAGATTTATGGATGAATTTATTATTTAAGTAATAAGGAAAATTGTACTACTTCTAATAATACGTTATCGACAAATATAATGATCTTTTTAATACGCCTTAATTAACTAACCTATATTTATTATAGATTTATGGATGAATTTATTATTTAAGTAATAAGGAAAATTGTACTACTTCTAATAATACGTTATCGAAAAAATATAATGATCTTTTTAATACGCCTTAATTAACTAACCTATATTTATTATAGATTTATGGATGAATTTATTATTTAAGTAATAAGGAAAATTGTACTACTTCTAATAATACGTTATCGACAAATATAATGATCTTTTTAATAAGCCTTAATTAACTAACCTATATTTATTATAGATTTATGGATGAATTTATTATTTAAGTAATAAGGAAAATTGTACTACTTCTAATAATACGTTATCGACAAATATAATGATCTTTTTAATACGCCTTAATTAACTAACCTATATTTATTATAGATTTATGGATGAATATATTATTTAAGTAATAAAGAAAATTGTACTACTTCTAATAATACGTTATCGACAAATATAATGATCTTTTTAATACGCCTTAATTAACTAACCTATATTTATTATAGATTTATAAATGAATTTATTATTTAAGTGATAAGGAAAATTGTACTACATCTAATAATACGTTATCGACAAATATAATGATCTTTTTAATACGCCTTAATTAACTAACCTATATTTATTATAGATTTATGGATGAATTTATTATTTAAGTAATAAAGAAAATTGTACTACTTCTAATAATACGTTATCGACAAATATAATGATCTTTTTAATACGCCTTAATTAACTAACCTATATTTATTATAGATTTATGGATGAATTTATTATTTAAGTAATAAGGAAAATTGTACTACTTCTAATAATACGTTATCGACAAATATAATGATCTTTTTAATACGCCATAATTAACTAACCTATATTTATTATAGATTTATGGATGAATTTATTATTTAAGTAATAAGGAAAATTGTACTACTTCTAATAATACGTTATCAACAAATATAATGATCTTTTTAATACGCCTTAATTAACTAACCTATATTTATTATAGATTTATGGATGAATTTATTATTTAAGTAATAAGGAAAATTGTACTACTTCTAATAATACGTTATCGACAAATATAATGATCTTTTTAATACGCCTTAATTAACTAACCTATATTTATTATAGATTTATGGATGAATTTATCATTTAAGTAATAAAGAAAATTGTACTACTTCTAATAATACGTTATCGACAAATATAATGATCTTTTTAATACGCCTTAACTAACTAACCTATATTTATTATAGATTTATGGATGAATTTATTATTTAAGTAATAAGGAAAATTGTACTACTTCTAATAATACGTTATCGACAAATATAATGATCTTTTTAATACGCCTTAATTAACTAACCTATATTTATTATAGATTTATAGTTGAATTTATTATTTAAGTTATAAGTAAAGTTGTACTACTACTAATAATACGTTATCGACAAATATAATTATCTATTAAAAACAAATAATTACTAAGCTATGTGTTATTATAGATTTATAAATGAATTTACTGTTTAATTTCTAAGGAAAATTTTACTATTTCGTAGTAATACGTTATCGGTAAATATAGTTTTCTATTAAAAAACGGCATATTTAACAAAGCTATGTTTATTATAGATTTATAGACGAATTTACTATTTAGGTTATCAGGGAAAGTGTACTATTTCTTAATAATACCTTATCAGTAAATATAATTGTCTATTAAAACACGCCTTATTTACCGAAGCTCTATTTATTATTTAACTTTACATATTATTCCATATTTACTAGTATTTAAATTTAAAAATTTAATATTTGAAAAGTCGTCGATTTTAGGCAAAATTGAAAGGTAATAGTCATAAATAAGGCTTATGTGTTTCGTTTGAATTGCATGGCTTTTTTAAGTAGGACAATAGAACACACAAATATCTAAAAACATTACACTACTATTCGCTTTTATAAGGTTATGTTATATTAGGTTAGAATCAATTAAAAAAATTTTTTATTTGTTTTAAAATAACAGGAATGTTTGTTTTTAGATTTTTTTAATAATTTATTTTTTAAACTTTTAAATTTAAGTTGGTAGAACCTAATTTCATTTTGTGTAAAATTGTGTGTGTGTGTGTGTGTGTATATATATATATATATATATATATATATATATATATATATATATATATATATATATATATATATATATGCTGATAGGTATTCCTTCACGGATGGAAAAATATGATGAATAGTTACTATCTGGAGTACATCCGTCCATTCTGCAGTCCATAAATTCGCATTTCCGACGTTTCGCTAGAGTCTCATCTAGCATTGACGAGGTGAACCCAACAACAGTAAAAGAGCTATTCTACTGTTTTTGGGTTCACCTCGTCAATGCTAGATAAGATTCTAGCGAAACGTTGGAACTGCGAATTTATGGACTGCAGAATGAACGGATGTACTCCAGATAGTAACTATTCATTACACACACACACACACACACACACACACACACACACACACACACATATATATATATATATATATATATATATATATATATATATATATATATATATATATATATATATTGTAACACACTTTAGACGGTGTTACATATTAAATTAGCAAATTTCAGAAAATAAACGAGAATAGATTCAAAATTGTAATAATGTATGACTATGTAAAAAAATTGTTATGTATGAGAAATATTTTAATGAGATCTCTGGCTGATAGTGACATCTAGCGAGAAAAAATTAAAACAAGTAATCAAGCTAGGGATGCGCCCCCCGGATGCGCGATAGGTAGGAAGATTGCACGCAACTAATATCTCTCTCTCATTTGGCCAAGATGTAAAAGGGAACGGACGTCTCCAAAGAGCACGAAAATTTATTTGGTTTTTTTTTAAATTTTAATTAATGTAAAGTTTTATTTTCGTATACTCATGGCATAGAACACGGCGTACGATACCAGGTACCAGATGGGACGCTGACTTATTGATGGCTTTTCCCGAGGCTTTTCCACGAGGATGATGCAAGGCTTTTACCGAGATTTTCCACGAGGAGGAAGCGAGGTTACGACAAGTTTATACAGCTAAGTGGGCGATTTAAGACTTTTAAAAATTTATTTCAAAATTTAAAATGTTTCACAGCAGAATTCTAAATAATGAACATTGAACTTTTTAACTAATTAGCATAACTGTAATTACGCATCTTTTGGTGCCATTATGTTCACATTGAATTATTAAATTTGATTATATAAAAAGGCAAGTAAACTCGAATACATGTTCATTTTCAGCCATTGATTGATTAATTAATTGAAGGATTGCTATCCTTAAAAATTCATAAATAGAATGTAAAATGTTCCATAATCCGTAACTGAGTGTTAAAAATATATGTGTCATGATTATAATTTATTTTATCTGTCTATCTTAAAATAAAAGATTATAATTTGCTTTAATTGAATTTAAAAGAGTCATTATTTTACCAGCGCACAATTCCTTGCATTTCAGATTAACAAGCCTTAAGAAGTAATGTAATAATATTCTGCTAATTTAAATGATTTAACTTGGTAATTTAAAATATTTTAATGTAACGGAGTTATAGCTTCAATTGCGTTACAGACAGACGTCTCGTTACGCCTGAACTGTAAGCTAGAAGTGAATATTTAATTTTTTTAAGAATTAAAACTAAATAAAGTTCAATTTGTTTAATTATAAACCGTTACAATATATATATATATATATATATATATATATATATATATATATATATATGTGTGTGTGTGTGTGTGTGTGTGTGTGTTTACGCGATATAAAAAAAACCTTTGAAAAAATCATCTCTAATATAGTTAAAACTTAAAATAAAAAAAACTCTTTAACCTCATAAAAGAAATTTTTATTTATAAACACATTTTTATATTACAATAGAGTCACAAAGTAACATATATCAAACCGAGCAGTTCCGACGGGCTTAGATTAAATCCTGCTTAGGGTAATCCAATATTTAATCATGCCTTGTGATACAACGTAGTTAAGCTGTCAGTAGACAAACTCATCTTCGTGATTCTATCTCGGTATGAAATGATTTGTTTGTCAGTCCTGCAAAGTGAAAGTCACATTTCGGAATCGTGTAACTTGAACGTTTAAGCAGTTGCGATATTGCATGCAAATTATTCAAATATCATAACATATATTTACAAAATAACTTGTGCTTTGGGGTACTTTCTAATAGGAACTAAAATAGAGGAAATAACATATTATACAGGATACAGGAGTTAAAACTCGAAGAACTATTATTATAATCGAACGCGTCACAAATTAATTTAAAACTACTTGCGTCTGTGTCTGTGTATGCGTGTTGCGTGTGCGTGTGTGTGTGTGTGTGTGTGTGTGTGTGTATGTGTGTGTGTGTGTGTGTGTGTGTGTGTGTGTGTGTGTGTGTGTGTGTGTGTGTGTGTGTGTGTGTGTGTGTGTGTGTGTGTGTGTGTGTGTGTGTGTGTGTGTGTGTGTGTGTGTGTGTGTGTGTGTGTGTGTGTGTGTGTGTGTGTGTGTGTGTGTGTGTGTGTGTGTGTGTGTGTGTGTGTGTGTTCTCACGGACCTTACCTCACTCTGCCAGTCTCTGCCCTTTTCTCCGGCTAACTCCTCAACTAGCCTCGACTCACCTCTATGTTCTCTCCTTGTCTGTAAGAAAGTAATGTTTTATCTCTTGACTATCTCTTGACTGGTTCGAGACCTGTATCTCAAAGAATACACCTCTCAGGGAAACCGACGCCGGAATTTGTTACTTACACCAATCAGCCTACTATACACCTTTTAAGCTCCTTTCGTGGTAGTGGAATCTTTGAGAGACACTCTAGCCTTAAATACTACAATTGGATACCCAGTGATTTATTTTGTCTAAAATGAAAAACAAAGCTAATTAGAAAATTTATTATTAACTAGTTTGTGTATTTTTACAGGATTTATCTTCTTATGTTTTATCTAAAGCATAACATATAACCTGAAATCTATAAACATAACAATAACCATAACAATCTAACCTGAAATTACAGTTAACCTGTATATCTGGTTTCAGGTTAATAGTGCAGAATATGTCTCCTTATTAAGTCCACATTATTATTATTAACACACATATACATATAGATATACCCTATTCTTTTCTAATAATATAAAAAAGCCGAAAGTTCATAATATATTCTAACATTTAACCAATTTTATTTGTTATAATGAATTTTGCACATAATTTTGTTTATCCAAGTCAAGTTTTACATATCTCAGAGCCTTGTTAATATTTAAACATTTTAAGGTTATTCTATCTAGTTACAATATTCATTTAATCAAATATCATAATCTTGTTAAACTCTACCCATTTTTAGGTTACCCTAGTTAGTTATACTAGGCTATGCATTTATTACAAACTGCATTTAATTTCACTCATTTTAATAATTTTCTGCTACGTTATTAAATGATTTCTATCAGCTATTCAAGAATAAAGCCATATTTGATCTTTCATGTAAACGTAAAACATTACTTCCCATTTCATACAAACGGTTGAATGGAAAGTCAATTTAAAGTATTTATTAAGTCAATTTAGGTAACCTAAAAGAGGTTTATCTCCCTTAGGCTATTCAATTTTTATTTAATTTTGACTTTAAATTAATATATGTTGAAATAAAGATTTATTTTTTAAAAAATAGATCGTTTATATAACCTTGTACTGCAAATAAGGTGAAGTATCTTCCAAAACTTTTGGTTCTTGGGCATTGTCCATTTCATTCTTGAAGTTCTAATGTCTTCACACTGAATGGCGTCTACGAAATTCTCTAAGTCTGGCGTTTAGGCATTTTCGTGGTCAAGATGATGTTAATATGATATTTGCCTATCTGTCCAAATATCTTTACACCCCCGTGTCTCATCGAAGCACTATTTGCTGATGTATTGTAGTGCTTCGATGAGACACGGAGGTGTAAAAATCTTGGATTCTTCGAAAATCTTGGATTTTCCACCAATAGGAACTCGTCATAGTAACAGTCTTGTTTATTTATAATCTCGAACCCACCCTGCTTGTATTTCCTTAACTTATTTCTTCTCGATGTTCATAAAAGTCTTTTCTTTAATGTGTCTTAATTTAATTTTTTAACCTTCGTTTTATTAATTTATTTGTTTATATTTCTTCCAATTTAATTAATTTATTGTTTCTTTTCATACATAAAATTACAACGGCAGCGCTGTTTCCTCGGTGGAGCAAGATCTTATTAACAATCTCTGTCCACGTTTTTCAATTGAGTCAAATATAATTTCATTCTTAACCTAAATTGTAGGCTATTCAATTTTAGATTATGACTATTACATTTAAACAATTACATTTTTCCTAGCTAGGCCAAAGTTGCTCTCCTTACTTTTCTTTTGCTTATATTAACTACTCTGTATTATATTTGGTTAACCTTTATGTAATATTAGGCATTTTGGCCTGGTTCCACAAAATACACTTTTACTGGTCGATTAAGCTTTGTCCTATTTAGGGTTATGTTTGTTTATAATATATTTTAACACTCACAGTTTGTCTACTTTAGTGCTAAGTAATTCTGTTTACATTTCTTTTCTCTATATTTTAATATTTTTATCGGTCATTTTGGCCGTTGCAGTGTGTTGTGTGTGTGTGTCTGTGTGTGTGTTCGTGCGCGTGCGCGCGGGCTTCTGTGAGTTTTTATTTTCGATGACTATTTTGACTAAATTTCGTTGAAATCTAGTAATAGATTTTTCGTTTACTTTCTTGGGTCTAGTTGACATTTTTTAGAGACGTGAAGTACTTTATAACCAGCACGTAGTAGAAGACTGGAAAGAACCAAACCATTAGTAGTGTCGAGTTGTGTTGTGCTAGTTATAATCAAATATATGTAATTGGCAATGTCCAGACAAGAACTAAAGAGTTAATGAGCACTTTAGTTATATGAGTACTTAGGTAAGACCAGTTTAATTAATAATAATATCGTATAAATAGTTTTAAAAAATATTTAAAATTCGGGAAAATTGAAATTTCTATAAATATTAGTAAAAACGTAAGGTGCCTATGATATATATATATATATATATATATATATATATATATATATATATATATATATATATATATAATGACTACAGGAGAAAAATAATTTTATCATAATGTTTTATGAAATTTAAAAAACAACTCTTTTAAAGTAGAAATCTTTTAACGCTCCCCCTTCCGTAGTTTTAGTTACAAAAATCCAATATTTTCTAGAGTATATAATATTATTTTATTCTTTTAGATTTTATTCAAATAAAAAAATGTTTTAAAAAGTTTTTTAATCTATCATTATTAGAGATAACAATGTATTTCTGTAACTCTGAAAATCTTCTGCAAAAGAGTTAATTCACAGATAAACTAATAGCTATGGTGAAGAAAGGAACAAACAATTAAAATAACCTATATAGAGTTTTAAAAAAACGTTTTCCACGTGCCAAAGCATAAAACTTAATTTAAAATTCATTTTTCAACTTTAGTTTTGTTAAGGTCATAATATCCGTTTTTGATTTGTTACGATCCGTGGAAGAACTATCAACTACGTGTGTATAATAATGCGAGATTTTGAACCGGTCCTTGTGTCTACTGGCGTGCCCAATCATTACCTACTTATACAACTATATTACTATATTGCTACAGGTGCATTAGAAGGTATTGGACTTATTCAGCCATAAGCAGGTTCACGAATATGAAGTTGCAACCCTGAGCGTAGTAATTTTACGAGTTGGGATTTAAACAGTTGAATTTTATCTATTATATTATTATTTATAAAAATTTAATTATTATATGATATAAAAGGTTTCATACTTTTTATAACATATGTTTTATAATATGAATAGCATGGTTATTTAAGGTTAAGTTATGTTAGGCTTGGTTAGATTTGTTATGAAAGAATAAATATCTCATAATATGAAATATTTCTTAAAATATTAAAATTTATTTTTAAAAAATCAATCTGTCCTTCAAGGTTTTTTAATGAAAAACAGAGGAAATTAATCGATCACAGTTTTTTATCTTTTACCACCTAACTTTTTTTTAACATTTTCCATATTTTCACAAGACACAAACAGCAACAACAGACGCTAAGATAGGGAGACGTGTGAACGAAATCCTGTCTTGTTTCGAAGTCGATAAAATCGAAGACGTACAACATAACAGATACTTACGTGGCTTGTGACACAGGAACCACACACGAGATACAGTGTGTATAACCAGGCTAGACGTGTTGTAAGCATCTGTAACAAATTACAAACGGCCTTGACACGCTAAATCACACTTACATCTTTCACTCACGTGTAATGCAATGTTTACGAAACTTTTATTTAATCTAATTTTCCACAAGCGCTGAAAGCGTTTAGTTCCATTAAAGGATTACCAGAGTGGCCGTCGTATGGTATTATTCCGTGGTAGATTGAAATGTCTAGCTTGGAAATTGGTTTAGAAAATTACTTGTATACACTGTGTAAGTTTGGGAAGGAAGCTGTAGCCTCACGCTGCCGGTTTGCCGACCCTTATAATTCCATGTAAGACCCCTTACGCATCCTGGCCTGGCAATTAAGCCCGTATGGTGTAATTCAATACATATGAATAAAGTTGTAGTTTAATTGAAAGGAAATTAAAAATAAAGAAAATTATACCCAACATGAAGCATGTTGTTAAAGAAGTCACTAAGTCATGTGTAATGAAGCTATAATGACGAACAATCATCGACATAAATGATCCTAAATAATAATGATAATACATTAACTACATCGTGTTTGGTATTATTTGCTCTATTTTTTTTATTCTCCTTTCAATAAATATAATGGCATTGATAATTTTGCTAATAAATAAATGAGTTTTCATTCTGAAGTACACAACAGGTGACTAATTGTCTTGACCCATACATATAGTTAACGTTTAACCGTCGTTCAGTGAACACGAGACCCAGCTGAGCCATACTAGAATGTGTCTTGACCCATACATATAGTTACGTCTAAGCGTCGTTCAGTGAACACCAGATCCAGCCGAACCCATACTAGAATATGACTCGACCCATTCTTACATTTAACTGTTAATATACTTCAACAACTCCGAGACTTGATGCGTAGCTTCACGTCTATTTGTACAATCTGCGAGCATACTCTTCTCATAACAATCATACCATGGTCTTGTAGTTTCTGTTCTAAACTAACTCGGTACCGTTGGAATAATATCTGAAGATAGAGATGTTAGAACTAGTAAGAAGAATTTAGAGAAGGATAACTTCCTTTGTATCTTTTTCCAAAACTGCATTTCATAAAAGTCATAAAAGAGTACACGAAAGAACCTCACTAAACCTACCTCAAGTTCGTGAAACAGAACTAGAGTTACATGCTTTGAACGTGTTATGCCCCAACTTATAGGATTCCGTATTACAGTCCTGAAGGTATTCCTATAAAACTTTAACTAGTCACAGATCAGACACTGTGTTGTGTGTGTGTGTGTGTGTGTGTGTGTGTATGTGTGTGTGTGTGTGTGTGTGTGTGTGTGTGTGTGTGTGTGTGTGTGTGTGTGTGTGTGTGTGTGTGCGCGCGCGTGTGTGTGTGTGTGTGCGTGTGCGCGCGCGCGTATGTGTGTGTGCGTGTGTGCGTGCGAACGTGTGTGTGTGGGTGGGTGGGTGTGTGTGGGTGGGTGGGTGGGTGTGTGTGTGGGTGGGTGGGTGGGTGTGTGTGTGGGTGGGTGGGTGGGTGTGTGTGTGGGTGGGTGGGTGGGTGTGTGTGTGGGTGGGTGGGTGGGTGTGTGGGTGGGTGGGTGGGTGGATGTGTGTGGGTGGGTGTTTGCGCCTCCAAATACCGCCTCTTACATTAGTAAATAGTCCTACTAATCCTGCAGGAACATACTGAGAAATGAAGCTTTAGCTTCCTTAAGACGTGCTGTAGTCAAACGGAGACGTACATCTTAAAGCCATGTAGGATCAGTCGTGTTGAGCTTTTACTCTCTACTTAAGTACGAATACTGCTGGATTTAATGTTCAGAACGTGCCATAATTCTAAAGACTCGGATTGCCTCATATGGCAAGAAAGACAACCCTAAACAGTTGCAATGAGTGATTTTCCGAGCAATAAAAAAATTGCGGATGAATATTCAGTGACACAAAATGACACATTTAGAAGATGTTAATCCGTGTAAATGCTAAGCAAATGTAGACAAGCTTTAATGCGGTCGGACGCCGCGCCGAGCTTATTCGGCCGATTGCTCGCCGTACGCTAGCAACCACGGTTACTAGAATACTAGCAACCACTGGAGCGCAACTGGATATGTTGCCGCAATCAATGTAGCCGGTAATCGGACATAACCAATGAGCCATGACAACGGTGGCAGAATGCACGCCATCTTAGTAACTACCTAGACAATATTGCGTAAAACACTTTGCACATTTCATTAACCTTCGTAATAGCATACTTTATAAATTCTTCGTTGACAAATGCTATAAGGGAGTTCGCCGTAGGCCTTATCCAGTGGCTTCATTTTAATTCTCAAATATACTACTCCAGTACATACTAGAATAAATACTTAGTAGTACAATCTATTAAAACTATAATTATCCAGTGACAGATATTTTTTTGATTTCCCGTTACAGTATATTCCACTATTGTAAAATATCTTTTCAAGATTCGATTAGAGGTAGAAGTAATTATTCTCTAGCGAAGTAGGTCTCACTGTACATTTTGATATGCGTATATCTCGACTATTTTAATAATTTAGTTTCAGACCCCACTTTGGCAGAAAAATATAAAGTAGGCCTTACTTAATTGTAGAGTATTTTAATTCGTTGACATCATGTTGGAAGCATGATATTATTTACTATAAAAAATTTCTGAAATACTATTTGCATTTGGGGATCCCACATTTTAGCTTTATGTGTAATGCAATTCCATTTTAAATATATGTCATAGGTTAGATTAGTCAATTTTATGTATAAATAAATAAAAACTCTCTAACCACAAAAACTTTTTTAATCCTGAAGTATATTTCGAAATTTACATCACATTTTAAGCATTGGTTTTTGTGATTAAAGAGATTTATTTATTTATAACTACACACCAGTTGCTCCAAGTTATTATAGTCATTAAATTATTAAAAACGGGAAAGTCTTCTGGCGTCTCTATAAATTATTTTTAATTTTTTATACACCAATGTTGGCAACACTGTGAAATGACGAATAAAGTATTAGGCTTTCAGAATAATACAGGCAGTGTATTATTATGTGTGTTAGCAGAGCGCATCAACAAAACGTTTTGCACAACAATATCAACATAAATTGACCACTGAATACTCAAGAAACAAGTCAAGACTTCATTACTGACGAGTTTTTCTAGCTAGATTCTGTGAATCTGCGGGCAGCGTGAGCATAGATGTAGTGTAGAATTTAATTCCCCTGTCAGTGGCGGATGCGGAGTCCAAGTTAGTTTATGGAGTTGTGGAGAACATCGGCACGCGGAAACAGATGGGTAGACCTGTTCATATTGTAAGACGCCTGGACAGTTACATTTTGTACAAAACTTAAATGCACTTTCACTTACTCGACGACCATCGAACATTTATTCTCTTTGGAAGACCAGATGCTGTTCAACATTTAACTATGATTTTATGAAAATTTTTTAAAAAAACACACACTGTATCACAAATGGAATTAATTGAAAACATTATTTTTTTATTAAAAATTATTTTTAATAAAGACATAAAAATCACCTTTATACAAAAAACTTTTAATGTTCACAAGTAAATAGTAAATTGTGAAATCAAAGACATTTAATGCACACATAATTCCCGAGACATAGCAAGAGACTTATGTGCAGTTGCCCACAGGAAATTTACAGTGAGTGGGGGAGTCCGCTGGCTCAGTGTTTGTCGACCTTTGCTGCAACCGCGGTGTTTTCTTCCCCAGTGGCCAAGGTCCGAGAAAGGTAAACAGCTGCCGGCCTGCTTTTCGTTAATGCTTAATTTGTTTTTACAATTAAAATAAAAAATCCTTCCATAGCCCAATAGCTTAACTTTACTTTAGTGTGCAACCAAAAATCCAAACGCCTTACGAATGACAATACAAATTACGAAACGAGGGACAATGACAAATTATAGAAATCCTGTCAAAAGTGTCTAAATGGAATAATTTTGGTCGTAGAGGAAATGGGATGTTAGGGACTTAAAGAAAGAAAAAGTATCATGCAACTGTTAAACGCTGAAAATATTAAATTCGAATTAATATTAGAAAGATATTTGAAAAGTCTCAAAAGTTACAGTAAAGTTGCAGATTACGAAGGAGTCAAACAAACAAGAAAATATCAAACACCTTTAAATTTTGTAACACAATGATATAAAATTGATAAGGGCAACTATGATTGGAAAAGGAGAACAAACTCATCAATTAAGGGAAATATTACAAATAAGTGAGAAAATATTAAATATATACTTTTCGATAAAGAAATAAAGGAAAGACAAGGGACATTTATCATGTTTGAAGTGGACGGACTACCACTGGTGTTTATAAAAAGTTGTTATTTGTGATGGTGATGACGGAGATTATATAGAGGTACATTATCTAAAGCGTTTCATGACAGTAGCTTCCAATTCACATACATCTTCTATCATATTGCGCCCAGCAATCTACTTGTTTCAAATCATTACATTTCATCTACCTTATTCCATTCAGCATTCTGTTTCCTTCCAATCTGTGCATTTCATCTACCTTATTCCATCCAGCACTCTGATTCCTTCCTATCTGTGCATTTCATCAACTTTATTCCATCCAGCATTCTACCTATTTTTAATACGTGCATTTTTCTTATCTTATTATATTCTGCACTCTACGTCCTTCCAACGTTGCATTTCATCTACCTTATTGCATCCAGCATTCTGATTCCTTTCCAATCTGTGCATTTCATCTACCTTATTCCATTCAACATTCTACCTATTTTTAATACGTGCAATTTTCATATCTTATTCTATTCAGCACTCTACGTCCTTCCAACGTTGCATTTCATCTACCTTATTCCATCCAGCATTCTGATTCCTTCCATTCTGTGCATTCCATCAACCTTATTCCATCCAGCATTCTGTTTCCTTTCAATCTGTGCATTTAATTTAACTTATTCCCTTACACTACTTCCTTCTAATCTGTACATTTCATTTTTCTTTTTCTGTTCAGCACTCTATCTCCTTCTACTCTGTGCATTTCCCCTACCTTATTTCCTCCACCGCTCTACTTTCTTATAATCTGTGCATGTCCCAAACCTCATTTCGTTCGACGTTCTTGTAATCTGTAATCTTGTAATCTACGCTTTCCCTACTTTAATCTGTCCAGTGTTCCTACTTCCATCAGCTCCGCGCGTCTTCCCTGCGTCATTCGGTCCAGCGTTCTTATTCATTTGCATTATGTCCTTTCTAACTTTTCTTTTGTTTCCTTAATTCCACCCAGGGTTTTTCCTAATATCTTACTAGTTCTTTGAATATGGCAATATTTCATAATTTTTTCTTATGTTTACCTTTTGAAAACGATTGTGAAATTTTAATTTGAACCCAAAAGTTTCAATTCTAGTTTCAAAACTAGATATATAATTTTAACCTAGTTTTAATGTAAGTTAAATAAAGATACAATAAAGATAAAATAAAGATGTGGTAAAATTTCAAAACAAACAAATTGAAATATTTTCAATATATCAGCCTAACTGCATGAGGATCCTAAACATCATTTTGAGATGATCACCAACATCGACTGTTCTTACACACTTCACTTATCTAGTGTTAGTCTTAATGACGTCATCAAGGATAATTCGGCTCCACAATCAAGCGTATTTCCGAGGAGGGTCCAGACAAGGTATTCATTGTTACGTAACGTAAATAGTCTATACTATTAGGCTATCCGGACGTAACGATGCTTTCCAACAAACAAAATGTAATTGAGTTATGTGCGAGAGTTACGTTGTGTAATGCCTTTACCACCGCAGCCGGGCGTGTGATTGATTGTGTAACCGTGATTTGTCACAGTCACACAGTCTGGACAACCGTCACTTGTCACAATAAAGTGTCTTCTTCTGTCGACTATAGGTTAAGGTGTCGTTGGATGGTTTAACTGTGTCGATTTTATAAAGAGCACTGTTGTAAAATTTGTTTACAGCGTTTACTGTCAGAGACTGTTGGTGTGAAACATTTACTAATCTGTTGTGGCGTGCAATATGTTGTATATTATTATACTTTCGGAAGAGAATCAGTACTTTAAGTTGAACTAATATACTGTACGTTTAGTGCAAAAAATAATATTAGTAAACGCTTTGAAAACTACCTATTACGCATACATGGATAAATGATTAGGAACATGTTTACAAAGATCTGAACTATGTAAATAATTTTTTTCATATAAAAGTGCTTCAGTCAAGTTTATTATCACTCAAGAAAGATATAAAAATTATTGTAAATAAAGATAGAATTAGTGCGCGTCCTCATTTAAGTCCAGCGGGTACAATGACGTGACAGTTGTCTATTGAACTATTACTTTTTGTAGAATGTTTAGTCTTAATAGACCGCTGTTAATGTGATATGAGTCTTTGTGCTTGATGATAATATCTCTAGATCACAGATGACCGTCATAATGTGTAAATATATAGAGAGTAGAGTCTCGATGATTCGAGGAGAATGGGACCGAGACCCCTAGGATTACCGAAAACTGGATTACACGGAAATACGTTCCTGTGTATTACAAAAAGTAGGACTTCTAATAAACCCAAATACAGTAAAACCGATCATATCCAGATCAATGTGGTAAAAGCCCGATCCGGATTTATTTATAGTGGGAAAAAGACCAGTCCAGCTAATCATCAGTATCGACATTGTTTGAGTGATTTGTTTGCTTCAAAACATTTAATTTTCTGATATGCCAAGCACAAGACTAGACATTTGTGCGTTTTAAGGGATATTTGTCGACTGTCGAAACTTACAGTGTAAATAAAGAAAGATATTTATGGCCTGTCATACATCTAAACTTAACTGAAAAGGACATTCAAACACAATTGATGAAATTGGGGAATACGCCAATCTGTAGAACACTAGTGAACTGAATGATACGTGAGAGTGGGGAAATAAATACCGTATGATATAAACATTTCTTGGAAGCTTTACTTATTTCCTTTGCATGGCATACTGATATAAATATTTCTTGAACCCCCTATTCATTTTTTTTATGGCTATAAACATTTCTTGGACGCCCGACTCATTTGATTTCAAATAGATAAAATAGGCTCAAATAGAAAAAGGCTCGAATTTAGCGGAAGCTCGGAAAATCGGGACTCGGATTTTCGAAACTCTACTCTGTATATATATATATATATATATATATATATATATATATATATATATATATATATAAAACTATATGTTCACCCATGTTGTGATTTTTTCGCAATTTCTTAATATATATGTCGTGAAAGGCCCAAATGAAGTCTTTCACTGCAAAATTGCAAAATTATCATTTTAAGGTACACATTTTAAGGTATACATATATATAGTATATATATATATATATATATATATATATATATATATATATATATATATATATTACTATACTAGTATACCCGATAGACTTTGTCCTGTTCAAACGTTGTAAATCCAAAAGTTATAAAATTGTTTAAATAAACTATAAATTGTTTGGACCGTTTTCGTCAAAAAAGAATTTTTTTTTAAATTGTTCTTGCTTACCACGCATACAGTCATCACAACTGGTCCTATGAATTGTGTGAGTGTCTCTTTATAATATAAAGTACAATGTATTGAGCATACACTTAAAACTGTCTTAAATAACAGCAAGAAAGAAAAACATTCAAATTATTTTAATGAAAAGTATTTTTTTAATGTATAAAAAATATCTATATATCTTGGCACTTGTGTGTAGTCTCCCCTATCACGTCATATATATATATATATATATATATATATATATATATATATATATATATATATATATATATATATATAATAAATTGAAAATATTTCAAAAACAAGAATACTTTTAAAAGTATTCTTGTTTTTGAAATATTTTAAATTTATTAACTATATTACAAGAAAACATATCACTATATTTAATATAAATAAGTATATATATATTACTATTATATAAAGAGACAGAGTTTTTTTCGCAAAAATCTTAAAAACTACTTGACCGAATATTTTGAATTAGATCACGTAAAGGAAGAAACTAAAAAGTATCGATCAATAACTGCTCTTGTAACTTCACTTTCCACAAGATTTTTGTTTTTAATTCGCTTAATCCTGTTACATAACTTACGACTCAAATTTGGAGCTGCTATATTATTATTACGTAATAAAAATCCACCAAAATTATGTAACGGTAAGAGACTGCAAATTAGAGTTACGCTTGGTAATGTTATCGAGGATAATATTCTTACTGGCGGGGGAAATTGCCTTTATACCCCGAATACCCATCATTCCTACTGATGTACTTTTCCAGTTTAACAGACTTCAATTTCCTAATTCCCCAGTTTCAATCGCTAATACAATTGACAAGGCTAAAGCCCAAACATATCAATATGTTGGTATTGATTTGTAATCAGACGGTTTCTCACATGTAGGCCTACATTTACATGTGGAATTATCTAGAACAGGTAAACCGGATAATCAGTTTATTTTATTAACAGATGGTTTAAAAACAAAGATTGTTATTTACTCTGAAGTTTTTTAAAGTAAATATTTCAAAAGATCATATTATATGCACTAAAGACACACTCCAATTTCTATTCAATTATTGGCCGCGACTAGGTTACTTTGCATAACCTAACGGAGGTTGTTTAATTTTTACTGTCGATTATTAGTTTAAAATGCTATTTAATCGAAAATTTCTTTAATTTTAAGTTAATAAACATATGGATTTGTAAAAAAACTTACCAAATGAATTTAGTATTTTAAAAAATGTAGTAGAAAATATAGATGTCGGTAAAATTATTTTGTTCTGAGAAAAATACGAATTATTTTATTACTTTTACGCTCTAGAAACAATTATTGAAATTTAATGATCTATGATGACGGGATGGTTTCGTATACAATGGGCAGTGTGGTATAGTGGTTTTACAATATAAGAGTAAATAGAAATCATAATTTTTTAATAAAAAATTCGTTAAATTAAAAACGTGGATAAGAATCGTATTTCGAGATGTAACTATCCAAAAACACTTAAATAAATAAATAGAATAAAAACGACATTTTAAACATTTTCTCCAATGTAAATAATCTAATTTGATAAAAATGAAACTATTTTAATTGATTTTTTCATGATGATTTTTTTTTGCCATTCATTTCTTCTGATATCGAAGCAATACGCGACGGGTAAGCTTGTGTGTGTGTGTGTGTGTGTGTGTGTGTGTGTGTAATATCTTTTCTTGGGTTGTAATAAAAAACAACTGAGGTTATTCAAATACAAGAATTATTTATTAATTTTTATTCACACACACACACACACACACACACACACACACCACACACACACACACACACACACACACACACACACACACACACACACACACACACACACACACACACACACACACACACACACACACACACACACACACACACACACACACACACATACATACATATATATATATATATATATATATATATATATATATATATATACATGTATTAATTTAAAAAAAATCCTTATTCGATTTGATAAACAATATTTTACGTCATCCCTGAGGTATAAACGAACATACTTGATGGTTTGGAGCCCTTGAACCTATATTGAACACCCATCTATATTAATAATTCCTAATGATTGAATGCTGAGACAGAGAAGTAGACCTACTAGCATTTTCTAAATTCCAAACAAATTCTAAAAAAATTCTTAAACGCGTTCGCAGCGCTTTCTACCAGATCAAATTGTGAGTGTAGATCATTCTCGAATAAATAATCGCGCACACGAAATTTCATAAATATCCGTTCAAACATTTAGAGTTCAGTGACATACTCACGGATAGAAGAAATATTAAATTTTAAATAAAATTAATTGATGTTTATTGAGTCCAACCCAATTCAATTTCTTACTTAGATTGTAATTCTTAGATTGATAAATAAGAGTAGACGTGACTTCACGTCAGGGGGCGTGAAAGTCTCTGAAAGGTTGAGAATCCCAGATGTAGAAAGAAAAACTAGGGTTCATTAAAACTCCTATTTTTTTCTAATGCACAAGAACGTATATCAGTGTAATCCGAGTTTTCGGTAATCCGAGGGGTCTCGGTCAACTATAATTTGTTGAAATTTGTCTTGTGTATATTTTTTCAAAGGTAATAATTTTCGCGACAAAAATGGGCTAATCTTTAACGGTTTTGGAAAGTGTACATTCAGCGCTCATTGTCTTGAATCTTCACACTGTTTCGCTGATAATTTGTTGAAATTTGTCTTGTGTATATTTTTTCAAAGGTAATAATTTTCGCGACAAAAATGGGCTAATCTTTAACGGTTTTGGAAAGTGTACATTCAGCGCTCATTGTCTTGAATCTTCACACTGTTTCGCTGCTGCAACTTTCTCGAGCCGCGATGATCTTATCTTTAGGTTTCAAGGACATATGTTTACAGTTACAGACTTCACGTTAGGAGAATTTCAACACGCCAAAGTGTTTGCCAGTATAGACGATTTTGTTAACAAGAAGTTTATAATATCAGTGTAAGATCTAAAGGAGGGTATAGATGTTTTTGAAGATGGTGATAATGTGGGACGTACACTACCGCAATGTTAACAAAATAACAATTTGTATAGACCAGCCGAATCACATATGTACCGTTCGGTCTCTTGTCCTGGACGCATATTAACTGACCCCAGAAGGCGAAGCAATGTAAGGCAAATACTGCCTTTTGATTGGTCGTGTAACTTCTCCCACTTGGAGTCAAGTTTTATTGTTTTAAAGAAAATTGGTAATTTTAGTATTGTTAATGTAAAACATATTATATGTTTAACATTTTATTATAATACGTCACAGGTACCTATATTATAGGTATGGTAGTTATTGTTCAATTACTTAGTTCAATTTCCGAGTAAAGTAGGTAAGTACTTATTTGATTTGAAGATCTTAATTATCAAAGTAATTTATAAAATACCTACCCTGTCAGATTAATATAAATAATTCTACCAAATGATATAGTTGAAATCATGAACATTTGATGTTTACGTACAAGTACATATTATATTTTGGCGTGAATTAACGCTAAAATTTTTAAGTACAATAATATTAACATTTCATTTCCGATAACTGCAGTGATTTTGGGTATTTTAACTTAGAATGCTCCAAATTCAACGAAATTTTGTAAACTAGCGCAATTTGACGTCCTTAACTAAATTTCAAAATTTGTTTACCTCATTTCCATCATTTTTCAGTAATTGAGGCCCATGTAATTTATTTTGAGGTTCGCCTGTCCTTGAACGAATAATTTTTATCTAAAGGCTCTACGAATTTGACAGTTGTTGTTGGTGGAGTGAGAGGAGCTACACGACCAATCAAAAGGCAGTATTTGCCTTACATTGCTTCGTCTTCTGGGATCAGTTAATATGTGTCCTGGACAGACGTCCCATATATGCGCTGCTCGGGGTAGTTTAAATGGGATACTCTCATATTTGGGACACTGTTTGCGCGTTACTTTTATCCTTCTGACAAATCATTGGCTTATTTTAACGCCTTGATATATTCGTATCTGACTGTAGACATGCCTGATGTTAATGAGGGGCATTTGGTCTCTCAATTATCAAGGTCGATGACATAAAAATGACACCCTTGTTTATGCCTTCGTGCCACTTAGGCAGTTTTTGTTTTGAATGATCACGTTTTACTAGTTTTACTCTAAATGAAATTTATCGAAAAAGATGTAAATATGTCAAAAGAGATGAATGCGTTTGTTAATATTCTGAACTCTGTTTAGAAATCAAATGTAAACATATTTCGTCTCTGTTACAATAACATTTATATTGTTTCTATTTAAGCGTATATACGCATTCTGTTTAGCATGACTAGCCAAGACAAGTTAGTTGGGAGTTTCTTTATGTAAGCTTTGGTAGTGGCTTTCACGTGGGACGCTCGGTCTACGATAGGATTTCGTGCTATAAACCGACCGGCGCATATATGCGCCATCCCAAAAAAATACTAAAAACAGCAAAAACAAAAATATACATTGAACAAACATACTAGTAGTGTTTTATGTAGTATAATAACTTATTACAACAACATTCGACTTTTGGTCTGTAATGAAGGTCGAACCCACATTAACGCGGTCTTTGTGGAAAGATCGAATTTTTACCGCTAGTCTGTTGAGAGAACCAGACGGCGCATATTTACGCGCGAACGTGATAATGTGGCCACTGTAAACCTAAGGACAGTTCTGATGACTGCCAATGTTTTGGAACCACGGACGCAATGTATTTAGTTCGGTAAAATAAGATTTCGATTTATAGTTATACTCTAGCGAACTAAACAAATAGGTGCTTATCTGTGTGTGCAAAGTTTGTGCCTGCGTGCGCGTGTGTTTGTGTACGTGGATGCATGCGCGCACTCTTGTGTGTGTGTGTGTGTGTGTGTGTGTGTGTGTGTGTGTGTGTGTGTGTGTGTGTGTGTGTGTGTGTATGTGTGTGTGTGTGTGTGAATATTTCCTTCTAACTTAAAGCTCCTTGGCTTAAGAAATTTAAATATCGGATTCCCAAGAATCCCCGAGCTATTCATCTGCCAACAGGATCGAATTATTCAGGTTTTAAATCCAAAGTCGGCTAGTCAAATTATATTCTCGCATCCTAATCTAAGCCTTACTTAAACCTTATTGTTTTTTTTAAATTTATTATTTCTAAGTTTTTTTGCCAAAATTGACCAAAGTTTAAAATTTTTATTGTTTTTGTCACTTTAAAATAACAACATAAGCTAATCAGTTGTTAAATAATGACAAATTTGTCACTTCTTTGTAAAGCATTTTTAATTTTTATTTCAAATAATTAATTTTACTGTATTAATTGGTTCAACACTTTCAGTAACTCATCCAAAAAGTTATAAAATATGTTTTAAATTAAAATTAAATAGTTCTCATAACAGTAACAACATCATCGTAGATATTTGGTGTATTTTAACAATAAATTGACTTAAGTATATTATGAATACAACTACACAAAGATTTTGCTTAAGTAAGTTATCAGCTGTTTGAAACTATAATTTTACAAGATTGTCAATATTTTGCTTTTGTTTCTATTAACCCTAAACAAAGGATCTAAGCAATCATGTTTGCATAGGCTCGATTTAAAATCACGATCTTAAGATAAAGAACGAACTGTTGGTAAGGTGGGAGATTGAGGAGGGAGACTGTATAGAAAGCAAGAGTGGCAGTGCAAGCGGTACAGTTGTAGAAAGTGTAGTGATCGAAATGGCCGTGGCGTGGACAGTGTCGATAGTGTTGGCAGTGGTCGTGAGTGTTGCTGGATACCCCGCAACCCAAGGTAAACATAACCTCAAATATATTTTTTTTCTCGCAAAATTTTACATAAATCTCTTTACATAGGTATATAGGTCTATGTTATATTTTTGGTATTATGAAAAATTCAAGTACTGTTTAATAAACAAATAAATAAAACAGTTAACAATAATGTTGATAATTTCAGAGCCAGAAACAAAATATTAACCTGAGTATAAGAAAATAACATTGTTTTTGTCTTATTAATGACAATGACATTTTTCGCCTAGTGTATTGAATATTTTCTCCTAGGTTTTAGGTTCTTAGATTTTAATTACAGCATTTTGTTTCTTTGAAACTATCAAATTATAAATGATTTAGCTCATATTTTTATATTTAAACTTATAGCTTGTATATTATTTTTGTATTCTGTTTCTTTTTTATTTGCATAGTCTTTAACTGCATTCATTTTCTATTTCTCATAATCTTGTCATACCCCCAATATTTAAAGCTATTCTGACAATATTCTTGAATCAGAAATGTTTGTGACGTCTGATTATGGATGTTTTCCGAAACGCGTAATGGATGTATGTCAAAACTAGAAATGTAATAAAATTAGGATTACTCAACATTTTATTGCCAATATTTTATTTCCTATAAATTCATTTTTTTATTATAATAATGAAAATAATTAATGATGACGTTAATTCCATGGATCTAGGTATTTTATATTTTATAAAGGCATTTCATCTTGAATTTATACAAAATAGATAAATTCGTAGTATCATTCAGCTAGCGTTGTATCATTCATCCGTTGTATAATGCTTGCAAACCTTTTATGTCAATAACTTTACAATCGTTAGCTTTGCTTTATTCCAATCTCTGGATTCTTCTCTCATTCTATTAACATTCTACCATTACATCTTTTCTCGAATATATTAAGGCTTATAAAAAGTGTTTTACTAATATATAATTGAATTTTTTCTAACTATTATTATTACATTTTACAATTCTATGAATATTTTTTTAAATCACTTTTATTTGCATTTTCTTACAAATTATCATGTTTATAGCATTTGTACGTCACTAAGAATTAACATGCTATTTATAGATTTAAAAACTTTTATACGTGCAGCCGAAATTATACACACTATGCATGATCTCACCCATAGTAGATTCGAGCCCATAACTTAAACTACATTTCAGCTAATTCTTTCCAAAAAACCAGTACCAGATCATTATGCCATTTCTTTTCCTTCTTCTTACAACGAATACCAAACAATGCCTCTTTATGACCCCAATAGAGAGTAGGTCTATTGAAGGTACGCTATCTGCACTCTTGACACCCCCCTACTGGGGGGTTTTTTACCCCTATCGTATCCCTACCTATATTCACAATTCCTTCCTGTCGTTTGAAGGTGATAATAGCCTTAAGGGTTGTTTGCCATAAAACTTTAAACAATCATTTTTTTAATATATACTTGGACGTTTTAATTCTATAAGAATAATTAAAATATTATTTGATAATTTCACCAAAGTTAATTAATGATAAACATTTTAACGTAAGATCATATTGTATTACGTACCGCCTCAGAATATCTGGATTTTAAAATATCTGGGCACGAAACCGACAAAAAACAGTCACAAGAAAAATGCACCCCTTTAATGAGTTTCATAACATCCGAGAAGTCTATTTTAAGGTCTCTAAATATCCTCAAACATTGGGGAGATGCGGCCTAATCAAGTATGATATTAGTTAGAATCGCCGCACACTGAAAAACGACTCAGTAAAAAAAAAATTGAAATAACTTACTTGGTTTGTATTTCCCTTGCAAAATTATTTATTATACAGTTAACCTATTGAAAACGGTAAATCATTTATCGATAAATTAGGTTGCCTCTAACAAATATAATTTGTTGCCGCCAACCTAGAAAGTCGTATATAACGAAGTGATTTAGTAAATGTAACAAAAAACACTGGCTAAACATAAATGACCTGGGTGATTTACAACCGAGTACGTTGATTACTCTTACCTATTACTTGTTAGGAATCTCCACTGGTGCTAACAATGAACCTTTTTGATTGTTTTTTATTTCTCTAGTATAGTTAATGGTTAGAATACGTCACCAGGTAGTAGGCGGTGACTGTCAGGGTTCCTCCGGAATTCGGTTTTTCTGAGATTCAAATATTTTGAGGCGCTATCTTACATGTCATGGCACTTCCTTACTCTATCTAGGCGTACAGTGCTAAGTAGATCCTCAAGAATAACGAAAAGGTAGAAAATGAAAGTTTCAAGTGTTATTAAAGTTTTCATTACTTAATTTTTTTATTTTACTGTAAGTTACTTTATAAAGTTGCAAAGGGATTAAAGTAACATTGGCTGCCTAGTATGGATTAGCTGAATGGATCAGAGCAGTGATTTTAGAGTCAATTAAAAATGATTGTTAATTGATTAAAGATTAAAATTGTTATTATAAATTGGGTGATGTGTATGTGTGTGTTTGTGTGTGTGTGTGCACGCGCGCGCGTGCGGGTCGTGTGTATGTGTAGGCTTGAGTAAACCCCTAAAGGAAATATAAGCTGTACATAGTACTAGACAAAATTGTAGGCTATAAGTTCAACAAAATTGTTTGGCTACATAAATGAGTCTATTAAAAATACGTAATTAACTACAATATTATAATAGCCTATAATCAATTAAAATTTAATTTTTTGTTTCAAACTAACCTAATGACGAGTATCACGTACACAAAGTGCAGAGAGGTAAAAACAGGGGATTTAGAGAAACGAAAAATAAATAAGAATGCAAGCCTATCAGGAACAGTGAATAACGACGAAATAAAAAGAATTGGTTTGTAAAAAATCAAAACAAACACAACAGAAAAGGTAAATTAAGTTGTGAAATGAAACGTAGATAAACATTTTTGTATAGTAATGTATGAACTGTTTTTAAAGAAATAAATACAAACTCTTTATGACTTGACCACATATCCTCCTTCCATATTTCAAGAACATCAGTTAGGCCTTCATAAAGTGAATATTTTTAGGCCATAAGCTACTGTGACTATTACTACTTTTGAAGGATACGGAAAAGATAATAAATATTATGCAGAATCTAGGCTCTAATCTGGATGTCACACACTTCTCATAAAGGGTAATTGTAGTCAGATTAGAAGACTAATCAGCCCATCTGGAGAGATTCACCTAAAGAAGTAACTGCTTTCAATGCTGCGAAAGATTTATTCATAGGCGTGACCTTGTTCGCCAGAGCGATTGCCAAACCTTCTCCAGCATAAGTCGAACTTTGAGTAGGATGGCCTCCAAGCGATTGCAAACCTTCTCCAGTATAAGTCGAACTTTGAGCAGGATGGCCTCCAAGCGATTGCAAACCTTCTCCAGCATAAGTCGAACTTTGAGTAGGATGGCCTCCAAGCGATTGCAAACCTTCTCCTGCATAAGTCGAACTTTGAGTAGGATGGCCTCCAAGCGATTGCAAACCTTCTCCTGCATAAATCGAACTTTGAGTAGGATGGCCTCCAAGCGATTGCAAACCTTCTCCAGCATAAGTCGAACTTTGAGTAGGATGCCCTCCAAGCGATTGCAAACCTTCTCCAGCATAAGTCGAACTTTGAGTAAGATACCTTCAAGCGATTGCAAACCTTCTCCAGCATAAGTCGAACTTTGAGTAGGATGGCCTCCAAGCGATTGCAAACCTTCTCCAGCATAAGTCGAACTTTGAGTAGGATGGCCTCCAAGCGATTGCAAACCTTATCCAGCATAAATTGAACTTTGAGTAGGATGGCCTTCAATGAAAATTAATTCTGCACGTTATTAACTGTCCACCGACAGTTATAAGGCAGTGGACGTATATCGAAACTCCACCGTGACAACTGCATAATACAGTACTTAGTTTATACAGAAAAATAAAACCATTTAGGAGCCAGTGGGAACGAGAAAACCGAAAACGTAGTCAGAGAGTGCTCTTAAGTAAAAACCTTAACAGTATTAAAGTAAGAACCTTAAAACTTGATATAGGCCAAAATCAAATACAGTCAATGGTCAAAAACAGATTAAATCTCACGAAAAATACACAATACAAAAGAAGAACCTAACTTTGAAATATACAGTAAACTCTCTATAATCCGGCCCTTCGCATGTCCGGCCCCTCCAGTAATCCGGCGTTTTCTTCAAGGACGGAAAATGTAAACATAATCAAGTGACCTTCATGCCTGGTTCTAGTTGTGAACCTCGTGATATACAAACAATTTTAAGCCGTGTACTGTTACAGTAGTTATGTACAGTGATTGTTATGAAGTGCAGTGAACAATGTCGTTGCAGTGTGAACGGAAAGAGATTAAAATATTTGTTATTACCGTTAAAGATAAGGTAACATTTAAAGTACAGATCAGTCCAGTCATTCTGGTCTTATCATTTCAAGTACAGTACTGGAATATTTTGCTGTTTTCTTTATTTTTGGACAATACACATAAATATTGTTCATTATGCTTTGTGTTTTGAATGGATCCTCCAGTAATCCGGTGATTTCAGTAATCCGGCAGTATGCCAGCCCTATATTTGCCGGATTAGTGAGAGTATACTGTAATTAGATCATCATGGAAACTAAAATAAGTTTAACACACACAAAATACCACTACAATAAACTTGCTAGTAAAACAACACGGGCCATATTTATAAATACGGTCAACGAACTTCCTGTCAAGTTAGGAACTCTGTCACTGTTCGATTTCTTTTTAATTGAACGGCAATGACTTAAATGAGATTGTAAATTACGGAACTCCGATATTTAAATGAAAATGCATGGGATTATTTCAAGCCGGCCCGAGCTAAACTCGGGTTGTACTATAAGTAGCTATTCATATAACGTAAGAAACTATATTACATTTTAAAATTAACTTGTAATATCTGCTAATTAAGAGATGTCTGCTTTCCTGAGAACTATATGTAGACAAAATGATATTTAATTTGTTGACATTATAGTCGAGTTATGTATCATTTTACATAATATTTTTAGTTTATCCAAATAACTGATGAAAATAATCATGTAATGTTTTATTATAAAAAATGAAATTCTCGCAGTAAGCTGACCAGTAGCTGATTCATTGGCAAAATCTCTTTACTTCGTTACGCCTGGCCTCAGGTAATCCTGGCTCCAGGGCTCAACCCGAACTATACAGAGTATATACTCGATCGTAATAATACAAAGTGTTAAAACAAACTAACCCTCAAAAGCAGTCAACCTGTACATTATATTTAATGAATATGTTCAATTTACATGCTGTACTTGATTCTATGGTGTATTTCGTTAAGTAATTAAGCTCTATATTCTAAAAACAAAACTTTGAACTGAAGATTAGAAATGAAAAAATATATTTCCCATCAGTAAAGAAAGACTAGAACACATTAGGCCTAGCTTTGCTTGTCTTTGCGCGCAACACGTTTTCTTCTGAGAGAAATTCGAGCGATAGCTTGCAATCTTTCCGTCGGAGAGGACATGTTGACGCAAACCATGTGAAAAATGATTTTATTACTGGCCATTGTTCACTTTACCTTCAAACGTGTAATTAACGGCTATACATCATGAAACAATCCCGTGCTAGTTTCCTGCCCGACCGTTTATACAGCTGGTTAGCCGGTTAGCAGAGCATGGGCACAGGGACACTGAAACACAGCTGTATGATACAATCACAAGATAACACTATCTATCGTGAAAACATTGATGATCTAAACATCGAACAAAATAAAAAGCAATGTATAGGCTAGTTAATTAGAGTTGCCTTGGGAGAACAATTTCCCACAGTTAAAATATTAAAATAGTGTACTCAAAATCTCACTTAACACTAGCTTAATAGCCATTTATTTTCAATAATATTTTATACAGACATATATATTTATATAAATTTCAACAAAGTGCAGATTTTTTTATAAAGTTTTTCAATCACATAACAATATAATAATTTACAAAAAATACAAAGTTCTGCACATCACTATAATCTCTATAACTAAATGGCACTAGTTTAGTTCAAAATCATTTCACAGTTCATACATACATTCGGATATACTCCGAGAACTTATTACTAATAAAAAAAACACAAAAAGACAAAAAAAGAGAACATAGTATACAAGAATTTTAGCACCAGCCACGCAAACCAAAAACAAATAATAGGTTTAAATGTAATGTGGCTAGTGCTACCCTACCAAAGAAGTTAAGAAAGGAGCGTCCAGCCACAACGTGTCCAGCGGCTACCATTGTTGCTGACCGGTTATATAAATGTGCCGAGACCATCTAATGGTATCCGAAACCATTAGCCTTTTCATTATTTTAGCGTAACGCGGAGATATCCTCAACAACCGGATGACCCCCTCGTTACGATGGTCCCAGAAACCTAGGGCTCCTACCACTAAGGCATTAAGGGTCACTACATAACCCTGAGATCGAAGCTCCTCTGCCAGTTGCGAATATTTATCAATTTTACCTTGTCGTGATTCGACCAGATACTGGTTCTCGAAGGGGACAGCTACATCGACAATTGAGATTTCTCTAGTCCCCTCATTCACCACAACCAGGTCCGGCCTTAAATTAGAATTGACACCTGACACAGTTTGATTCACGCGAACATCACCGGTCCGCAGCGGTACCGCCTTTGATAACCTATTCAAAATAGCATCGTGACGCTGATTATACATTTTTAACATTAAGGAAACGATAAATAATTCTTTTTAGATAAGGTATTAAAAAGCCATAAATACAAGTAGGTTTTATGCTATAAAAAGGTGAAACTCACTATAACAAAATACGTAAACTTTATTTGTATTCTTTCACTACTACCTAGATGTTTCGACTATACAAGTGGCCTTCCTCAATATATACTGTCAATGAAAATTAAACTTGCATTATCTCTGAACATTTGATGCAACTCTAATTTTCATTGACTCTGCACCGTTTATACTAAGTATGACAACTTTGATTACAGAAACATTAAATTTATAAGTGAAAGAATACAAATAAAGTCAATGTGGTTCATAATTAGTGAGTGTGCTCTCTTATATGATATAATTATCAATATATATTTAATGGTATTTCACAAGTAACTTTTTTTGCTCTGATAATAGAACAATTAATACAGTATTAACAAAAAAATGTATTAAAGTTAATTCCTACTTGGATCATCAAAAAAAATTTTTATTTTACTTTTTATTAAATAATTATGATTAATATAATTAAAGTAACACAGCCTATACGTTAAAACAGCTGCTCTACCACATAGCCTATAACATAAAATCAGCTGGTTTATGAAATCATATGTTATCACGTATTTTAAGCAAAATTGAACGAAATAACTATATTACATACCTTGCAATACATTAAAAACGTATAGGTCAAATTTTATAAGCTGGTACATGACTCTTAGGTATAAATTGTGTATTCGTCGTCTAAAAAACAACAGGCACTGTCGCCATCCCTCATCGGGGCTATAAATCGCGGTCTATCCGTCCCAATCCTTAGACAATTCTATTACCACCCTTCCGTGATTGCCCTATTTACATGTTTTGTTATTTTTATTATACATTGAAAGCTATTAAATAATTAATCAACCGTATGAGTCAGCGGAAGTCCAAGGGTTGGTGTTTTTGAAAATGACCTTCGAGCACCTCCCCCTTGCTAACGTGCAGCCCCCAAGGCCCAAAGTCCCCAAGGCCCGCAGCCCCCAAGTCCCAGCTTATAAAAGTTTACCTATACTACAGTGTTTTAGAGGTTTCTCTTAGTGTTTGAAACTTCCAAATGTTTTTATTTAGTTCTATATTAAAATAAAAATCTTGGATAAAAACCCAATACCAACAAATTATGCACAAAAGTGTTTAATCTTAGGTAACTTGTAATATTACTATTTACTAGGAATACACTGTGGTTGAATATTAATAATAGATACATAAAAACCTCTTAACCACAATACTTTTTTTATTTTACCTTCATATACATTTCAGTTACTAAGTAACTATCCTCATAGGGATAACTCCCCCTCAGAGGAGAGTCTTCGTATGCTTTTTCTCTGAGGATGAGTACTTGGTAACTGAAATGTACACAAGGCTAAAATAAAAAAAAAGTGTTGTGGTTAAGAGATTTTTATGTATTTACTATTAACTTCTAATATTAGTTATGTTTTATTATTTTTGTGGTATTAGGGGTTTTTCCAATATTTTTATTTTAATATATTGTACCAAAGTGTTTTTGATATTGTATATTAAAAAACTAAAGTTATTAACGTTATTTTTTCTTGTTCAGTGAAAGACGTAATATGGTAGACGTATATTATTAGTTATGTTTACGGAGGGGGTTATTATTCGTTTAATTCCTAATTACAAATAAAATTTTAACTATATTTTTTATTATTTTACTTGTATTATTTGATTTACTTGATAAATATTAAAGAAGACGTTAAATCCAAAGTAGGCTTTGAAAATAAAGTCTTAAGGAGCCAAAGCCAAGATTTTGTTTGTAAAGTCTATAAGTTTATAAGAAAATAACAGTGACTTTGAGACGATACCGTATGTTGGTGTATTGAAAAAAGTCTTCCAACGTCAATGCTATTGCGGAATTCGATTGCATTAACATAATCTTCGTTGGAAGTAAACAAATCGTTCCTACAATGTTTTTTTTTAATATGAGGTTTTATGGACAAAGACAAATAATTAAAAAGATAATGCTCGAAAAGTCTGAGATTTATGAAAATAATTACCTATCTGCAAATAACCAAAATTTAAAATACAAGATAGGTCTATGGTAATAAGACCAAAGATACGCGCAATTTACTAGATTAAAATGTATTATAATTGTCACGTGCTTAAATAGTGGCATTCAAACTACTGACATCCAGACAATGTTTTTTACCAAGATTAATACAATTCTTCTATCGCTCAAATGCCAGCTAAACTGGAACGGGGAATACGACAGACAGACTGTAAAGCACGTATTATCTCTTGTAGACTATATTACTGAATTACTTCGATGTTAGATATAGTTGGTGTTCTTTGTCAATAATTACGTGTACATGTACATAGTCGTTGGGCAAAATTAAGTAATTAATGCATATTTTTAGCAATTTCGTATTAATGACAAAGTAAAGTGTTAGCTACAAATATATTATATTTACAAATTATTATTTTAAGGATTGACGATAGGTTTAGCACACTGTCCAAAAAGGTATTTGCGGTAAAAACTATTCTGACACTAATATTTAGAATGTCCAACATGTTTCAATCGATTTATACGTCCAACTAACATACCCTAACCTTCCACAACGGCACAGCAGCCTATATGTGCCGGCTTCGGGATACAAACACGTCAATAGCCTCGTCAACATACATGGCCTTTGTATATTTGAAATGGCTCCGACACGGTTGTACAGAGTTGTGTAACGTGCCCGATAAGTAGAACTAGTGCAGTTACTAGAAACGGCCGCCGGTCAGGTTACTGGTTGACGATTAGATCAGCTGTATGAAAACAACGGCGTTGTCATTCGCAAATGCTTCATGCAAACAGATCAAGTAAGCAGTAAACCTCGTCCTAATCTGGCTACATATAAACATAATAGGTTGCCTCCACCTACCACTGTATTTATTGAGTCAACAAGTTAACAATGTGTTTATATTACAAAGATTCGAATTTTATGAATAATCTGTTATAATTATTGAGATAAAGTTAGCTTTACTATAAAATTTGACTTTTATAATGAGAGATAGAATAGCTTATCCAATCGGCACAGGAAAACTGTTAACTAAAGTAATTATTCAGTGTGTTTATAAAACCTTGAGAAAATTAATAATGTCCTAGAGAGGCTTTCGATGTCTCTATCAGAAATATGTAATTTGGCGGGATGCTTTCAAATTTACGAGACGTTGAAACGCACAGAATTATATTTTGCTTAAATCATCAAAATAAATTTTTCAAACAAAACCTAATGATAAATTTGGTCTTTTAAGTCATATAATCGGCTGTTGGGAATGTGGCGGCTCCCAATGATGACGAGTCCAATATTGTTCAACGTGAAGAAACGATGCTAGTAAAGAATGGGAATTGCTAGAGTGGAGTGAGGGCAACATTGGAGGAGGCCTGAACTGTAATGACAGTGCGTTTGTTGGCATTATGAACGAGATATAAGGAATTACCCATGATTACAGTGAGTGAGGACAAGATGTCTTAGATTAAGACAAGGGTAGATATTTCCCCTAGTTTTGAGTGATGAGAGGCATGGCTGACGTCCTTAAAACGTTCCTCCTTTTTTTCTAAAGCATAATCATATGCACATCCTCTACCATGACTTCTGTCACGTGTAAAGTAAATTTATTCCTTTTAAAAACAAATTTACATTAGTAACCACCGAACGAACTAATGATTCTTAAAATAAATACAGATTATCGGGGGGGGATCCAGCTAGTGGGTTTTCAGCTAGGTATCCCCATCAAAAGCACCTAAACAGGGAAACGTACGTTTATAGTAGCGAGCTTTGTATTTAATCACAAAATATATTTATTCTTGTATTTTATAGCCTAAGACGATCAACGATATATATACGTTTAAACTTAAATACTTCCTTAACTTAAAATTTAAGTTAGTTAATGAAAAACTTAAGGAGAGAATGTGTTTTTGATAGCACTGAGAGATCTTTGTGTCTAGGTTGGCCGTTGAGAAACGATGAGCTAGACACAAGTGGTTTTATGTGGTTAAAAAGTGAATCTGGTTTGTACTGGATTTGTTCTTATAATACTTTTATTTTGTGTTTCGGTATATTTGTAAATTTTATATAGTTGAGATTTGAATTTGTAAATTTCTATTCTGTTGAGATACTGTCATTTTTTGTTATTGGTGAATTTTTGGGTTTTGGTCGAAGTCAGTGTAAATGTGTCCTGTTTCTATTATTTAATTAGTATAGATAAGTGTTATTAGTATCATATTTAAAATTGTGTATGTATTCTTTAAGGGTGTATGTATTCTTTAAGGGTGTATGTATTCTTTAAGGGTGTATGTATTCATTAAGGGTGTGTGTATTCTTTAAGGGTGTATGTATTCTTTAAGGATGTATGTATTCTTTAAGGGTGTATGTATTCTTTAAGGGTGTATGTATTCTTTAAGGGTGTATGTATTCTTTAAGGATGTATGTATTCTTTAAGGGTGTATGTATTCTTTAAGGATGTATGTATTCTTTAAGGGTGTATGTATTCTTTAAGGGTGTATGTATTCTTTAAGGATGTATGTATTCTTTAAGGGTGTATGTATTCTTTAAGGGTGTATGTATTCTTTAAGGGTGTATGTATTCTTTAAGGATGTATGTATTCTTTAAGGGTGTATGTATTCTTTAAGGGTGTATGTATTCTTTAAGGATGTATGTATTCTTTAAGGGTGTATGTATTCTTTAAGGGTGTATGTATTCATTAAGGGTGTGTGTATTCTTTAAGGGTGTATGTATTCTTTAAGGGTGTATGTATTCTTTAAGGATGTATGTATTCTTTAAGGGTGTAGGTATTCTTTAAGGGTGTATGTATTCTTTAAGGGTGTATGTATTATTTAAGGGTGAATGTAGGTCTTTGTTGAAAGCTACCGCTGCACTGTTTGTCCAATCTAGACTTTGTTTCAGTCTGTAGACTACTGTTTAGATTGTACCCTTATTCTTAGCGTTTATCTTCTTCCTGTGTTTTTTTGTAGCCTTTGTTGCAGTGTATTGTTGATAGAGTCAACAAAGTTTTTTTTGAACTTTTGATTTATCTCATTTGAGGTTTTATTTATGTGTGCGTATTTGAGGTTTTACCATTGTGTATGATTAATTTACTTTTACATTTATTCAAATAAGCTACTTTTTTGTAACTTTGAGATGCTTTATTCAATCTTTTCTATTAGCTCACACTCTCCTAAGGGCTGTGTAGACCTATCTTGTACAACGTTTTGTGTACAAAAATCGTTTATAAAATACATTTTATTCATCCAATCAAGTTCAAATACATTCGTTTTAACCTATAGTGGATAATAGATGTTAAAACAGTTTGTTCAAATATTTTTTCAATAATTAAAGTATACAAATTGGGGGAGTCTAGGTAGGATTCGTACTGAGTATCTTCATGTTCAAAGTCTAGCGCTTTGGCACTGAGACAACTTTCCCATAGCTTTAAATGTAGTTACTTCACAAAGATGAATATAAATTTGTTTTTGCCCCCATCTGGTTGTCGTCGAAGTCTCCATTACAGAATCTAAAATTGTTGCCATTGTTACAACACGATATCATAAATAATCTCCTACGATTAAAAATGAATAAAATAAACAAACAAACTGGATTAATGGTATAGAATCTTGCTTCACCAACGGAACAGTGCGAAAAGAAAGTACAACACAATGCAAGAGAATAAAAAAGCGTATAAATAGTAACAAGCAAATATAATAGTCCAACCCCATACATAGTAAGACAAATGGAAAATGGCAAAGAAATTTGCTTTCTATTTTGCCACTTAATATTGTTATCCTGACATATGTACAACATATTTATATTATTTGTTTTACAAAATTAAAAAAACTAATATGAAATGTTTTTTTGCTGACCTTAGTAGGAATTAAATATAAACAAAGGAGGAATTTTTAAAGAAATTAATAATTAATTGTTTATTTTTAGTTCACCATCAGCTTTGCTCTATGCACTGATGTGTAACATATAGTGTGTTTCTCTATACAGTTGCAATGAGAATATTAAATTTTACCTTTAAACAAAACGTAGGCATAAGTGAATTACAACTGGAAAACAACACGTGCTAAGAAACAGATCAGCTGACAAGAAGAAAATCTGAGTATTGCGAACAGTTTGGCTGAATGACGCAAATCCATTGAAGAGGTATTTTCAATAAAAAGCTTTGCTATTAAGCAATGTAAAAGGTGTTCCTAAGACAATGGTGATTGCAATGTATCGAGACAGATGCGCATCCTACTCGCTCAGACCTTACATTCCCCGCAACGTTTGAAATGTGACCTGAACTTTAGCAGCCTTTCTTCAGTCAGCCACGGTCGCAGAAGATTCACGTTTCAACAACCTTAACATTTAACATTGCAATAACTTACGGCGATGTATGCTAATGCGGTATGCTTCGCTTATTTACCTCTGTAGGCGGAAAGATTGGGTGGTTGGGATAATGCGCTTTAATCTTTACTTAAGACTTCAGTGGTGCAATCCTATGTAAAACCTGTTTGTAATTTAAAGAGAAAATTGCATTTAGAGTTATCTGTCTAAACCTGAAATAACCGCATATCCTTAGAATCTTTGAATAGCTTAACCAGTGCTCGCAAGACAGCTGCTCAAAGTTGTTTAATTATATATACATTTATATATATATATATATATATATATATATATATATATATATATATATATATATATATGCATAAATCCCAGCTAAATCAACAACAATTGAACTTAACACATCTGGACCCAAATGTAGTCATAGAGCTATTAGGTACTTAAGCAAGTTTTGATAATACTGATACTACCAATCACCGAAAAGCTTCAATGTGTAAACAAAAATATAATACAAATTCTTGTTTATGAAAGTGTTATTTAAACATACATATATTTTAAAACAACATAGGTTATTCAAATATAAGAATATTTATTAATTTATATCCAAAGCTTTTCGTTGGTAAACAGGCTTGAAACATATGTTTTAGGCCTATAGCTTACATTATTGTAACTTTCATTCCTGATGATATTGGTACTGTTTACCAACGAAAAGCTTTGGATATAAATTAATAAATATTCTTGTATTTGAATAACCTATGTTATTTTAAATTATTAAACAAGAAAACGTATTATATATATATATATATATATATATATATATATATATATATATGCACTGAAAATGTATGCATTCAAATTAAACCCAAATTACTCATCATCAATAATAAACTAAAAAAAAAAACAATTCGCCGAAAATTAAACCAGGTAGAGACGGTGTCCATAAACAACGGGTAAAGGGACGGGGCATGAACTTGGGGGGGGGGGTGCTGGGTAAGAGATAAATCCGTATTGTACAAAACAGATTTTGAAAATGGTAATATCCGATACGAGTTTCTAAAAGAAGCATTATTAAATTACGAGCAGTCAGTAATGAGCTTGTCTACTCAATAAAGAAATCCAATATGACAAACTAAAATATTTTTCAATAAAATTCATTTCAATCCAAATATTCTCCTTTTTTAACCTGCGCGTTTTTTTATATGATCTAGTTCAAAGTTAATCTTGATTAACTAGCATTCAAATTACTTAAACAGTGATTAGCACCTTTTAAATATGATGCACTATGATTCCTTTGTAGGATAGGTTTACTCAGGTTAGAAAGCCGTCCCCCCCCCGTCGAAGCGAAGGGGGAGGGCATCAAACATATATTATCACTCTATATTCTGACATTTGTTTACCAAGCAGACATATTCCTATGGCATTGGTATAAAATACAGACCTACCTCAAGAATGCAACCTTGCACAAGTGTGTTTAATGACCCCTCTATATATTAGGTCAGGTTGGCCAGGTTAATATTTATGTATCCATATATATACCATAATCATATCTATTATTCAAAATAATTTTCATGTTTTCCATCGTCTTACGATACAAAAAAAAATCTTTTATTTTAAGCATAAAATAGTAAATTCTCGACAACTCTATTTCAATCTTGGAAATTCAGACTTATTTTTTAAGTTATGTAATAAGTTATAGGCTATTACAAAATATCCATATAGGCTTGATTTACAAATGTATATTGGTGTAAAATTTAAGTATTTAGAGGATAGCTTGGTACAGTACAACTCAAGTCATCCGAATCAACTGAGACCTAACCGCATTCGGTTTAACAAAATTTCGGATAACTGAATTTTTATTGAAAAAAGGGTCAAAATATTAATTACTGTATGTTTCAAATCGTACAAAAAACTCTTTTTTAAAGTTTTATATTTTTTCCAAGACTTTTCACAAATAGTCAAAGTTCTTAGTTTTATCTCAAAGAATCGGACATGAAATTGGGTTTCTCATAGAATGTTGACGTACATACCCCAAGAAATCGACATCTAATTCTTTGTGTTTTGCTGCCTTCATTGATTATCTTGAAGAACTCTCATTTTCATTTTCAGGCACGGACACGAAGTTTAAAAATGTAGGTTTGCTCCTTTTTAACGTCTGAAATCGTTTATTGTCTAACACCATGCATATCAGCCAACTGTTTACCCGTAACTTCATTTCTGACTGATCTATAATTGGTATATCCGCCAACGATAAGACAACTTGTTTTCTTTTAGAAGCCGTGGTGCACGACAAACAGCACTCATCACGACCACCTTGCGACGGACGACAACCAAATACAGTCTCTCGCAAATACTGTCATTTGCACTAAGCTAGTCTCTCGGCATCCAAATAATGTTTGCGCTGCGGTTACACAAATTCGAGAGGCAAGTCTATTAGCACAGGCAGACAGAATCACTATTTTAAAAACCTCAACGTCTTTTTTTCTGAAAATCTAAAAGCGATTCGGACAATCGGGTTTCGGATAATTGGAGTTCTGCGTACTTGGGTACTTGAAGATAAGATGAAACATTGATCGCGTCGAGAGAAACGGGGTGGGACGAAATAGAGTAGGGCGGGGCTACCCTTACATCCTAATGAAAATAAAAATGTATAAATCATTTTTATTATAGAAACATAACATTAACAAATAAAAGATTTTCTTAATTGTATCAACATTGTCACCTATTCATAGTTTATTATGTATGTATCTTACGTACCACCACGTTGTGGAGAGCAACCAATAACGAGAGTAATTGTTGAACCAACATTCATATGTTCTAACTGTATAAATGAACTATGATGTAATATTGAATTCAAATAAATAAAACCTCTATACTAAAATTAACTTTTTCATTTATTTAACACCTTGTGTACATTTCAATTCCGAAGCAATCATCCTCAGAGGTATTTTATAAAACATGTTTTGTAAATTACCTCTGAGGATGATTGCTATGCAACTGAAATGTACATAAGGTATTAAATGTTTTGTAAATTACCTCTGAGGATGATTCCTATGCAACTGAAATGTACATAAAGTATTAAATGTTTTATAAATTACCTCTGAGGATGATTGCTATTCAATTAAAATGTACATAAGGTATAAATGTTTTGTAAATTACCTCTGAGGATGATTCCTATGCAACTGAAATGTACATAAAGTATTAAATGTTTTATAAATTACCTCTGAGGATGATTGCTATTCAACTAAAATGTACATAAGGTATAAATGTTTTGTAAATTACCTCTGAGGATGATTACTATGCAACTGAAATGTACATAAGGTATTAAATGTTTTGTAAATTACCTCTGAGGATGATTGATATTCAACTAAAATGTGCATAAGGTATGAGATGTTTTGTAAATTACCTCTGAGGGTGATTCCTATGCATCTGAAATGTACATAAGGTATTAAATATTTTGTAAATTACTTCTGAGGATGACTACTGTGCAACTGAAATGTACATAAGGTATTAAATGTTTTGCAAATTACCTCTGAGGATGATTGCTATACAACTAAAATGTACAAAAGGTATTAAATGTTTTGCAAATTACCTCTGAGGATGATTGCTATACAACTAAAATGTACATAAGGTATTAAATGTTCTGTAAATTACCTCTAAGGATGATTACTATGCAACTGAAATGTACAAAAGGTATTAAATGTTTTGTAAATTATCTCTGATGATGATTACTATGCAACTGAAATGTACATAAGGTATTAAATGCTTTTAAAATTACCTCTGAGGATGATTGCTATGCAATTCAATTAACATGAGGCTTTAAATAAATTAAACCTTACCTATGGTATAGAGGATTTATTTATTAAAATTATTCATATGTTCTACCTACATATAATAAATATGTTAAAATTTATTCCGTTTTATTTATACTATAAAGCAACTGAGAAACCTTTTCTATATAGAACGCTATTGCATACGTGAGCTCAATTTTCCCTTTTTCTGTCAGACCAAGGTACATTTATGTTCCTACGTAATTTTACTAGCAACTCCCCTTATCCCTCTCACTTACCTACATCTCACCCTATCCCTCTCACTTACCTACATCTCACCCTATCCCTCTCACTTACCTACATCTTACCCTATCCCTCTCACTTACCTACATCTTACCCTATCCCTCTCACTTACCTACATCTTACCCTATCCCTCTCACTTACCTACATCTCACCCTATCCCTCTCACTTACCTACATCTTACCCTATCCCTCTCACTTACCTACATCTCACCCTATCCCTCTCACTTACCTACATCTCACCCTTATCCCTCTCACTTACCTACATCTTACCCTATCCCTCTCACTTACCTACATCTCACCCTATCCCTCTCACTTACCTACATCTCACCCTATCCCTCTCACTTACCTACATCTCACCCTATCCCTCTCACTTACCTACATCTCACCCTATCCCTCTCACTTACCTACATCTCACCCTATCCCTCTCACTTACCTACATCTTACCCTATCCCTCTCACTTACCTACATCTTACCCTATCCCTCTCACTTACCTACATCTTACCCTATCCCTCTCACTTACCTACATCTTACCCTATCCCTCTCACTTACCTACATCTTACCCTATACCTCTCACTTACCTACATCTCACCCTATCCCTCTCACTTACCTACATCTCACCCTATCCCTCTCACTTACCTACATCTCACCCTATCCCTCTCACTTACCTACATCTTACCCTATCCCTCTCACTTACCTACATTTTACCCTATCCCTCTCACTTACCTACATCTCACCCTATCCCTCTCACTTACCTACATCTCACCCTATCCCTCTCACTTACCTACATCTTACCCTATCCCTCTCACTTACCTACATCTTACCCTATCCCTCTCACTTACCTACATCTTACCCTATACCTCTCACTTACCTACATCTCACCCTATCCCTCTCACTTACCTACATCTCACCCTATCCCTCTCACTTACCTACATCTCACCCTATCCCTCTCACTTACCTACATCTTACCCTATCCCTCTTACTTACCTACATCTTACCCTACCCCTCTCACTTACCTACATCTTACCCTATCCCTCTCACTTACCTACATCTCACCCTATCCCTCTCACTTACCTACATCTCACCCTATCCCTCTCACTTACCTACATCTTACCCTATCCCTCTCACTTACCTACATTTTACCCTATCCCTCTCACTTACCTACATCTTACCCTATCCCTCTCACTTACCTACATCTTACCCTATACCTCTCACTTACCTACATCTTACCCTATACCTCTCACTTACCTACATCTTACCCTATCCCTCTCACTTACCTACATCTTATTGAGAAAACATTATGTAACAAAATTATGTTTTCCGTAGGCATAGAGTAGGACTGAATCTTTTGTATAAGGAACCAAAACTAAACAACATTTCTCCCAGTTTTATTTGTAGATTAAACGAATTCTAATTTCAAAATACCATTAAAACTTAGAACAGCTGTGTTATAGCAAGAAATCCTATCCTAAAAAGTGTTATTCTTGTAATAATTTCCTATAAAGATGATTGCTTTGCAATCGAAATATGATGAGAAGGTTTCAAATAATAGGTCTTAAGTATCACGTTTTTTTGTGGTTAGGAGGTTTTATTTATTTAAAATCAAAATACTATGTGTAAAATGAATTTTATAATAATAAGGTATTGTAAAAGAACCAAAGACAAGCGTCCGGTAAAATAATAATAAGTGTAAAAGTATTAGAAAAGTGACTTTAATGAAATTTGTTACAATTTCATTTATTTGGCTCTTGGTACTTGAAAGTTTAGATTATCAAAAAGCCGATCTAATTTGTGAGACGCAAATATTTGTAAAAGCTCTGATTCTATAGCTGGATTTTTGAAAAACAAAAATAAATAATAAACAAGGAAGTCAAGAATCGTGGCATGGAAAAGTCAAGAAAGCTCATCCAAGCGTACCTATAACAACTTCCTCGATAAAAAGTAGTCAGAGATTTGGTCAACTGAAACAGAAAATGTCCTGCGAGATACACAAACCTAACCCTTTAACAGTTTTGAGTTACGTTAAAACTATGGTTTGTTCAAGAGAGATCAAAGAAGACAAGTGAAAAGAGAAAAATTTCAACCCGAGGCCAAATGGATGAAGGCCGATTAAACTGGATGACTCTAGGCTCGCTACCACAGAGCCTCGATTATCCAAGCCGCGACTAACTAGGTTAAGGGTTAACCGAGATAGTGAAAACAATATACACTACGCATATACTTTTTCGCATTCTATTAATGCAACAACATAAAAACACACCTTTTCAATATTTGTATTTTTTTCATTTAGTATTTTTATTTTTATGTCATTTTTTTATTTCATAATGGAGTAGATACCTGTATCACTTTTTCCCCACGTTTTTATTCATCGTCACAGTTTATTATACGTCTCCCTAACAATTTTTACAGAGTCCGTATAATCCAAGTTTTCGATTATCTGAAGTAGCCTTGGTCCACATTACCTCGGATAATCGAGGTCTTACTGTAATTTCGTATTTAGAGATTGGGAGATGAAAATAACAAGTAAGGTATCAACACCTTTCAATAGATACCGAATATAGAACATACTCAAGAATTTCCGTTCATCACAAAAGAAGGGTGTTAAACGATATTAAAGACCATCTTGTGTTAACAATGGCTACAGGTTAGGATAGTGGATTCCCTGGGTTCACTGGAGAAAAGAAAGGGGTTTCTATATAGAAAGTGGTTTATTTATTTAGGGCAAACAGAGCATATTTTAATGTTGAGGATAACTCAGAGGTACAGTTGGCTGACATTTGTTTATGTTTTCCTGACTAAGAAACTACATAACTTAGAAGATGACTTAATTTTAAAACGAATGCAATTGTAAAACTAATTATGAATTAACTTTGGGTAGAAAACAAAATTGGTAAATTACTTAACCTAAAGCATGAGAAACAGAAATGAGTAGAAAGATTTCGAAAAGGGTGAAGAAAGAACATATAAACAAATTGATAAACGCTAAAATGGGTTTTTAAAATAAATTTAAAAAACGGAGTTTCTTCACCAAGAAGTAAAAGCAAAACAACTTCAAAAGTATCTTGTAAATTTCTTCGACTGTTCCAAATTAATAGCCTCATGAAACTATGATCTACCTCATAACTATGTGACACAAGGAACGTTGCTTGCAAAACCAGCTTTTACCAAACACAATCGACCGGCCAAAGTATTGTCGATGTTAGACAGATGTTGTGTGGTAGCGAATAAAGGAAACTTTCCTTACAAACAGAGACGAGAAGAAAGTTGCCAAACAGGATCAGGAGCGCTGCAGCCTCCCACACGTTGCCTTGGTAACGGAGAACATTACTCCATCTGTGGTTTCATTACTGTCATCAAGGCTTTCTTAATTGCATAAACACCCGATCCAGGCATCAAGGTTGTAGTTTAAGGAACATAGCGTTTTTTAATTACATAAGTTTGTTACGATTTACAGAACCGATTTATATATTTTAATTTACACTTTTATTGTACAAGTAATTCTAAGATCGTAAATATTTGAAGAATATTCAGTCAGAGAAAGGTGGACTTTGGTGTTCCTTGAGGTTGTCGCAGTGTCTGTCTTCTTTAACATTAGCTACCGAAAGGGTTTTTTGTATTTGGCGGGTAAAATGTTTTTAGGAGGACTTTTTTTTGACTGCAACAGATAGATGTTGGTGTAATTTTCTGATTGTTGATTATTATTATTATTATTATTATTACTAATAATACAATCAGAAAGGTTGACTGACTTTTTTTTCTATACAAAAATACACTTTAAAACTATGTGACTTGAAAAGTATCAACGTAACTCTAAAACGGATTGCATTTCACCTCAGACAAATTAACTTATGCTAAGATACAAATAATCAACTAAAATAGCCGAAAATTAAGCAAATACAAATTAAGCCGAAAACTTAAGCCCGAAAATAGAAGCAAATACAACCAGGCATCGGCTAAATGTAAGAGAGCTATAAAAGAGGCTAAAAGGACCTCTTGGCATGACTTCATAGGTAGCATCAACTCAAACACACCTTGCTCAGCTGTATGGAAAAGATTTAAAGCAATTCAGGGAAAACCTGATAATAAAATCTATCAGATCACAAATCCGGATGGGATCATAACTACTAATGATAATGACATTGCTAATGTATTCAACAAATTATATGTCAAAAAGTCAGGTATTGAGGAAAATTGGCCGACTCATCTGAAGAATGAGAAAAAGAGCTTTCTTACAACTTTGAATGAAGCAATTTCCAAAACAGATGTCTGTGATAAACCTTTCACAGAAACTGAAATGAAGGCTGCAGTAGCACAATTGAAGTCATCTACGCCAGGAGAAGATAACATTCATAATTTAATGTTACAGCATTGTTCTGAGTCATTTATGGAAGAAATAAGATGCAATTTTACACAAATCTGGGAGACAGGTAACATACCACAAAAATGGAAACAGGCTATAATTATTCCACTTGTAAAACCAGGAAAATCTCCTGAACTTGCTTCTTCTTACAGGCCTATAGCCTTGACATCATGTCTCGGTAAACTTTTGGAGAGACTGGTTAATAACCGCTTAACTTGGAGGCTTGAAAATTATAATCTGCTGGGTTCATGTCTTTTCGGGTTCAGACCTAAACGAAGCACCTGTGATGCTTTACTAAACTTTACAGAAAGTATATATACCGGATTCTCAAACAAAATGTGTACATCAGCGGTGTTCATCGATTTCGAAGCAGCCTTTGATAAGGTCTCACGCATATCTATTATTTCGCAGTGTATGGAAATCGGTTTAAAAGGGAGGATATTGAAATACATTGTAGACTTCCTTAAGGATAGGAAAATTAAAACTAAGATCAATGATACATACTCTGAAGAAGAATGTACTCTAAACGGAATACCACAGGGGTCAGTCATTAGTCCTACTCTTTTTAACATAATGATGCAAAATTTAGGGAATATAGACCTTCCAGGCATCGGCATGGCTATTTTTGCAGATGATGTCACTATTTGGGCCACTGATAAAGACCCAACTGCTTCTACTCACCAACTGGAAAAGGCACTTAACAAAATCTCTTGAGTGGTCTGAAAAATGGGGACTAACCATTTCAATGTCAAAAACTGAAGTATGCTTCTTCTCCAGGCGATACTTGCACACAAACTATAAACCAGTTATAAACTTAAATGGAAACGTACTGCGGCATAACCCAAATCCTGTACTTCTGGGTATTAAACTGGATCCAAAACTACTGTGGAAAGAACATGTCCATTTCATAGCGGACAAATGTGCAAATAGAATAAAAGCGTTGAAAGTTATAGCCAGCAGGGCATGGGGAGCAGATACATATATATTAAGGAATTTTTATTTGTCCTTTGTAAGATCAAAAATCATGTATTGTTGTGAAGTTTGGGGTGGAACAGCTGAAACTCATATTCGAAAATTACAAATATTACAGAACTCATCTCTGAGGATTTGTTTGGGTTGTCCAAAAACCACAAGTATACAGTCTATGGAAATTGAACTGTCAGTCATGCCCTTTGACTTATATATAAAAAACAGAATGTGGAAGAAACATTTTCAGATGAAGGCAATTTCACTTAACACTCTTTCTAACATTGCATTGGTAACTAACATCCGACAGTCACTGTTCTACCATCATAACAAACCCTGCGAATCATTAAACACAATGGAATCAGGAAAAATTCCAGTTGTTTTGGAACAACAACCCTGGCTTCGAATCCCAATAAAAACCAATCTTGAAATTCCTGGTTCACTCACAAAAGAAGATTCACCTCACCTACTAAAATCTGTCGCTATGGAATTGATAAACACCACATATAACAACTTTGTAAAAATCTACACAGATGGTTCCGTTGATAAAGAGAACCATAGGGGAGGTGCAGCTTTTCATTGTCCAGAATTAAACGAGGATTACTATGTGCCCTGCGATTCCTCTTCAAGTATGAATGCTGAATTGATGGCCTTAAATGCTGCTTTGGTTTTTAGCAATACTATGGATGCACAGAACATCTGCATTCTCACCGATTCCAGGTCGGCCCTTCAAGCCCTTCAAGTACAGCACACTACAGACTACCATTTTTGAACATCTGAAATAACTAAATTGTTAAAAAACTTAGAACAGAAAAATATTGTATTTCAATGGATCCCCAGTCATTGTGGTGTTCCTGGGAATGAGGAAGCTGACAGATCTGCCAAGGCGTCTTGCAACTTGTTTCCATCTCCTGAAAGTTGTTACTCCTTAACTAATTGCAAAGAGGCAGTTGATAAAGAATCTCACATCTGTTGGAGAAAGAAATGGAGAGCATGCAATACTGGGCGCGAATATTATTCATTACAAAAACAACCTAATGATCCAAAGATCTTCAAGTCATTATCACGTTCAGTGGCATCTTTTGCGGCACGAGCTCGTATGGGACACATTGTCACCAATACATATTTGAAAAGGTTTCATATTACTAACGACTCTATCTGTGGAGTGTGCAAGCAAGAAGAGGAAACATTAGAGCACATACTTTTGAAGTGTCCTGTAACAGCAGCAACAAGGAGTCCCTTGATAAAGCAACTAGGACGGGAATGTACCCTGGACAGAATCTTGAAAGAAAGTTGTTTCTGGCCATTGGCAGAGTGTGTGTATAGGAGACATCGAGCCATCGAGGCCAACCTTGGAAGCTCGTAATAAGAAGTAAGAAGTAAGTAAGATACAAATAATGGCTGCAGACTAATTCTCAACCTAAAACTTGTGAGGGACAGAGAAGTGGAAGGCAAATTTTTAAAGATTTTAAAGCCATCAGTCAGTATGATCTTAATTAGGTTGCTTCACTTAAAAGGTATTAAATAGAAAAAAATAGTTTTTTTCAATTTTAAACCAAATAAGTATTTGTGTTTTTAAATGTTATTGTATTTTCAATTATAAAAAAGAAAAAAAGGTTTTCAAAGCAAGTCTTTAAAAGAAATAAATAACACGTAAATAGTATATGGAACTATGTTGAGGGCATAAACCCCCCTGGTTTGTGAAACACTTAGACCTACTCTCTATCAGGGTTTTAGAGCAATGTCTACCCATTACCCTTCCAAAGAAGGATGAGAAATTATAGGAGATTAGTAAACTATGAAACGGCCTTAATCATCACCTGGGAATAGAAGTACGAGAATTGTATTGCATAGTGTAGGAAAGTCGCATTCTTAGAATAGATTTGCCTCCACCTAAGATCCGTTCTTTTTAAATGGATTTTTGACACATAGTTTAATAAAAAAAATTTTTAACATTCTTTTAAAACTCAATGGTTTGTTTTTAATAAAAATACTTGTTCAGTAAATACTAATTTAATTTAAAAACAGACAAACTTAAACTGTTACGTTGAATCAGATAAAACAAAATACCAAATAAATAATGGTTTTTTAGTAAATTATTTTAAAAACTTGATTTTAGAAAAACTCAAATTGAGATGAAACAATTTCTTTCAACCCAGATAACAATATACCAATTTTGATTGAATTACTAGTATAACAAAGTTTGAAACATGTCTTTCGAAAATATTAAATACCTATTTTGTAATTCCAAATATAATAAAATAAAAAATCAAATTCATGCGTTTCTTAAAATTTAAAATAAATATATATTATCATTATCAATATTAGCTGATAAAGTTTATATTAAAGTTAAGGAATTTTCAATAAGAACCAAGTGATCATCAACAGTGACAATTTTTATAGAAAACAGTGCAAAATCTACAAAAGGGGCGGATCTTCAGGTTTTAACCAGAACAATCTCAGGAAACAGGAGATCTTTATTCTCAACGTGACAGGCTATATTTTATGTAAGATCAACCGAGATTTAACTATAAAAATATATTTTTCATATCTAGTTTTCGTACTGTTATATTAGTGATACCAGATAAATACGTTCTTATTAATAAGTTGAAGCAACTCTGGTGTAATTTTTAACCATAAATAAATAAAACTAGAAAACCTTATAAACCACAAACACTTTTTATGATATATATTTCGAATGCAAAGCAATCACCTTCAGAGGAAATTACTAGAATTGTTTTGAAATAAAAATGTACATCAGGACATAAATAAAAGTGTTTTGTGTTTTAAGAGGTTTTATTCATTTATAATTACTCTACATTCTTATTATTGAGAAAAAATTAATTGTCAGTTACTCAGTCGTCATCTCTCTCTCTCTCTCACACACACACGCGCGCGCGCGCGCGTGTGTGTGTGTCTGTGCGTGTGCGCTATGGGCATTCAAGAGGCTGGCTGCCTAGAAAGGCTGGGAGGGGCTTTTTGGTTAAAAAAAAGATGACTAAATCGTATTTTTTACTGTTCATTAAAATATATTTTTATATTTTTCCGTGTAAAATAAAATATGTAAGCTTAAAACCTTATGCGGAAAACGTTTGATTTATCAAGATTGAAGCGACTAGATTAATATTTTCTTATCTCATATACATTAAGTACTGTATTTTCAACCCCATTAAAGTGTTCGTGACAGACTGACGGATTTCTCTTGTACTCGTTTTTAAATGCATCCAGTAATGGAAACTATTTATATGATTCAAGTGCTTGACTAACTTACTGGTATTTCTCAGTAAAGGCGTTTAGTAATAGTTCTGTGCATTGTTCAATGCTGAAACCGGCCTGGTTGATCTCGGTAATTAGGTTACTGTGTAGGCCTATCTGTGCGCTAGTGCGGAACACTTCAACTATGACACATCAGTAAGTCGGTCGTATTAGCAAGTATTTCAATTATAACAAAAATATTTTAAAAATGAAGACAAGCAACAAAACAATAAATTCCGGACTTTAAATTTACAAGATTTCTTAAAAATCGTAAACAGTTGACTGGGTATAATATACATATGGGTTAAATGGGTTTAAAATGGTCAAATCTGGTCTGGATTTAGTCAGATTGTACAAAAAAAATATATTTGAAACAATTTTTAAAATTGTTTTGGGCAAAAATGTCATCCCTCGTAATAATTTACAGATGAAAATTTATTTTTTCAACATATTTGGGGTATTATACCAACAAACTGTTTCAATTTTCTTTTTGAAAATCCTTTAAAATAATATCCTCTAATAATTATTCTTTTAGTAAGAAAAAAAATCTCTACATATTTCAAATGTAGCGCTTACGAATGGAATGGCTTGAGGGTATAATATTGTAGAGAGGGGAGAGAGAAGGGACAATAATTTTTCCCTCTCTGAACTGTATATGGTCAGTTGCTCCACCCACAGCCTTTATGCTCACTAGGCTTGATTATTTTTACCAATTACTTTACGAAGTGCATGACTAAGACACGATAGCATGTATGAATCAACACTTGACAATTCGTTTACACGTATATACACTTTGACATGTATTATTGTGTAAATACTTACCTATAGGGGCAATCATAAGGTGTAACTAGAGGTGTAACTATATAAGGAAGGCCGTTTTAGTATATGTAGTCCATTACCAACTCGATCTATAACCGAGATTTTGGTTGTTTAAGAATATGGAGGGGGTAGGGTGATTATATTAGATGATTTTGAATGGTGTTTTGATGTAATTGGATAAAAAGTTGTGTGTGTGTGTGTGTGTGTGTGTGTTGGAAGTAATTTGAAATGTTTGTATATTTCGTACTGTTCAGTTGTATGGAGTCTGTTGAACAAAGGAGAGTGTTGTTTTTCAGAGCAATCTTTTGCCATGGCAGAATTTCTGGTCTATTGTTCTTTACGGTCAATGTATTTCAACCAAATGACTGCATTCTTTGTTATAATTAGATAACATGTAGTTTGCTAACTTCATGTTCTTGGATGGCTTAATTTATTTTATTTATTTTTAATTGTTTTTATTTTGATGTACTTGTTGTAAGAATTGAGCTATTTAAATGTATGTTGTAATATGTTTTTTGGTCTTGGGTTAAGTTTGAAGTGGCAATATAGTTTATCAATAATTATTGACGTATTGTAATACGTTGCCTTCTACTGATTTGTTCAATAATCAGGTTGTTTATTTCTAAAACCCTCAGGGCTTTATTAATTCCCTAAAGGTGTTATTAATAAAGGATCATATAAGATTACTAGCCTACTCGTTAGTTTATTTTTTTCAAAAACAATTCATGAATTAAAATTTGAACAGACCTATAAACTCTGATGATGACATCTTTCTCGCGAAAACGAAGAAAAAGATAGAATAATAAAACATTTTTTCTTATAATTAGGATTTTTTTCACCGCTGTAAATATTTCCACTATCCTCAACATTAAATTGTTCTAAACCTTTGCTTATAAAATGTTTATAGCAAGAGAGATTTCGTTAATTATTTTCAAAATCTGAATTATTAACACAAATATATTTTTTTAAACAATGAATAAAATCCATTACACATATTTTGTCTTACAATAATTTTTACTAAATATCCTCAACTTTCTCATTCTCATGCCCATCTTAACTGCAAAAGCGCAATCAATGCGAAAAGTAAAACACGAGAAAACAGTGACAGCAGACGCATCAATTCAACTTTCTTTCCGTGAACAACTCTTTACCGTAAACAATTATTCAGTAAATGACAGCTTAATTGTAGTAAATTTACTTTCCCGCCAAACAGCTGATGGATGCACGCTTTACAGCGCTTTGACAGCGTTAATGTGCCGCTACTAGTAACTGCAAATTAAACTGCTTTACGAGCCGTTCGACTCTATCAACCGTTGAACAAGCATCAACAAAATGGCAAATGGTTCGAGTGGTTCTATGTTGTAGAATTTTCTTTTCTTCCGTCACAGGTGTTACAGTTCTCTTATAAATCGGTTTTCCTGCAGCTCTCTCGGTCAGTGGGTTAATCTTTTTACGTCCTTGGATCTTACGACCTGCTCAGCTATTCCAGCCGCCATTGGCTTTGGCCATCCTGTACTGTGGCATCTTATAAAATGACCGATCGTCTGAGACTCCTCATTGTATATGCAATTTTACTCTACTTACAGTGTAATATTTTCACCAAAGCATTTTGTCTAAATTAGTGTTTCAGGTTGCCATTTAAGGTGAACATGTCTGTTATAAATAATCTTGAGGCGTTCACTGTTCATGTTTCACAAATCTTATCACCACAACCAATAACACGTTATACATATTTTATAGTTCATAGCTAGTGTAAATGTACGCAATATATACTAAATTTATATGAAGCTCAGATGTTATTTTCAAACACTAATTAACCTAATAAATAAAAATATATTTAAATATTTAGTTAAACACATAAACAAAAATTTTAGTTTAGCGATTAAGTATTTTAGATAGGATCAAACACAGAATTTAATTGTTTAAACTTCGAAGGAAGTGCCATTTCCTAGACGTTACTAGCAGGTTTTGGGACCTTTTAAGAAGTCAAGAATGGCAAGGCACTAGACGTAACTTGCAAGATGTCAAACCTTTAAAAAAAACTCAAGAAACGTCATGACATTAGACGTTAGTAGCAAAATGTGAAACATTTTTAAAAACTCAAGAACCTTCATGACATTAGATGTTACTAGCAAGATGTCAAACCTTAAAAAAAACTCAAGAAACCTTATGAAATTAGACGTTACAAGCAAAATGTGAAACATTTTTAAAAACTCAAGAAAGTTCATGAGATCAGATATTACTAGCAAGACATGAAACATTATTTTAAACTCAAGAATCTTCATAAAGTTAGACATTACTAGCATGGTGTCAAACCTTTAAAAAAAACTCAAGAAACCTCATGACATTAGACGTAACAAGGAAAATGTGAAACACTTTTAAAACTCAAGAAACTTCTGACATTAGATGTTACTAGCAATATATGAAACATTTTTTAAAACACAAGAAATGCCATGTCACTAGACGTTACTAACAAGATGTGAAACCTTTTTAAAAATTCAAGAAATACCATGTCACTAGACGTTACTAACAATATGCGAATCCTTTTTAAAAATTCAAGAAATGTCATGTCACTAGACGTTACTAACAATATGCGAATCCTTTTTAAAAATTCAAGAAATGTCATGTCACTAGACGTTACTAACAATATGCGAATCCTTTTTAAAAATTCAAGAAATGCCATGTCACTAGACGTTACTAACAATATGTGAAACCTTTTTAAAAATTCAAGAAATGCCATGTCACTAGACGTTACTAACAATATGTGAAACCTTTTTAAAAATTCAAGAAATGTCATGTCACTAGACGTTACTAACAATATGCGAATCCTTTTTAAAAATTCAAGAAATGTCATGTCACTAGACGTTACTAACAATATACGAATCCTTTTTAAAAATTCAAGAAAGGTCATGTCACTAGACGTTACTAACAATATGCGAATCCTTTTTAAAAATTCAAGAAATGTCATGTAACTAGACGTTACTAACAATATGCGAATCCTTTTTAAAAATTCAAGAAATGTCATGTCACTAGACGTTACTAACAATATGCGAATCCTTTTTAAAAATTCAAGAAATACCATGTCACTAGACGTTACTAACAATATGTGAAACCTTTTTAAAAATTCAAGAAATGCCATGTCACTAGACGTTACTAACAATATGTGAAACCTTTTTAAAAATTCAAGAAATGTCATGTCACTAGACGTTACTAACAATATGCGAATCCTTTTTAAAAATTCAAGAAATGTCATGACACTAGACGTTACTAACAATATACGAATCCTTTTTAAAAATTCAAGAAAGGTCATGTCACTAGACGTTACTAACAATATGCGAATCCTTTTTAAAAATTCAAGAAATGTCATGTAACTAGACGTTACTAACAATATGCGAATCCTTTTTAAAAATTCAAGAAATGTCATGTCACTAGACGTTACTAACAATATGCGAATCCTTTTTAAAAATTCAAGAAATACCATGTCAGTAGACGTTACTAACAATATGCGAATCCTTTTTAAAAATTCAAGAAATGTCATGTCACTAGACGTTACTAACAATATGCGAATCCTTTTTAAAAATTCAAGAAATGTCATGTCACTAGACGTTACTAACAATATGGGAATCCTTTTTAAAAATTCAAGAAATACCATGTCACTAGACGTTACTAACAATATGCGAATCCTTTTTAAAAATTCAAGAAATGTCAAGTCACTAGACGTTACTAACAATATGCGAATCCTTTTTAAAAATTCAAGAAATGTCATGTCACTAGACGTTACTAACAATATGCGAATCCTTTTTAAAAATTCAAGAAATGCCATGTCACTAGACGTTACTAACAATATGTGAAACCTTTTTAAAAATTCAAGAAATGCCATGTCACTAGACGTTACTAACAATATGTGAAACCTTTTTAAAAATTCAAGAAATACCATGTCACTAGACGTTACTAACAATATGCGAATCCTTTTTTAAAACACAAGAAATGCCATGTCACTAGACGTTACTAACAAGATGTGAAACCTTTTTAAAAATTCAAGAAATACCATGTCACTAGACGTTACTAACAATATGCGAATCCTTTTTAAAAATTCAAGAAATGTCATGTCACTAGACGTTACTAACAATATGCGAATCCTTTTTAAAAATTCAAGAAATGTCATGTCACTAGACGTTACTAACAATATGCGAATCCTTTTTAAAAATTCAAGAAATGCCATGTCACTAGACGTTACTAACAATATGTGAAACCTTTTTAAAAATTCAAGAAATGCCATGTCATTAGACGTTACTAACAATATGTGAAACCTTTTTAAAAACTCTAAAACACCATGTCACTAGACGTTACTAACATGATGTTATACCCTTACGAAACTCAATAATCGTAATATCACTAGGGTTTAATAGACTAATAAAATTCATCATGAAAAACTAAATTTATAACTCGTTACTAAGAGAATCTAAATATAAAACTGTAATAGTGACGACTCTTAAATTACTAAAAGTCCTAATATCAAGTGAACTGCTTTATCTACGAACAAGTGGTGGGACCTAGTACAATAATATCGGGTATTAGTGTGCTCTAAGATGAATCTTAGAGGTTGAAGTCATTAAAACACGTTCACTGCGGCCGTCTCCTATAGGAGACGGGGCGAGCGCCAGTTGGATGCGGCCGTCTCCGATCGGAGACAGTTAGCATTTTATTCGGATATGTTGTTATCTACCCCAGCGTTGTACAAGCGACTTAGTTGAGTGTTACAGCGTCAAGGTGACGTATGTCGGATGTTTGTTTTAGTTTGGTTAAGACTACTCGCCATTTTTTTGTCAGTAGTGTTTTTTTTTTTTTATATAGTGAGAGTTTAGTGCATGAGCGCGGCTGTGAGTGACATGGTTCCCGACATGGAAGGTGTGCCTGAGAGTTCTAAGGACTGTAGTGCTACTACTATTTATGCATGGGATGTGTTTGCTAAGCCAAATCTCACTCCATTGTCAAGAATAAATAACTGGAAAGAGTTGACAGTGCCTAAACTGAAAACACTCACAGGCCCTCATAGGGATCGCAAACATTTGTATACAATTTTTATTAAATATTTTAAAAGCTAATTTGTAGTTTTTATTTCACAAAATAACGTTTATTTATTATTTCAGGGATTATTATTTATTATTTATTGCAGTTACAAATGTGAATTTCATGCGTAACATGAAAAATAAAACACTGATAATCATGGGACGCTCGCAAATTGTTGCCGTCTCCGATCGGAGACAAAATGGCGGCCTAATATTTTTTTCCATTTTCAAGGCTCAAAATTAATGTTTATTGTCATAATCTTTTATTTAAAGTAAAACCATCAGTATAAATTTTAAAACATTTCAGCACCTTATGAACTTCATGCTAGAAGCCTTTCGCCGCCAACGTGTTAAATAGGACACACTTTTGAAGAAAAACAATTATATCTATTTCACTTCAGGAGTGGAATTTCTTTTATATAATATTTTACACATTTACCCTATCACTATTACGTCCTTATCCTTTTCAGTTAATACGAGTATTATAATTTAAATAATAACAAAGTCTTGAAAATCCAGTACGAAGATATACTGAAGTTATATTGTAATTGTGAAATGAAGTTCACATTTGTAATTTCAAATAAATCATTACATCTATCCGATAAGTTTGCCATGCTTTCATAATTCCTACTTATAAATGGAAGTTGAACGTTTCTTTCTAATAGGCCTACATTAAAACGGAACTTTTTAAAGGTTTCTCCATATGACCAAGATTTTACTAGATTCATTATTAAAGAATCGGCCGATCCCCAATGTTAACCCGAAGTGTTAGTTACCTAATTTACTGATTTCTTAACAACTTAAGCAAGAGGTTTGAATTCCTTTAATACACTTAGGAAAATTCATTAAAAAAGTCAACACACTCATGTTAAAACGTCTATTATTGGCCTGATCGTGTTAAACTAACATATTTACAACCCAAAAAATATGGGGGATAATTTTTATTTTCAGTAAGCGCTCAGCACTATTAACAATTTAGGAGCTTGACTTATTATCATAAAGGCGCCCTGACTTATTTGAACCTGTTTCTATGGTAACCAATGAGCGTATTTCTAATGGAATAGTTAGGCAATCCTACGCTTAAAAAAGAACTTCTTATTCCAATCACTTTTGGTAGCGGGCTTAATTAACGGCTGACTTAAAGCATGTGTTAATCAGACTGTAACTTGACTTCCTCTAATTAATCACCCGATCCTGGAAATATCCCGTGCATTTTTTCGATGATTCAATCTTTTCCTGCTTAAAATGGCTTCCTGTTTAGTAACTACTAATGATTTTGTTTAACGTCGTTCTGATTGTGTTTCATCAGCTTTTACGATGCTGGAAAGCATTTCCGCTATTTTGTTTGCTTAAATTAGTGTAAACACAATTACGGTAACACGTTACGTGTGAGGTGTGTGCAAGTGGTAGAAAGATTTTAGAAACACACACAATGTGTAAAAAGGACCTAACCGATATAATTGCTTAGAATTTACTGAACTTGCTTAGGCCTATTCAACAAATGAATATGTTGAGGAAGCCATAACAACAGTAACAACATTAATTGCAATAATTAATGCGTTGTACAGTATATAAATTGTACGTGCGTGCGTGCGTGCGTGTGTGTGTATATATATATATATATGTGTGTGTGTGTGTGTGTGTGTGTGTGTGTGTGTGTGTGTGTGTGTGTGTGTGTGTTTGTGTGTGTGTTACGTATTTAAGCGTTGAACCGTTATTTTCTTGACGCTTCAATGAAAACCATTTATGTATACCATAAACGAATTTAAAAATAACAACTTAATAACATCAAATCATTGAGTCGATTTGGTCATGTTTTTCCACTTTTTTATTCTGTATAATTAATATCTTTTACATACAGTTTATGACTATCCAAACTGTAATTTTTTTGTAAATCTGTAAAAATTTATATTAAAACTGTATGATTGCTTATTTTGAACATTTACGGCGGTCTAAATTATCTTATTTTTCAATGTATGTTTTCAAAAATTTTAAAATAGATTCATTACCTAAATATTTTTAATCCACCTAAACCCATTTGACTTATTTCAACCTAATTAAAATCCGATAATAAATATTTATTTTAGTAGTTCTCTTCCACAGAGTGATTTCAAAACTAGCATGTACCGTTTAAAGTAGCTTGGACATAGCAAATGAAGTACATTAAATGTGATATCGTCCATTTTTATTTTACTAATTCGACCAATCAATGTTGAAGCTTGTGCATTGAAAAAGCTTTCATAAGACGGGTCTATTTTTTCAAGACGTTTTTTTACCGATCGTGGTGTAATAGTGCCAGAACTGGAAAATTAAACTGATCATTTCAATGAATTGAAAATGAAACTTCAAGGTAGTTTAATTTCGTCGTCTATAAATCCAATAATAGTCCCTGAATGAAATTATCACTATAGTGCTGATAAATATGGCGGTGAAGCTCTAGCCAAAGTCAAAGTTTCACCTTGAATTCTGTCAATAACACTTGAACTTATTAACATATAGAAACAGAGTTCAATTTTTGAAGCAGGATTTTTAATCATATTTCAAAACACAAAGAGGTCTGAAAATACTATTACAGGGTTTCTCACTAAGTAACTAAGGTCGTTTAGCTTCAGTAATCATGCTTACGAACTAAATAACTTTAAGTAGCTATTTTATTTTAAAGGATAATTTATTGCAGGAACGCAATTTTATTTTAAAATTATTATATTTTTCCAATTGTATTTCGAATAACATTACGACAATGTTTGAGGAAAATGTTTTACAGTATGATTGCATTATTACTAGAAAAGATTTATAAAACTTGGTTTAAATTTTATAAATCATATTTTTTTAAACTTATTTTAAACAATGTTAAATATTTTTTGCTTAAAACATTTGTCACATTTGTTTCAAACGTCTTAAAAATATTAATGGTATTGTAGAACATATTTTGAGCACACTTTTGTAATATTTCAAATTTAGAAGACTTTAAACATCATAATAAATAGAACGAAAGTGCTTTTGGAGTTTATTTCTAAACGTTATTTGAAGATTATGTGGATAAAATTTGTCTTGTGAGATATTTTAGGGGAAAATAGAGGGATAAAGAAAGAGAGGGGGGAGGGAGTACACTGAAAGGTTTTGCATAATAAAATTTTGATAACGTTATAATACGATGACTATAATTTTAGGGGTTTGAATCTCTCTAGTTAGAGAAAATAGGAAAGACTATGGGTCAATAAAGTGGCGATTCATGGTTCCCGCTCACTATACACAAGCCCGCGCGCTCGCACACATTCAAAAGTATTATTTGCGTGTAAATTCGTCAGGCGTTTCTCACATTCAACGAGAAAGTAAGCCATGGGCTATTAAATGTTTGTCTACGCACTACAAACTGAGTTAGTTCACGTGACTAACAACATATATCAGATATATTTTCTCAGTAAGCACCATGTAACACGTAATTTCAATCAGCTGGCTCTGTGCCCGTCTGGCTCGCTGTCATGGCTTTGACTTTCTATAAACACGTAAGGAAAGTGTCAGAGGTATGGAAACGAAGCCCGGAAGGCGTTCGAACACCGACAATTGCTAAACCCGTACGATTATAACTCGGAATGTGATTTGTGCAAATAAAATACGATAAGGGTATGGGAATACCATACCGTACCTGAACTCTTGGTATGGAATACTATAACAGAGCCAAGGTATGAAAGAATCTAGCATTGGTCAATGAAGACCATATAGGCCCTATAACAGATTAGGCCAATGAAGTTATAGTCCCAGGAGTGGCTTGGGCTTGGTACAGTAATACTCGCAAAATAAAAAAGTTTATAGACACCATGTTAGTTTGATTCTTTGTCTGACTGGGTGGACATGGTATTGGTTAGCCTCTTCTGTGAGTTACTACGATTTCAAAACATATGTGAAAATTACGTAAAATATACACAATATCATTACGCTTTTATGTTTAACGATGCATGAAATATATTTACATTTAAATTACATTATTAGAACTAACTATAAGCAACGCACATAACTAGATATTGATCACATAATAACTCATCAGGAAATTACATAGATTTAATCCTTAGTTACATTTCGATGATCAAGTCATCATCAAAGAGTATAGCTACTTTAATTTTAATTAGAATTAAAAAATTATCACTTTTTGTAACAGTTTGTTTTGTATAGCCTATATATTGTATTTATAACCTCTGATGATGATTTGGTCATCGAAACGTGTATATGGGTTTACTCTGTAGAACTTTATTGCTGTATTAATATTTGGTTAATGCTGTGTATTGTAGTACTAGGTGTATTTTGTAAATTGTATTGAGTTTTATTAAACTTGTATCAAATCAAGTTGTATTAACTATAATCTTGTTATTGTGATCATTGAATTTTATTTCTTACAATTAGATGTTTAATAACTGAAATTATTAACCCCTGTATTGTTTTTCAAGGATAGGATTTGTTCTGCATCTTTTGTTTTAAGAGTTTCTGTATTGTTTAGCCTACAACGGATAAATAGATTGTATTAGGGGTATAATATCTCTGTTCCTTACGGTACAGAGGAGACCGTTGCATCACGTGTACAATGCACGCATAGCTTTAGTAGACCAAATCTCGGACACGGTGGAACTGCGCAGGTGTTCAAGAAATTTTTGAGCGGATTATTTCTGGTCCCCCGAGGCTATGGTTGAACTGCGCAGGTACACCGTAGGTTATTTATGCACAGTTAATAGCACTTTTTACCGTAGGCCTCTAGTCGTCTTTTAGTCAACTCTGAAGAAAAAAATATTAAATTATAAATGGTAAGGTATGCAAAAAATTTTATTTCACACATTAGTAACAAGTTTACTATCAGCCGACAGTTTAGACTATTTGCTATTACGAGAAATAACTCGGTCATAAACTGTATGTAGTCAACACTTTCGTTGAAAATTACATTGGAAATTTCCTGCAATTATAACAACTCTCTATTCTAATAAAAATATTTAAGATAATTTTAAAACTGTATTTGAATTTTCATTGGCCGCTTTTCTGTTCAAGTATTTTTTTTATTCGTAGTAAAATTGTAACCTTCATTGTAAGTTATAACTTTTACAAAGTTTTACTTTTACTTTACATTTTAGCAATGCGATTCGATTTGTAGACTGCGCAGTTCGACACTACCTTCGACTTAAACACCTGCGCAATTCGGTCAATTAGTTAGAGTAGTTCTGGAATTCTGAAAACGATTTTACGCAGTTCGACCGCACAGTTAATCTTTATTGGGTCATAATGAAATGTCCACCTATTACACCCGTATCCGCGTGCGAGCGCGTGACTATGCGCGCGCGAGTGTGTGTGTCTCCAGTTCTAGAAAGTCCTCCGACTTCTTCCTATGCTTAGTGTCTATGCCTCTTTTCCATCGAGCACTCTCCTCTCTCGTCCTCGGTCATAACTATTCATGCATTCTTCATACTAAACGAGGACGTGAGTATATTTTATATAAAGCAATGCTAATTTCAACGTCTAACGGCAAAATACACGACAGATTTTCCCAGGCAAAGCACTATGGGCACATACATAGAGAAACTGTGAGCATTAGCAACCAGTACATTCGTTAGAGATTATATAAACGTTTATGAAACAGAAAACAAAGAAATAATCGTAAATAAGCGATTTCTACCGACAAAAAGAGAATTAATTTGCAAGCAACAATTACTCTGAACACATAAGAGAGTCTGTTTACGAAATCGTAAACAAGCAAATTGCAAACGCAAGGAAGATAATCGCACGCGGAAGACGAGAAGAAAGTTAATTTGACGCACGTAGTACCGCTCAGCTGATCACGGCAAACAGCTGATTGGATTGTTGACCTCCAACTGACCAATTATACAAGATTACTGTAATTTTGAAAAATGAATTAATTGCAACTTTTGGCTTGTCCAAAAATTACCGTCCGTTCCCAGGGTTGTGTAATGTTGCAAAAATGTCAAAAGAAACTGTTTCTTCCATAAGCGGCATTCCAACTGCCCTGGATAATGGCAAGATCTACGATCATAAGAGACGGACGGCGTGATTTTGTAACAAACTACGACAAGAATGATTGAAATGCTGATCTAGATGGTAATAATTTACGTGGTGATGTAAATATTCAAACCATCTTAGCTTGGTAGATAATTCTCCCGTTACGTCCAGGGCCACCTTAGGCGACCTGCCATAAGGTGCCATAATTTTACGCTATTACCAGCAATAGGTAATCCTTACTTCCTTAGCCATGTCCAATTCCATTCTTCCTTTTTCTCACAAGGAGGGTAAGAATTAGACAGCTCTCTATAACCCGAAAGATATTAGGTCCACATCAAGTAGGACATACGCAATGTTTTGTATCCCTATCCTAATCCCACATGTCCTTCTCTGTCCTTTCCTATCCTTCTTAATAATAATGGATGATCGCATTGGAACTACATACACACACGCGTACGCACACACACACACTCAAAATATAATAATTTGGCGAGATAATTACCACAGAATAATTACCATGGTCACGGTGGGTAAACACTTCATCCTTACATCTGACGCTAAGATTTACATCTGTTCTGGGCAATCTTTCGCCATTCATGACGTCACCAGCTCCGGTCGTAATGTTTTACGATCGACTCCTTTCGCTGGATCACGTGCAGCGCCGCGTGTCACGTGCCGATAATCACGTGATGATATTCACATACTAACGGACACTTCGAGGTTATCAGACAGACAAGGGAATTCAAGGCGGACGACTTGGTTGCCAGGAAGTCTGCGTGTTACTTGCCTTCTTTGTAACTAGCCTGGGTTACGGTTGTCGTAGGACCGTAAGTCTAGTTTTTTTGTCGCACTTGCCAGGAAGAGCTGAGGTACCGATATCAGAAAACATGCCTCGGAATTAAAAACAGGTTTAAAAGGAATGCGACTTTCATCTACTAATTTAATTACAAAAATGTCATGAGTTGCATTTTTGCAGGTAGAAGATAAACCTGTACGATAGAACAAAGGAGAAAATAGACAAAGAATGATTTAAAAAAAACTAAAAATCAACCTCATCGATACATTCATCTAACCATAGAATGAGTTTATATCCACATATAAAATTATCTTTTCACAAACATAGAACGTATATAATATCTTTACAGAATATAATATTATTCATTAAACGACACGCACCAAATCATTGAACAATAGATATGGGTATAGCAGAATTAAAATTAAAAAAGTATTTTGTAAACCAGGTTCGATGAAACGATTTTGATAACCAGGACTAACAGAAACTCACTTTACTTAAAAACTCGGTTCAAGTTTACTGTATATGGTATGAATTTGACAGCGGTAAAGAAATATCGTCAACTTGTAACGCTCCGTTCACCTGACCTCCACCCTGTCGGTTTTCAAATACTTTACTAATTTTAAATTAATATAAATAAGAGAAACGTTTCATTATTCTTTATAACAAACGTTGTTCTTATGTTAGCGAAACGGTCACAAATAAAATTTAGAGAATCAACTGTCTCTGGTTTAGTTATTCAATTCCTTCTATTAACTCACACTCTCCTAATATATAACTTTTACAAATTTTCAGTCATTAATAAAATAAGTTTTCATTCATCAAATCAAGAACAAATACATTTTTGTAACCTATAGTGGATGATAACTGATGTTAATACTGATTTTCAATATTTATTTAATAATTAAATTATAAAAATTTGATGGGTCTAGGTCGGATTCGAACTGAAAATCGTTATGTTCGAAGTGTAGTACTTTGGCATTGAGCAAACTTTCCCACAGCTAGAAATGCACATTTTAAAGATGTATATGATTTTTCTTTTAACCCCATCTGGTTATCGTCGAAACCTCTATTGCACAACCTTAAATTGTTGCCATGGTTACCACACAATATCATAAATAATACTCAATAATTAAAAATGAATGAAAAGAATAAAATAAACAAACAAACCGGATTAACATACTGAACATGCTTCACATACAAAAAATGTAAAAAGAAACTACAACACAATGCCAACACAAGTGAGGATAAAATAGAAAACGTATATATCATGAAAAACAAAAATAATAATCTAATATCATACATAGATGGAAAATGGATAATTGGAAGGAAATTCCTATTCTATTTTGCCATTTAATATTGTTATTCTGTCATATATATTTTTATACATATTTATATTAACTGTATAAAATAAAAAGAAACTAAAATAAAATTTTTCTTCGTTGATTTAAGTAGGAAGTGAAATTAAAAAAATATTATATTATTTGTTTTTCTTTTATTTATTTTGGAAGTGTTATTTAGTTTATAGACAAGAATTATATAACTATAATGTTTCACTGGTACGGGTCAGGTTAGTTTTAAGTGGTAGTCTTCCTTAGAGAGCTTACCACTCTGTTAATCTAACTTAATCCTTCCTGTACGTAAAATATTCCCTTCCAACCCGTCAACTATAACATAAAGGCTCTATCCTTCCTATCGTTAAGTACAAAAATACCCGATATATTAACTGAATCCAGTCGGAATAACTGGATCAAGAAGTGGAATAACTGGAGTGGATCAAGAATAACTGGATCTTAACTATATCAAGAAGTGGAATAAGTCGATAAATGCTGAAAACTTTATTTCAACATTTTGTATAATTGCCCATTAAAAGTACAAATGTCTAACTCAATCTTTACGAATGGCTAGAGACGATTATTCCAAACCAATATTAAGCAGAAACATTTCGCAATGAACTGTACGAATGTTACAACATTGACAAAATCATTCTGAATTGTCTTTGTTCTGTACGAAAATGGAATCCATATTTGACCTTGATTTTACACGTCAGGGTCATACATCGCACCCGCATTTCAAGCGAAGGAGACGGTGCAACATTCTTTGTCAAGAGCAAATATTCCTATGTCGTGTGTGGGTGTGGCGGACGATGGTTGTTTTAAAGAAAAAAGTAGTCCGCCAACGCCTGGAACACAAGTAAAGGATTTGCTTTTTGCTGGGTGACTGGTCATTGCGGAATACTCAGAGACACAAAATCAGATGAAGGGGCGAAATTTGCTATAGTTCATGGCTTCTGAACTTGTAAGCAAATTAAAGTATGGACTATTCTGTGCTTGGAATGGAGAATGACAAATCGTGAGTGATGAAGAAATTTAGGTGCCGTAATTAGATGGGTGTGAAACGTTTCTGAAAATGAGAATGGAGAAGAATGTTGGAGTTTTCCGGGTTGGTTACTTTCCTGAGTGAAATCTACATTGTATCGAAGGATCACAGGGAAGTGTCTACGGAACATTTGGAGGAATACGGGTAATACAGATGAGTATAGATAGGATGGGAAATGGATACGGAAAACTTATCCGGCAATAGAACCGAGGCTTGGGTAGTTTAACTAAACCGGTTGAAAAAGGTAGTGAAGAGAAATTTTATGTACAAGTTAATATTAATTTAAAAAATGAATTAATTAGAAATATATCTTTATTTTATTATTTTCTTTATGGCGTCATATGTTATAATGAACCAATACTCATGTCTTGAAAAGTAGCATTGCATGGAACATTAAAAGCCGGAAAGAAGGATCAAATAGGAAAGAAAAAAAATACACTATCTTAATAGAATGTAAAGGACACTTAGGGATTGTCCTATCAAACAGCAAATGTTATCAGTGGAGTTAATCACAATCTAGGGCCCTAATTCCTTTTAAATAGATAATTCAATTCAGAAAACAATTAATTTATTTTTGTAAGTCGTAGCAGCTTATTCTATGTGTTATCACCTATGAAGGATATAAAAACGTTTATGAAAGAAGGATTGAGATAGGGAGATAAGAGTTCCTAGTAGATTATGTGAAGAGGATTATTGTGTCGCATATGCAGACCCACTATCTACTGAGGTCCTCCCTTACATCCCTGATATTGGTTCTCTGGTACTGTTAATGGGGGAAATTAGGGCAGCATAGCTTACCTGATGTACGGTGAATAGGGATGTCTTGCCGCTAACCGAATTTCAGGAAACCGCTTGTTCCACTCAGCAAAGTTAAGAAAATTGGTCTATTTTAATTGGAAAATTGTACAATAGAATTTGAAGTATTTCACCGCAAGGGCGTCGACATACGGGTGTGTTAAAGCTTGCTAACATTCTATTGAACTTTGACGGTATATGTACCGGCAGTTCCAGGTCAGGTGACTGGGCACGCGAGGTTTACGGACCACGCCTAACGCTACGAGCCACCGCACTGATATCTGGAGTAAGTAGCCTACAATACGAGTCAAGGCCAAAGAAATTCCTATTGCCAATACGTTTATACGTTGTATAAGCAATAAAACTTACCCATTGTGATTTAAAACAGCGTGTTGTTGCTATTCTTAATAGTGCTATTTTGTAGTTCCCCTCTTTTTATTTCAACCAAATTGTGAAAACTCTGTAATTATCGTGCCGCAGGATAAAGTTAATTTTGCAATTTGCATTGATAAAACAATCGCTATTGTTGAACTTTACAATAGAATGCAGCCTTCAGATAATTTTATAATAAAAACTTTATTATCAGCACTGGTTTTATTGTTACATTGAGTTACCATTTCATAAACATTTTTTGTGTTTTACAGTGAAAACCGTTTACGTAAAAGAGATTTAAACGCGTAGTTTAACTGATGACTTGTAGGGCTCGAATATACCAGTTACCTTGGGAGGGCTCCTGTCACAGGCCTTTGATATTTGGAGATTTTTCCAACATTGGCGGTGGGAGAATTAGCCCTGTCGGGCCAATTTAAGAGTTCTAGTAGTTTTAATCGCCGTCCACCGCACCGTGTAAACGAAAGTTTAAGAGAAATCCTTACACAAGTCTATCAAGAAAAATGTCGTAACAGACAATGCCATCAAAATTTTCGCTGTGGTAATTTGAAATACTACAATAGTTGAATAATTTGAATAATAGTTTGAGTAAAAAAAAAAACAGCAATAAAAAAGTTATTACACTAATTGTTTCCATTTTCGTATTGATTTACTAGTTTGCTCTAATACAATCAACATATATTAATATGTAAATACATATAAATAATATTCGAGCTGGCTTGTGTGTGAAAGTTATAATTAAAGAATAAAAATATGGTACAACTCACAAATATACATTTTTTTATTTCAAACGCGTTTCAACGACTAATTTGTCGTCATCCTCAGTGAAAATACACAAATGAAATTAACTAAAAAATATATATATATTAAACATAACCTATAAAGTTTTAGCAAAAGTAAAAACAAAAGTTTTGTTTTTACTTTTGCTAAAACTTTATAGGTTATGTTTAATATATATATATATATATTAGTTAATTTCATTTGTGTATTTTCACTGAGGATGACGACAAATTAGTCGTTGAAACGCGTTTGAAATAAAAAATTGTATATTTGTGAGTTGTACCATATTTTTATTCTTTAATTATGTAAATACATGTTTGTAGTAAACATATTTTGACACCATTTAGTAAAAACGTCCTAAAAATCTCCTAATATAGATGTCATATCCCATCGTTAAGTAGCCCCACCCATTCTCTATAGGCCTACTACCCTATTCTTAAACAACCAAGATCTCAGTAGGGTCCGTGTTGATAACTAGCTATATCTCTCGAAGCTATATATATATAAAAGCTATATATATATAGCTATATATATATTAAAGTGTGTCCCGAGACTCAGCATGAGATTTGGCCAGACAGTGGGCAGCTGCTTATTTAACATTTTAAGTGATAGGAGAATCACCTCGGTACTATACGCATCGGTCAGCCACAGCCACTGTGTCTTGTTCACCGCTGTGTCTACATGTAAAAGAGTTAAAAATCTGCCTGGCCTTCCACCTCCACCTGTCATTGAATTTCCCTCCCATCTCTTGCCATGTCTCGTGAGTTTTCCTAGAATTTTGTTTAAAAAGCCATGAGCAGAGTTAGATAGGTCATTCATATTTGAGACATAATAGCTCTCCATAAAATTTGTTTATATAATATAAATGATACAATAAAAATTAAAAGAAAATTCATGAAGATATGAAACCAATTTATAAAGGGTATAACGAAGATGTAGTTGGTGGCCAACAGGATGTGCCTATTAAGTATTATCAAGAGATAATTTTCCAACATTGATAAATGACAACAGAGCTATCAGAATGATTTAGCTACTATTTTATATTTTAGAGTGATTTGATAGATAAATCGCGTCTGGAAAGAACATTAAAAGGATTTGACGCTCAAAGACGATGACTAAATCTTCTCCCTGTGCGGCAGAATATTCATATGCTATCCAATGCATCCGCATACAACATGTACCCTATAAACAATACCTTCAATAAAACATGACCCAACGTGCAAACTTGGGCTAATTTCTACGGCTGGTGAACGCATACGTTCTTCTGTAAGTGCCGGTTACAACAGACAGACTTTACATAATCCATCAGCTGTTTGCTTTCCAAGTCGAAAAGAAACGTTCTAACCACAAAAACATTGCATCGCCTTAACGTATTTAGTCAATGGAACTAACAATTGGAAGTTTTCACGCTTATAACTAGTGTCATTGGCGGCAGACACTGTGCGGTGTCGGTAACCCATTGTCCATAATACCAGCATTTCGTCACAGCTGCGAAAAAATGTCCATGTTTTATTAACCAATAAATAATGCATGCAAAAACTGTTTAGACTGTAAGAATATTAAAAATTACACGTTGCTGCAACTCATAGAGATTTTTATTCTAATGAATCTGGGACAATATATTTTTATGTGTTGGGTTAAGAACACATATAATGCACAGCATCACCAATCAAAGATTTAGGAGGAATGGTAATCACAGGTAGACCGAGACATAAACATCCTCCGTCTTGAAATTGAAAAATTATTATTCACTTTTGGAAGGATGCGTGCTTAACAAGTTCGCTGCGGAAGGCTCGAAAGTTCGAAAGGCGCTGAAATTTTTAAAAATTTAATCCGATGGTTTTGCTTTAGAAATAAAAGAATATGACCATAAAAATTTATTTTGAGCCTTGAAAATGGAAAAAATACTAGGACGCCATTTTGTCTCCGATCGGAGACGGCATCAATTTGCGAGCGTCCCATTATTATCAGTATTTTATTTTATCGTGTTATGCATGTAATTAACATTTCTAACTGTAATAAATAATAATCTCTGAAATAATAAATAAACATTATTTCGTGAAATAAAACTACAAATAAGCTTTTAAAATAATTAATAAAAATTATATGAATCAGTAGGCTTATGAGTGTTTTCAGTACAGACACTAACAACTCTTTCCAGTTATTTATTCTTGCCAATTGCATGAGATTTGGTTCAGTAAACACATCCCATGTATAATTATTAGTAACTTTCCCAATATTTTCCCAAAATATGTCTTCAAGAAGTAGTCTGAATCAGTCATATGGTTGATTTCCTCCCGGGAATGAAACGATAAATTTACTTTCCTTTGTAAGCGAAAAGTTGCGAAGGCCTGACGTACTAGGTGTTCATTAAGGATTATGGATTTATTCTTCCAAAACGGAATCAGAGAGTTCCTCGCTATCGTAATCTGCATCTTCTTCAGCTGGATCTAGCTCACCGACATGGCGGTCGTCGTCGGTTACGTCAGACTCCAAGTATTCCGAAGCCCCAATTGTAGGGTCCCTAGTACACTCTGCTGCATCATTGGTATTAAATAAACAGTTCTTACAAGTCTCAGGCACATCTTCCATGTCGGGAACTATGTCCCACACAGCAACGGTCATGCAAAAACTGTCACTAGCACTACTGACACAAAAATTGCGGGTAATCTTAACCAAGCTAAAACAAACATCCGATGTACGCCACCTTGACGCTGGAACACTCAACTGAGTCTCTTGTACAACGCTGGAGTAGATAACAACATATCCGACTAAAATGCTAACTGTCTCCGATCGGAGACGGCCGCAGCGAACGTGTTTACTAAACGTACTCTCTACAGGAGGTAATGGTTGGTACACACCAATATATAGACTGGTGTAACGTGGGTAATATTGGAAATTGTTGCGATCCTAGTTCCGACTGTCGGATGGCTTCTTTAAAGCAGGCCTACTCTATAAAGGATAATCTGAAGTTTATCTAAGGATAATAAAAAAGAGTCTATTCATTTTACACACGTGTAGAACTAGATTTAGGAGAGAAACGTGGAATCCATAATTGTGGGAGGATAGAGGGATTTCGCTTTGGATCATCTACACGTATTTGACAGAAGTGGATTGTCTGTCTGTTGGGGCTATAGGAACTGAGATGGTGAGGCATAGACAAATATAGTGAAACAGATAGTAATTGGAAAGGGAGCTGGGTGGAATGTTACCATTTATATCCCTTACTGAAGTAGACCTGCTTCATACCAGAGTAATGAGGTCTAACAACTTGAAACAATTACGAACGTACGGTTCTTAAAGGCGAGATTATGATGAATATTTTATTATTATTACTTTGTCTGCGCAAGTTTAAAGTCGTCACACTTAATATAAACATCATAATGATAGTTGGTATTCTGTAAAGTACATATTTACTAATATAAGTAGTATATATTGTTAATTGAGTCAATGAAATTAGAAAGAAGTACTGTAGTTCATTTTAAAAATTCATTTGTCCAATCTGTTGACAAAAACCTATAAATAAGATATTATGTTTCTAATCTTTTTTATGGAATTTAATATTTTTAAATATTTAATATTATAATTTCAAGATTGTATCATTATTGGTTTCGGCTCTGCGTTGATCATCAGTCAGGCAGGATTTCAAAAAAAAAATCTATATATATATATATATATATATATATATATATATATATATATATATATATAATACGTTTTCTTGTTTAATAATTTAAAACAACATAGGTTATTCAAATACAAGAATATTTATTAATTTATATGAAAAGCTTTTCGTTGGTAAACAGTACCAACATCATCATCATTATATATATATATATATATATATATATATATATATATATATATATATATATAATGTTATTTCACAAGTAACGTTTTTTGCTCTGATATTTAAAAAAAACTTTTTCAAGTCAATTATTTCTACTTAGGTCTACAAAATTTTTTTTTTTAATTTTAGTTACTTTTTATTAAATTATTACAACAAATAATAACCTCAGCTAAGTAAATAACAAAACTAAACCAATAACAAACTAAGTAACCTAAGCTACGTGTTAAATTTTAAAACAGCTTTTCTACAACATAGCCTATAACACAAAATCAATTATTTTATGAAATCATATCTTATCACTTATTTTAAGCCAAATGGGACGAAATAACTACTAAGTTATAGACTATTAACTAAAGTGTCATCCCCTACAAGTTGTAAAAGAATGTATTTGAACTTGAGTGGATAGATAAAAAGTATTCTATTAACGATTGATATTGTGAGCAAGATATATAAGGAGACTGTTGACTAATAGAAGGAATTGAAAAATATAAACTTGTTTGATTTGCATAAGTATAGTTTCAGTCAGAAGGTAATTATAAAGTAAAAATACAGATTTGTATGTAAATTAAAACTAATCAGCTGTTTAAGGTCTCTTGTTAGTCCATCACTAAATACATAGCATTTTACAGCTTCTTAGGAAGGTTCAGTGACTTATTTTACTATCTTGTCTGTTTTACTACTGATTTGTAGGTACCTCCGTGAAGAGTTAATTTTGTACGAATTGAGTTGGTTCAATTTCATGATTTGCCTGTCATTCCCAGCTAAAGCCAGGGAGAAAGAATTTTAATAATAAATAAATACACGCTCCTATAAAAAGCAAACTCTGTTTTAAAACTTTTACACAATCTTCAGTCTGAATTCAACAAGTGTTTTCTATACAGATTCGATACAGCGGGTGTCGCGAGGACAAACGTCAAGACTCCGACGAAGCACGTACAGAGCCGGCCGGCATTGTCTGATATTTGGCGTTCCAAGTTCAACGGTTCCTTTCGATCGGCTTAAATACTGACCTGAATCCTTTGTTTGCCGTAAGCTGGCCGGCACAAAGACACAGTGCCTGTTGCCTTGTGTCAATAGTTTTGCGCAATGGTTATACGGTGTTACGCAATCGGGTATAGTGACAATTCATGGACATAATCACCCGTCACGCAACGTAAACTGACTCGTTCATGTTAGGCCGTCTCTAAGTTTCATACAGAAGTTATGTCAATTTGAAAATATTTTAATAAACATTACACATTAAATAAATACAGAGCTTTATTCAGGTACCAAATTGTTTCATTATTCTATCAAAAACCAACTACTGTTTATTACTAGCGGGTCTTTTTTCCGCTTCTATCTTTCTGAAACTCGTAAGAACGACCGCACTGACTTACTGACTAATTCTTACATTAACTGCTTACTGATTATAGTTATCCCTGATTTTGGCTTTAACCTTGGTTACTAGAAACCATTCTATTAAGGTCATAAGGATTAAGGCAACCTATTGGTAAAACTTTAAACTACAAGTAGCCGACGTTGTTACAGATATTAGACACTTGGATGAACATTGTTATGAAGTATATGCGTAAGATTGTAAATACGAATAGGTTATAAGATAAGGGGATAAAACTACCTGTTGTGAAATCTAAACAAGGATTTAGGGCCATGGCTACAAGGTCTTACAACAAAAGTGTTTATTAGGTGAAGCAGGTGTTTAACTGCAACACCAAAGTTAAAGCAAGATTAAGGATAGAAAGATGGAGGATAGGTACGATTAAAGAAGCATACAAAGGGCTCCATACCGGATGTGTCTATTGGTTCCAGGAGGTGTCTAACCGTAACACCGAAGTTTAAACAAGATTAAGGATATATAAAGATGGAGGTTAGGTACGATTAAGGAAGCGTGGTCATCCTAGGAATATATCTGATGAGCCGTTTACTTAGAGTATACATTTTCTCAATCTAGGTCAAAGATCAGGCTACCGCTGACAGTTGCACCCGTTGATACTTGAGCCCAGCGACACTTGCGTCCAGCGACATATAAGCCACCTAAATACTGAAGAACACCATTTGGAGACCTAATCCTAGAATCAAAGAATATATTATTTGATTCAAAACTGAAGCTAAAAATGCAGCCTCCCAATACATGAAGATACAATTAAACCTTAGAGAGGAGAAAATGGACATACGATATTAAACTGGTAGAGAATTAATAAAGCTATCAAGAAGAACGAAGAAACTGGTAACATAAGGACGTGACTTTGCACTCTGGCCTATTTACAAATATTAGACTAGGTTGAAATTGAAGACAACTAAATTATGACAATATTTGTAGATACAAATAGTAATACTAAGTTCATCCTAAAACAAACAAAAAATAACACTAGATTCTTTAAACAAATTCTAATATACCATAATTTAAAAAGTAAAAAATATAAAAATTATAATATTTTAGCTGATTTTAAAATCGCCTAAATGATAGAAAACTAGTTTTACGAACGTAGGTGTATTTGGAGTAACTTGGGCGGAACTGTCGCACATTTCACCATGGGTGGGTGTCACTGGGTGCATCTGTCGCATATTTCACGCTACGCTCACTCTATAAGAGTAGGAACATATGAGTAAGGTAGTTCCTCCTTCTCATGCTACTATTACCGGAGCAAACGTGGATAACCTTGTTTGGTATATTTTGACCCACCTTTTTCTCTGACCCATAGGTATTGATTTTATGTTGAACCTTGCTTTTTTCTAGTTCAGGCGTGTATCTATTGTTTTCTGTTATTATTTTACAATCTATTCTAAAATGATGAACGGAATTTCGTTGTTGCATTCACCATCTGCACCATCTTAGTTGCAAACCTTCCATTTAAATTTAACACATTTTGTTTACGTAACGACTGGAAAACCGTGTCCAAGCCGCATCAGCAACTGAGTACTCGTCATGCGCAGTATCATCATGAAGTCATCAGACACGACTGCACAGCTCGTAGCTGCCGTCACGATAAATCGAGCGAGATACCGTACACACGACAATAGATTAGTCACCCTACACGACGCCCACCGGCCCATTTGTCGCTAAACATAGCACTTTGCGCAACCGACAATTAGACCGGAACTGGCTGGTCGCAGAACATTTGGAGCACCCAGTTGAAGAAATTTAGAAAGAGAAATACTTACTGGTAATGGTTAAAAAAACCACAATAACGCAATTTTACCGCTTTTAACGCATTTTACTGTAAAAATCAATTTTGAATTTGCCAAATTAGAAATATTACGCTTATTTGAAAAATTACTTTTCTGCCGTTTATTTAAAAGTAATTTTTTTCTAGACAGTGGTGTATCAGAAATAGAGTTTTAAAAACAATTGTTTCGAGTACAGATGATAAAATGTTTATTACAATTTAATTCATAACAATGTTAATATCTTTAAAAAAAATTAGTCCTGAAATACAATGTATAGGTTGTGGAGGTAATGTAAGAGAAGTCGTTATTTGCGGGATAAAATATTTTGTCTACTACGCATGAGCCGCCTTATTTACAAGTATAAGTCGCGAAACATAGCAAGAGACATGGCCTGCCGATGCGTAGTTGCCTACTTGAGGTATAGAGATGTGACGGAGCCTGCAAACTCAGTGCTTTTAGGACCTCGCTGCTTTACGTACCGGCGCAGCACAACCACTGTGTTTTTTAGCACTGTGTCTGTGAAGATGTATCCCTAGCGTCCCTACCCTACCACCTCCACTAGTCAGGGGAACTCCCTCCTTCGCATTCAAATCTCTTGCTAGATTTCATGAGTTATGGATCCCTGATTAGCTTATCACGGCAAGGGCGGCTCCAGGATAGACTTTAGGGGGGTGGTCAAAATGGCAGGAAAATATGGGGTGGTTTGGGGTAGAAAAACTTTTCAAAAATAACGACCTTAAGATGAAATTTCAAGCTATTCTTGTACTTACAAATAACAGAAAATTTAGCAATTTTTTCATCAAAATCTGCATTTTACCCGAATTTACATAGATACCAAAATTATTATTGTTTAACTGTCATCGTTTCATCAAACGGCTCGACCTGACGAGGACGACGTGGATGCGAAGTCGTAGTACACAGACTGTTAGTTTAGACTTGTAACATACCAGTGTTTTTTATACTGGGTAGAACTATCAATGTTATCAGATGAATTGTTACACCTGACATTACATAAATCTAAAAACAATATAGGCCTACATTGCTTTAAAATAAGTTAAATGAAAGCTACATGATTATAAGTAAACTGGGATATATTTAAATGTGTTCCGAATATGAAAAATATATTTCTAAAATAGAAATAGTACCCAAATTCTCGGTGGTGCAATTGCCCATACAACCCTCCCCTGGACCCGCCCTTGTTATCACCACACTGAACTACTCATAATTTCCGATCTGACGTATGTTAGGTTTTCTACACTTTCGAATACTCACATTTCATATAAAATATCAAAAACAAAAATCCAATAAAATCTGCAAAAAATATATACACAAATAGATCTAACAGAGTAATCTCCATAGTAATTATGGATAGTTACAAAGGTTCATAATCAACTCTGTTTTTTTTCTGTTGACACGTGAACGCTTAACTTCCTGTGAAAGAGAAAGACCAGACAGTAAAACCATTAACACACGACATGGTTCAAAATGAAGATATTTATTTATGTAATTTTGTGAAATTCCGCATGTTTTATAGCGCTAGGCGTTAAAGTCACCTTGGAATGTTAATATCTTTTATTAGAGAAAGTGCTTGGGTTGAAAACGAAAAATTTTTTTCTACTTGCAACATTTGAAGTTAAAAAACTGAAATCTAAATAGAGTAACTCGACTGTATTTTCAAACAATCACACTTTCTTAAAATTTTCCATTAAAAATGATACGATTATTTAACAGTTACGAATGCAACTAAACTTAAATGTATGTAAATTACTCGGTATATGCTACTTCTATCTTAATAGAATGTTTGTATAAGCTCCATTTAGCACCTAAAGACAGCTAAAACAAATACGAAACCATCGTTACTTAAAACACTTCAAAACAAAACACGACGGGATTAGTAAAAACTATTAATTAAAATGAATAAATAAAAAATATGTTATATATTTTAAGAGAATAATAGTAGAGTGGAATAATGGTAGTAGTATTACAAAATCTATTAAATAAAGAATATAATTAAAAAATTAATATTTTTAAAAAGACTGCAATTTTTGTCAGCTAGAGAATGTTCTGGAAACTAAACATTGCTTGGCAGGGTTAACAAAAATCTCGAAACAAACCGGATGCAAGATCGGAGATAGTCCCGACTCATTATGCTTATTATATTCCATAATGCAGTCGTAATCTCTAAAGCAGTTATGAAGGGTAAAGACAACCCTTTATAGCTAGGAAACATAGGGGTGCGACGGGAAAAGTAAAAAGTAGATTATGTACATAAAACTACTATTGCTGGATCAGAGGAATCATCAACGATATTTTAGTGTCATTTTTACTTCTAGGAACCGTTATTTCCATTTTTAATGTTACTTTATAATACATATCACGGGATCTTAGACACGGAACAAGCGTTCTTTAAACAAAATATTTTTGCAGAATATAACAGCCAGGTGGAACGAACCACTGGCGGCATTGACCCCTTCTTTTTATAAATAATTGGCCAACCTCGACATAATATTCGAAGACACGCGAAGCCACGGAATCTGCTATCACATGTATAATTTCCTCCAAGGTCCCAGTGGCAGGACGGAGGTGAAAGCAGAGCCCATAACCTCTCGGTTTGTCAAAGTCATGTAACTGTTTATACCTTTTGTGAACACAAAGGGAAACCATATGTTCGTTTATTGTCAATCTCTCCAGCTCAGAATGAAAGACATATTTACATGTTTACAAATTGGGAAAACTGCTAGAACAAGGGCTGTGATTTTGCTTAATATTTTTTAATTTCTGAATACAAATCATTAACCTTGTGATATTCGAAACAAAACTAACCTCGTACATTTAAAGCTAATTATTTATACGCCTATCATTTATATTATATTAATAATTTATATTAGTCTGAATCTTTTTCAATGTCTTTTTCACAAAATATTTCTTAGAAAACTAACTTTATTAGTCATTGTAAACTACAAAGCTTTTATAAAAATGTACTTCTTTATCCTGTTTTTCAATTCCTTCTATTACCTCAAAATCTCCTTGTATATATATAAGGATATTCATTAAAAGGATATAAATTAATAAATATTCTTGTATTTGAATAACCTATGTTGTTTTAAAATATATATATATATATATATATATATATATATATATATATATATATATATATAAGGCCACTATTCTATGTACCAGGGGATAATTTTGTCATTTCCTTTTCTATATAATTCCATTTATCAATTTCTTATTTTTCAATTCCTTCTATTAGCTCACACTCTCCTAACATATCCCTTGTAAAAATTTTCAATCGTTAATAAAATACGTTTTTATTCATCCAATCACGTTCAAATACATTTTTTTTAACTTACAGTGGATGACAATTAATGTTAACACATTTTTTCAAATATTTAAATTTAAAAATCTTGATGCCCCGGTCGGATTCGAACTGAGGAACTGCATGTTTGAGATCCAGCACTTTGGCACTGAGCCAACTTTCTCATAGGTAGAAATCTATTACTTAAAGATGTATATGATATTATAAGAGGAAGGTTCCTTGTATTAGTGAAGCATTATAAGAGGTGGATAGAACGAGAAGTTGTAGACCAGCATCAGCTTTATAAATTAGAAACGAAAAGTAAAGAAAGAAAAAATATAGTAACAAACAAAAATAATAAACAGCATATACTGCATAAAGAGGGAAATCGCAAGGAAATCCACTTCCTATTTTGCCAAAAATATTGTGATTCTGTCATATGTATATACATATTTATACGATTTGAAATTATAAAATGAAAAGTAATTCAAATAAAATTTTTCTTGGATGACTTCAGTAGAAATTTACTTTAAAAACGTTTGTATGTGTTACTTGTTATTAATTATAAAGAACACTGACCTGTTTAAAATTTGATGACCTACTACCACATGTTTATTATAGACTACTACCTATTTAGTTTAAACCAGCGGGTAGTTAACTGTAGCTTAGCATGAGAGAACAAATCACCAAAATAAAATCATAAATAAATGCACTTACTTAACAGTACATTATACAACTAGACTAGCTTCGGTAACCATGCTGCCTTCATTAGTGTCGTGATAGCCGCAACTGGTTGAATAAAGTAGTGTTTTGTGAGATTTTGATGCAACTTTTAGGTTTTGCATTTTTTGTTCTGCGTCTTGTCCGCGACTAATAGCATTGAACAATGCACTGACCTGGAGCGAAACGCGTCTGCTGAAAAAATGTCATTAAGTAGCGGTTTTTTGCCAAGTGATACCTAAAGTATGTATTTATGTTTGGGTTTATTTAATAGAAATATTTATTTAGAACATATTCAAACTACTCATTTTTCACAAAAAATTCCTTACAAACTATTCCCTTTGGTTAGAAAGTTACTTAGACTTTCTTAAAAGATCTCAACTTCTCTATGTTATTTTTATTAAATATCGAAATCTTGTTGCTGTTCATGACCAGCTGGTTGTTAATTCTTATTACACTTTTGCTATTACTTGCGACCAGACTTTTTGTTAACTAAAAGATGTTAGGCCAGATGGAGGCTGAAGAAGTCGTAAGACGAAAACGTTTCCTCCAAGTCTAAGTTAACAATTAACTTCTTTTAGTTAACAAAAGGTCTGGTCGCAAGTAATAACAAAAGTGTTATTTTTATTATTTAGATCTTGACGAAGCAAACGTTCTTTATAAGGTTCGTTCAGTTTGATGTAGAGGAATTCAATGTGTTACTTTGGGCCACTTAGGTAAATCTCAAAGTCCAAAACACACTTCTTTGTAACATTTTAAAATATTATTTAACCTTGAAACTAAAATTTTCTTAAACTTTTATTCAGTCTGGTTCAGAATAACTAAAAAAGACTAAATAAAATTCGTCACTACTTTCGTCCACTGTATTATACTAAGCAGCAGTCCATTAGTATCACAACTAGGTATTTTATTATAAAACCAAACTTAATATATCGACACTTTTATATTAACAAGCTCAGTTAAAGATACTTTAAACGTTTCTATTAACATTATTATGTGGGTGGGTGCGTGGTCAAGTAGTTAGGGCACATGAGTATAAAACTGAAGGTTCTGGGTTCGATTCTCAGAGCGACAAACTATTTTTGTGTGTATTTTCAACCTCCAGGTCAACTCTGGCTGTGAAAATAACATATGGCCAAACCTAGGGTAATAATGTAGTGCTGGTAATTACCTTCCTTGAACATATTATAACCCAGCAATGAATGTATAACCTCTTCTTCTAACCCCATGTCATATGATATAAAAAGGAATTATTATTATATTACTATTATTATATAAAACGCAGGCGGACTTAAAATATGTTTTAACCTACCCACTCCCTTATCAAATACCGCACTCGAATATTCACCTTTAATTAAGCTTAGCATATGCTTTATGCATACAACAACACTTTTACTTTCCATATAATAAACACTTTAACAACACCACGCACTCACAATTTTAAAATAATCTTATTGCCATTAATATTCGTTAAGGGCCAGCGCTTCTCTCCTACGTCCTCTGTACTCCTTTACATAACCTCACTAAACGTTTATCGGTTTGTAGTTAGTTACCCGACAGCATCGGACAATTATTTTAATATGGCCTTGAATAAGAATGGTCAATTAGGGAACAAGGGGCTTTATTTATGGACGATAAATTGAAACTTTCTAACTTATATTCCATACATCCTCGAATTGGTTCTCGGAGACAGCTTTCAAGGACGCATTAGGCTACTAATAAAAATTCCTCACGTTACACAATTTCTTACATCTGCACCACGAGACAATGGGACTGGTAGGTTTCAGTGAGTTCTTGGAAAAGATTTATTCATTTAGTTGTAACGGAATTTCACAAGGCTACAATGTTTTACAAATTTTAAAAGAGGTTTTAGTACTTGTTTGGGGGTTAAAAATAATAAACAAATATATATATATATATATATATATATATATATATATATATAAACAAAACCCGGTTGTGTAGGTGTGTGTGTGTCTGTGTATGGGTGTATGTGTGTTTGAGTATGTGTGTGTGTGTGTGTGTGTGTGTGTGTGTGTATGTGTTTGTGAGTGTGTGTGTATATATAAAATATATCTATTTTATTTATATTATAAATATATATATATATATAATATTCAAAAATTTTAATTGTATATTTACTTTGTAACTGATATGTTTTCTAAACTTTATTTTTCCCAATTACAATCAACTGCATTGTATATTTTTTTAATTCAACACCTTAAATGAACTGAATCGTTAACCACAAAAAATAAGCTTTTCGAGAGCATCGTATTTTTCACGACGGCCATTACAAATCTCTGATCAGCTGGATCGCAGGTTAGTTCTACGCAGCGCGTTCTGCCCATTTAGCTATTAATTTGTCTACGGAAGTACAGTTGTCGAGCAATTAAACGCTTGAGAGAAAGTCCTGCATCGGCTACATATTTATTCATTGACAGCTCTGTGAGTTTCTTGGCGAAAGTATGAATATGTTGCGTAGAACAAAGAATGAACGAGACCTTTGCGTTTCGACATTCAAGAACATTTCAGTTCCAGTTGCCAGTGAAATTAACATAACTCCTTCTCATAAATGGGATATTTGTAAAAAAACAACAAAAAGGATTTCTCTGGTGATGGGAAATGAAACCAGAAATCCAACTGGAGTGACAGGAAGAGAAAAACTTCCTAGCTCGGAGGTGGACTCTCATTATCGGTTTACAGAATACCTTAAACTCTCGCGTTTAAGAAAAGAGTTATAGCCGAAAAAAGCTTCACTGCCCTCAATGTCTAAGTATTTAGGAATTTAAGAAAGATTCCCTCAAGCACCAAAACATAGAATCCTAATAATTAATATTTCTTTTACAGACACTTATTTTTATTTCATAATACGAGTTCAACAGAATTTGGATTGCTTAAAAAGTTACAGAAGTTAAGTGGAAGATTTACGGGTATTTACGACATTACAACAAAAAGCAATTTCAACAAAATTTGCATAATACATCTACAACTCTCCATTATAACGTTACAAGTGTTAAAAAAAACTCTAAAATGTGTTAGAGAATGAGGGCAAATATCGAGTTGAACAGGGATAATGCATGGAAGATCTTCCATTAAAAATGTTACAGATGTCTGGTGAAGAATTTCTAAGAAACAGTACTCAATAAAAACAAAAGAGTTGAACAGAATTCACTTAATACATCTACATCTCTCCATTATAAATACAAGTTTGTAGAAAAATCTGTAGGATATAATAAACAATAAAGGTAAAGGTTGAGTTCGACAGGGGTGTTAAATGTCAGAGCCTTTATTAAAAGGTTACCTGTGTGTGGGTAATTTCTGAGAATCAGTAGTAATTGAAGGCAATACGTTTTTGTCTGGTGGTGTCCTGTTTACACAAAGAGACAGCAATTAAAGTGTTTTGTAAACAGAAGGGTTTAACGATCGATTCATCTATTATTCAGTGTATTTTAACTTTCGTTTTTACTATAAAAGTAAACGTAAAAGGTGTGACAAAACGTAAACTGAAGAAAGAAAATTGAAACACTGATTAAAGAGAAAAACCGAAAGAAACAATGAAGTTTAATAGTATGAATATGTGATAAATCGCTGTGTCGAATTAGCATTGAACAGAGGCTCTTAAGCGCATGTGCTGGCAAATGACAGTCCCAAAAGGGGAACGGGCCATGAGCCAGCGGTTTATGACCCCTGTCAAGAAGCAGGACCCGGACAATGAGCCAGCCGCATGTACATTGTGGGGGTTGCAGTTAATGTATGGGGAAAAGAAGAGAAAGCTGTGATTACTTTACTTTTTATAATAGTCTAATCTTTTATTTGAATTTTTACCATTAATTAAAAGTTTTCTCTACATATATAGTTATTGCTGATGTGAATAATATTAAATGTTTGTCTTTTTCTGTAATTGTAAATATGTGTTCCATATGAGGCGTATGTTTGGCGTCGTTCTAGTTTTAGTACCGTTTTGTTTAAATTTCAAAAGCAATTGATTATTCTGTATATAACGTAATTTTGTTTGTATGATTTTGTACATTGTATAGATAAAATTTTGTTTCAATTCTTTGCTTGTTTGTTTTTAAATATTTTACAACTAGTAAAACAAGAGTCAGTTAAATACATTCATATAATGAGTTACCAGGAAGTAAGAATAAAGATTCTTAACTAAAGAAGATCTCATACCACACAATTTTATTTGTATATAAACTACTATGTTTATACAAATGTATGGTTTATAAAAATTTAATGAGCCAGTTCAATCAAATTTCACCTAGTTTTCTAACTAATGTTTGCATGGTAATTTGTTTATTACAGCGTCAACTCTATATAGAAATACATTTTGTTAAAAATCATGCAAGATGAAATATTTAGTTAGAAACTTAAGGAATTAATTGTTTGTTTAATTAATGTATAATTTTGTGAGGTAAAATTATAATCTATACTTTGTAAGAGAATATAACAATATCAGAATTGAAAATTACATTTATTTTCGATTTTTTACCAAATATAATTTTCTTAGTTCTTAAAAACAACGAGTTTTCTTTGTAGTTAACTTAACGTTTTGATACTCATCTCCCTACTTTATTTCTTCCTTGTAGAATTTAAAAATAATGGATTTGATTATTTATCCTACCAGTATAATGGCGAGTCTTTTAATAGACAATTGTGATAGACTTGGATCGTGTCAAGATTACTTTCTGGCATAGTTCTATGAAAATAATTAAACTAGGTTTACACCTTTTCGATATGGAATAAAATGGGGCAAAGTAGTATCAAAGGCCGATCCTTCAAACGAGTTAGAAAGGTACGTTGGTTGTAGAAGAATCTCTTAAACTCTAGGTCTACCGACTGAAGTGGAAAGTCTCCTCCCGAGAGTGAGGGAGACAGAGGGTGCTGGCTGGTGCTTAGTCTGAAGATCGAGAAACTACATGGGGTAACTGGCTCACTGTCCTACACCCGTCCCAAAAAGCATTAAGTGTAGTATCGACCGTGAAAAAACCTATCAACTCCAAAGCTATTCCTCTCCCAGCGTCTCTCCCAAGTGATTCCCAAACAAAAAGTGATTACACTGTAAACGGGGGTTCAGCTGACGTAAGTGAAATAAACTAATCAATAAATTGAAATTTAAAAAAGTGCAAAAAATGTTTGTATAGCTTTTGTTTAGTTTTCAAGTAAATTACAAGAACAGAAAATTATTGCCCAGTGTGATAAAAGCTGTTACAAATGCACGTAAGAAAGAGCAAAGCAATCAGCGTTGTCCGGTAATAAGCGATTCTGAGGAAGCAATAACGGATGTAGTAGAATTCTCATTTCAAAAGGTGTGCAAAAACTGGCGTAGTTCTTGCGGGACTAGTATTTACACTAACTGCGTCTATCAGCTTATGGCGTTCAGCTCTTCTGTAATTGTTTATTGTCCAAGACTTTCACGCCGTCTGGTTCGGAGACTTCCGCGGACGTGATCAGCCTGCCTGAATAAACCCCTGTACATCCTGTGCGCATGCGTCATGCCACACATGGACTCGATTTTATTAACTGTCAGACACATAACTCGTATTCATTGTTTAGTTTAACTAATCTCCGAGCTACAGAAGCGTTAAATAGTACCTAACTAGTGTCACGGCGTACTTAATTTCTAGGATGCAGGTCACTATAAACACATTAAGCAATAACTACAGTCGCCTTTTTATAACTCGAATATCCAGGGAAATAACAAAATACGACTTATTATAGGATCCTAGATGAAAATTCGATCAAGTACGTTAGTATATGTATGCTACAGTACTTTTTATCCATTAGTTAATAAGAAACTACTCGCTTAACTTTTACCTTTACAATTACAGCATTTTGTTATTGACATGAGCACAGTACATTACACGTAAACCTATTAGTTATTCCAGGAGTACAGTACATTACACGTAAGCCTATTAGTTATACCAGGAGTACAGTACATTATACGCAAGCCTATTAGTTATTCCAGGAGTACAGTACATTACAAGTAAGCCTATTAGTTATTCCAGGAATACAGTACATTACACGTAAGCCTATTAGTTATTCCAGGAGTACAGTATATTACACGTAAGCCTATTAGTTATTCCCGGAGTACAGTACATTACACGTAAGCCTATTAGTTATTCCAGGAGCACAGTACATTACACTTAAGCCTATTAGTTATTCCAGGAGTACAGTGCATTATACGTAAGCCTATTAGTTATTCCAGGAATACAGTAAAGTACATTACACGTAAGCCTATTAGTTATTCCAGGAGCACAGTACATTATACGTAAGCCTATTAGTTATTACAGAAGTACAGTAATGACACGTAAGCCTATTAGTTATTCCAGGAGTACAGTAAAGTACATTATACGTAAGCCTATTAGTTATTCCAGAAGTACAGTAATGACACGTAAGCCTATTAGTTATTCCAGGAGTACAGTAAAGTACATTATACGTAAGCATATTAGTTATTCCAGAAGTACAGTAAAGTACATTACACGTAAGTCAATTAGTTATTCCAGGAGTACAGTAAAGTACATTACACGTAAGCCTATTAGTTATTCCAGGAGTACAGTAATGACACGTAAGCCTATTAGTTATTCCAGGAGTACAGTAAAGTACATTATACGTAAGCCTATTAGTTATTCCAGGAGTACAGTAAAGTACATTACACGTAAGTCAATTAGTTATTCCAGGAGTAGAGTAAAGTACATTATACGTAAGCCTATTAGTTATTCCAGAAGTACAGTAATGACACGTAAGCCTATTAGTTATTTCTAAGTTCAGTTTCATTAATTTTACTGGCACTTTTCCTGTAAAAACAAAGGATACGTTCATTACGTTATAAATAGTAGTAGGCTTAGTTCTGATTTTTTTTTTTTTTTTTTTGTGAACCGCATCACCCCACCATATTTTAGAAATTCAAGAAAGAGCTTTCGCCTTTTGTGTTTAATGTCTTTTGAAAAACTATTTGGGCATATTTTTTACATTTTTGTTGATGTTTGGTAATCTACCAGTTTTATATTTCAATTATTACGCCAAAAACTGAATCTGGTACATCTTTTAATTTTATACATCTTCTAACTACATCAATATTGGGACTAACTTTTTTAGTGCTGTAGTCTAATGTTGGCAAATATGTGTTGTGGCATCATTGCATATCTTTTAGCCTTTATAATAAAAAAGCAGTGATTGTTTAGTTGCTTTTTTTATTTAACGCAAAATCTACCATGATCCTTGCAACTAACATCTCAGACTGCAAGAGTTGTGAGAGAGGTCATCCGAACGTCTACATCTTACAGAAACATCAAGGAGGAGACAGAGTTCAACCACACGGGGAATTCGTCGGTTCAAGATCGTCGGAGTGGCGACCAACGATACCAAATGAGTTCGCTCTTAGGAACTGCAGATGGTAACCTACAATTTTAACAAGTTTAAGTCGATTTATTTTTATTCGTTTCGTTTTATATGGAGTTATCTACAGCTTAAAATTAAATTCAAGCAATTTTAATTTAGAAAATCATAACTTTCATTTTAAAAAAATCAGAGTTTTGGAATTTTTATTAGAACCAAATTATAATGAATTTTCTTAATAATAGAGCAACAAATGTACTTTTGTAATAAACTAGAATATTTGAAGATCATTATTTTAAATAGGAAGAATTTATAAAAAAGTATTAAAATTTTTTAAAACACTAACAAAGTAGGGCCTAAGCATAGATAAATAGTTGAGCATTTACAAGAAACAAACAAAGAATGCAAATTGTTAGAAAAGGTTTAGTAGCATAAAGTAAATCGTTACCCTAATTAGCAAACCTTGTAACTCCAATACAGTTAATTTTACAGGAGATAATAAAAACGTTATAGAAATATATTTATATCAACAATGGTTTATATAGGTTTAATTATAATAATTATATATTTGTTTATTTTTATCTACATATGGAACTGTTAATTTCTTTTACTTTCCACTTTTATTATGGAGTTGAGAGTTTTGTACACAGTTTATGTTGGATATACGTGGTTTTTTTAGATTGTAATTTCATTGAAAGTTATGAATGTAAGTCACATAAATTTAACAGCCTTTGTTTTAAAACAACATTCTATACACATCAAATTATAGTAAAATGTTATGCATAATCTCAAACATTTATGACATAAACGTATAATTTGAACAAACATTTTAAGTAAACTTAACTTCAGCATATTTCTATTATAAATTAAAAAAATATTATAAAGTACATTTGAAATAGAAGACATTTTAACAAAACATAATGTATAATGTAAACGAATTAAAATATAGTTCAGTTTAAACAAAAACAAACTAAAATTAACTACAAAAATGTTATATAGGCTAAAACAAAGAATTGTTATTTTCGTCAACTTCCTCAAATTTCTTAACAATGTGAATAATCCTATAGTCATGAGGAATTGCATCATAAAAATGAAGAAAATCTGATTTTAAAATAGATTTTAAGGCTTGTAAATCATCATACTTCCTTTTTTTGATAAGTATTCTTTTGGAGTAAAGATTTGGTAAATTGTGAAGTGTTGTTGGTGTTATATTTTTGTCCTTTCTTTGGGATAAATTTTCCCACTTATCGGAAAAATTCAACTTAAATTCAATTGTTTGATCAGGTCGATATTTCAAAGCACATTTATCTACAACTCGTGGAGACCCATTGAGCCCTCCTGGCCTAATACTTTTATAAAATAAGTGGTTGGCAAAGTTTTTGAAGTATTTGTGATCTAAGTACTTGACGGTGTATGAGGCAGGCGATTTCCTGGCCTCTTTACAGATAGAAACATACTCTGTTGGAATACTAACTACTTTATTTTTCAATTTTCGTTTAATGCAGGAGTGCATGAAGTCTGCCTCCATTTGTGTGTGGCCGACTTCTAAGAACTTTTGTTCGAATATGTTGTCTGAAGATGCAAGATGGACAAGAGCATTGGCACAATTTTCTCTTTTCCCTCAGGCAAGGAAATATTTGATAAAATGAAGTCTGAAATGATGGTTGTAAACTCATTTGAAATTAAACCACCCTCTGCATCATTCCAGATGAAACCCAACCCTTACTTTGTATTGACATATATTATAAAATAGTGCAACGACAACTCCATTTTATAGTACAGACAAGACACTGTAGATCTAGGAGTAATGATTGTAAATCCACTGTGAATGTTACATAAATTGGGTCTGTTTTGTCCAAGTCTTTTTGCATACTCGCTTCATCCCTCTTCAAAATATGCCTTCATACTGTTCGCTGCTCACATTTCCAACCTTAAATGACTCACAAGTATCACAGGCATCTTTTTTTTTATTGAAATCATCAAACACATACGAAAATTTTCATTGTGACAGTGGAGCTACATTTTTCTTTGTGCACCAGTCATCCTTGTAAAACATATAGGCTAAACACTTTTTCGATTGCCAGTTAAGTTCCAGTACTCATAAATAACACCTAACCACAACAAACATGAAAACAACTGCTTGTTCCCATTCAGGTCCAACAACAATTTTACAGCTGGGAGTTACGAGTTTTGCCAACTTGATAACATAATAGCATGGAGTCATGAGGTTTGTTAATTCGTCAATAAAGCAAAAAGTAATACGTTTTGGTGTTCAGAGGTATTCTCATTATATAAATAATACTTTACTTGAGAGGCTAGAATCAAAAAATTATTTTCACAATATTGGGGAGATACGAGGTTTGCTAATTAGGATAGCGAAATATTCTGTAACCAACAAGATTGGTTGGAGGTAATTGCAACAAAGTAAAGATTAAAAATATAATATATATTTAAAATAACTTAAAATTTTATAATGTTCATTTGGACGTCCGTTTGGATTGATTAGCATTAAGCCCATAATGTCATAGATATGTTTAAATTCAATTTACCTACGTTTATGCTAAGGTTATTAAATAAACAATAAATTGCACTTTTATTTTATTATTTTAGTTACTTATTATAATATTTTTTTAATTATAAGTGAAATATATTTCAAGAGCTTTAAATTTACTTAGAATAATATTTGTTTAGTATTACATACAATTTATTAGCTCCCTTAAAATTTACTAATTTTAAAAAATTCCAATTTTGCTTAAATAAATGCAGTCTTTTTTATTAGGAATTATTAAAAGTTTAATGTTTTTATTTGCTTAAATATTTTAAGGACTAAATTTATTCTATAAATCCATTATAAAACGTCATTTACATAAATCTATACAATTGTGCTTATATATTTTCTGTGTATAACAAGGATTCTGTGAATCCTGTATGAAAAGGTTAATGTAAAGTTTCAAAATTCGTCCAATAAAAGTGTGTTCTACTTACCAACTAACAGATGGCGTGATTATTTTACAATAAACAAAGTTACTAGAATATCCTTTAAAATTGTCTTCAAATATACTTCGAACCCATCCCTTGAATGTCAAAGGGCCTATGGGCATAACACTTTCAGTTAATTGGTTTTAAAATAAATTCTAGTGCTACGATCTAGCGTCTAGCTGATTCGGCAGATTACTGGCCCCGACATAAGTCAGTGTGTTTTGTTGAAAAATGAAAAAAAAGAAAGATAGAGAAGAGAAGAAAGGTGACAAGGAGTACCTGTCTCACGACAAAACCTAGACATGTGAGCCATGATGTCTCCAAAGGGAAGGCGTTTAAACTCTTTATCTCAATCCTTTTGTAGACGACAATAGTCATAGTGTCTAATCGTCTTCAATTTAAACAAATCGATATCTCTATCTGTACGAGAAGGCTGGCAAAAAAGAATCAATAATTACTCTCGGGAAAGACAAAAACAATATTTTTATTAAAAAAATGTTTTCTCTTAGAATGATTTATTTTACTTTTACCCAACAACTGTTATATTTTTAAGCGATTTCACCCCCGTACACATTTATTCACTTTCAGTTTAAAACTTCAACCCTGATCGAAGTGACTAAACAATTATTTGCACTCAAGCAGAATAGTAAAATGTGTTTGAAAGCTAAGAAAGAAATTAAAGATGAAAGATTGAATAAAAAGGTGTATAAAATATTCCAAGCGTTAACTCTGCCGTTTAAAGATTACAAAACTCTAGAATCTGAGAGAACTTGAGTGTTTAAAATCAGTTCAACTATTTCTAAATAAATATTTAGAAAATATTTAGTCAGTTAAAATAAATATTAGAAAATATTACCTTAAAAATTTTGGAAAATAATGATTTAACTACAAATAATTATTTTATGATTTTTCCAAGCAAACGCGGTTCGTCGCCAACTAGCCATCTTCAGTTACAGCTATAACTTTGACAGAGTTAGCAGTTAATATAAGTTTACCGATGACTATTTTGTCGATGAATTATACAATCACTAATTGTAGTATTTATACTCTAGTTTTCCTACTACTCAACGAAGCTCAAATGTTGTTCAAAAATATTTCATTCAAAATACCACTATATTGATACCACATTTGTACAGTATTGAGGGACGTGAGAAACATGTGCTGCTTGGCCACTGCTTCCATTTTATGAGATTTAATGGTAAAAGCAATCTTCATCTGTGTTCGTGAAACTCTGTCAACGTACTCCCTTCTTTTGTTGTTTATAAAACATCTGATTATGTGAACAGCTGTTAAGTCGTGTTTACCGATATATCACCGCAATCCGCACGTCTTCTTAACCTAACCTACCTTACTCTTCTCCATGACACTTTCAACATAACTGTGGATTTCCTGGTAGATACAGCCTACATCTGAACACGGATTCGTGTGTATTTTGCGCAACCATTGTCTTTATTTATACAAAGTGATCTTTACAAGCTGGATAGAAAAACAGAGTGTTAATAAATTTTATACCTGAATAATTCCCACTTTCCAGACATCAGTTGATTAAACATTCAATAAATCATTTCTTACTATTAAGTTTTTTTTATAGTCATAAAACCTGTTATTAAATAGATCACAAAGCCTGTTATTAAATAGATCACAAAACTTATCCGAAATTTCTCCGCTTCTGAAATTTTACGGATGACTTCCTTTATTTTAGAACATTAAAAATTTGAAACAAATTCTCTCTTGAAAATACAATTCTGTAAATTGTATAAATTTAGGCATAAAGTATATTCATGCCAATGTAAACAAAATGTTATGAACCAGCTAGATAATGGCACCGGTTCTACGGGGGGAGGTAGTGACGTCGTTTGTGTCGTCACTAACTAGTCAGTATTCACCAGTAATCTCCTTTTACAATAATAGTGGTGTCGTTACACAACTGTTTATTTGGTGTTTTAATGACGTCATGAAGTTATTTCGACCATCCCCCACCTCTCTTAAAGTTATTATAGGTATACGGTATATGTAGTGAGGAAACAGAGGAAACTTCGATAAGTCAAGAAGAAAAAATTAATTTATGCTGGAGAGAGTTTACTTATCTGTCACTGAATGCTTCTTTATAGAAGAACCAAGGAGAGGAATGCGGTGGCATGTGTGGAACTTTAGTTTTTACAAGGCGTCGTCTCGTCTTAAATGTTAAACCTAATACAGCATTAGCCCGCCGCCTATGTAACGTCCTTAGCAGAGTAATGCAAACATCGCTACACTACTAGCACCACGTCCGAACACTAACTACACTAAGAGTAAGGGTAGTACAGTGGTTAAGAGGGAAGTCAGAAATCTATGCAGAGAGAGTAAACACCTTCTAGGAATTGCTCCTTCGCACTCCTTTCTGCCTCCGTTCTGGCAACATGACACACGCGCAAGCACACACAATGCGTGCGTTAGGATGTGGGGTTTTGTAATGCCCGTATATTGGTAAATCATAAGATTTTTCGACAATACCTAAGATTTACCAACTCTTAGTGGTAAAAGTTGATACTCGTCTGTGATCATCGTTCACATAGAACGTTTACCATATTACACTGGTGAGACAATGATGAGATGGACTACTCTAAAATCGGAAAGAAGCAGGAGTAGTGTGTTCATTCCTTTCCGATCTCGCAGCGATCAGATTTCAGGAAAACATCATACCGGAGTTGGACCGGAAGGCTGTATGACAGGTGTAGCCCCTGCTTAATGGTAAATGCCCTTAAAATAAGCATTATTTTATAAAATCTTTATATTTTCCAACTCAAGTTGGTAAATCCAAATACCCGAGTATTTACAATACCATATACCGTATGCATAGTATATGGATTAATAAATCTCTACTGGGCAAGGTAATGTAAGCCTATGCAAGTTGAAACACCGACTCTCTCTACAACAGCTGATCCCTCTTGTCTTCCGAGCTTATCAGATGCGTGGCTGGTATTATCTCTGAGCGCTGCTGTAAGAGCTGTATCTCACACAATGTAATGATCAGATATGTTTACCCAAGCAGAATGGATGGGTGTCGTGAAGGATATCTATGTCTTTGTCACGCATTCTGATCCAGGAAGCGAAGATGTTTATCTCTCTTTAGGCCTTGTTTGCGTCGAGCAAAATGTTACGATGAAAGAGCGACCTTCTGAAGTCGATTGTATTCGATGTGTATGACGAGGAAGTGGGTAGATATTCCGTCATTAAAACATATGTTGGTTCGATGTATCGAAATACGGTTTACGCTAATATCGAGAGGTAATTTTCTTTACATATTTAAGATCATTTAAATTATTTAGCTTCCCAAATATTGATTGAGTTGTTAGAAACTTTAAGATGACTTTGTGAACCTAACTACAATTCGGAAAAACAGTCCAAAAAGTTAGTTCAACGATTTAAGAAAGATTTGTGTAATAGAAATGTGTATATAATTTTCTAATCATGAACATATTTAATTTGTGTAATGCCTTTCTATTATTTTATTTCATTAATTTTTAATTTTATTACTGTACTTACTAAGTTTAATACTATAAAATTTGTATTCTAATAATTTATTTATTACTGTATGTTACATCAAGATTATGGATTAATTTATTGTTTTAATGACATTAATTTGTTTGGTTTATAATTTTTATAATCCTACTAAAGTGTAATACTTATAATTTATTGTTATTTAACTTTTGTTTTACATAACGTCTGGTGTTATTTATAATAAGTAATGTAATTGCCACTTATTAATAAGCTGTATACATTTTATATAAAATCATGCTGACTTGTGTACTTACCTCTGAACAAAAAAATTTTAAAAAATTGTGAAACGTTGCCAAAACTTTTGAATAAATTAGCCATGGTTGAATCCATGAAAAAATGTTTAAACTAACCATTTATCTTATCTTAACATTTTATGTATCAATACTTTTGTTCACAACTAAAGTAAAGCTGAAAAAATTAATATCCGACTAAACTAAAATAACTGAAATTTATTAAGAGAATTCAATCATTAAATTTAAATACTCGGACAACTAATAAATGTACTAAGTGAACAATAAATAATATCAGGAACTAGAACGTAGCTCTTAATAAACATTTTACGAAAAATATTACAAAAATCGTTTATAATATATATTATATCTTCAAAATAATCGTTAGAATTTTTATAATTTTCTAAAATACTTTTGTCTCTCATATTTTTACTGTGAAAATTTCTTTGGTTTTTGGTTTTTCGGAATATCATAACAAAAATTAATATTTTACATCTCATAAAAGAAAAACGCATTTATATTTTGAAATTACGTTGTCCCGGATTAGTCGAGAAATAATTTTAGATTTTTACCCACTATAGGAATTTTTAATCGTTTCCAACTAAAAAAAAGTCTCTTCAACAGTTTTTCAGGGAAAACCTTTTTTGAAAGTTTTATAGAGTTTTAGAAAATGAGTACAGTTTTACTCTTTTAACTACAGTATATTCAGAGTGTGTAAAAGAAATATTTGCGTGGTATTGCTCACATATTATCTTATGTGTCTTTGATAATATGAGGGGTGGTGTTTTTTTATTTCTTATCTTCATCGGGGGGTTTTATTTCAGGAATTTGGTTCAAACAGTGCAAATCCAATATAAAAAAACAAAAAAAATTCAGCCTACCAATTTAAACAAATTTCCAAAGATTTTGTCGTGGACGGTCCTGTAATGGTATTTGCTATGTAAAAAATAAATCTAATGCTTAATAAAATGACATATTTCTACAACTATTTATTGAGCTTAGCTTGCGAGGTTATGTTAAAACAAATAAAAACATACACAAAAATCACAAATTAATCATTTATTACTCATACGCGTTTCAATAACAAATCATCATCATCATCATCAGTGAGTGTTAGGCCTACTACTACAATAAATGATTAATTTGTGAGTTTTGTGTATGTTTTTATTTGTTTTGACATATTTCTGTTTTTTGGGAATATAAAATAACATTAGGACGGAGTAAAACGGGCTCCATTAAAAATCTTATGGTAATGAATTCGTGATGAATAAGCTAAGTTATCTATTTACTACAAATCTGAGACTACAGTATATTAGTTATAATGAAATACGTGGAAGAAAATGTCTCAACACCCTATGAGTCCAGTATTGCTCGAAACTCCATAGAAACGTAGTAGCTTTACACTCACCCCTCCCATCAACTATTTTAGTAGCAGAATGCATATCAATGATTTTAGTAATATTTAACTTGTTATTTAATCATGTTTATTAATAATACGTAAATAAAATATTTTATCTTTCAACTGTTAATGAAAAATGGAAATTATTTTTATCATATATTATTTCTTCAATAAATTAATTTGGAACTTAAGCAGGCATTTAAAAATGTTATTTTAGGTAAATCGTATTTATAAACTGATTATTTTCAATATACTTAATTTTATTCAGAAATGTTATTGAAGTTAAGAGTTACTAGCAATAGCTAGTAACTTCAGAACGCAATACGTGGACACAGAGTGAAGATTAAATGAATACACTCCACTTTCTCTTACAAAATTGTAAACACTTCAGAAGTAGTAATTTGTGATTGCTAGGGAGTTAACTTGTAAGCGTATCGCTCATCTCTAGATCACACAAATATCGAAAGCTGTGCAATAATTATCTGGTCGAAAAATCGGTACTGCACGTTGTCACAGATACGCTGAAGCTATGATGTCTTGTTCTTGTTTCAGGCCCGCTCAAGTAAAACAGGTTTGCGAGGTGCGAAACTTCATTACGGTTGTAGCCCATCATAATTAATAAACTCTACTGTACGTTCACTTTTGTCTCAATCCCGTCTTTTAATTTATCAGTCAGACCAACTGTAACAAATTTTAAACACAGAGGGCGCTGTATTATCCCGGCTACACCAGACCGACGTATTGTGAAAGTTTTCGTGACAGATTTAATAAAACGATTCCGGGCGGATCCTGATCGTCTGTTGTGAATAAATTAACAAAATTATAGACTCGCGGAGTACCGTCGTGAAACGTTTTGCCGCTTCAATGATGTCAGGCGTTTTAAGCAAACTAATCTGTATTAGGTTAAAGTTCGCTTCGCTTTATGAAGATAGAATCGGAGAATGATTACGATTTTAAAATGTGAAAAATTAAACAGGCACTCGCGGACAAATTTTCACAGAAATATGTCCTGAAAATTTAAACTGGCTCAGTTGGTACAAGGGTGTTCGTGTGGACGCGGTACGTTTTGTCGCAGACTAGTTTAAATCACAGGATTTCGAATTCACTTGCTGAGAATTCCAATACTTGCTTTCTCCTTGAATTTCATCTAGGATAAATCAACTCTAAATACTCGACTATCCTCTTGGTATAAAGGAGTTCGTGTGAACGAAATTAGTGTTAGTTCAAAAATGACATGTGACTGGGAGCTTCCTTACAGTGTTGTATATTACGAACTTTGTCGTAGAATATAATTTGGCGAAATAATAACTGAATGCTTGAACTGGATCCAGTTGATATAGAAGAGCTTTGTTAACGAGTCGTTCAACTGTCGAAAACTATTTCCTTTAAATCGAAGGTTATGCGTGATTAAAGGTTAAACGTAGATTCCGATTGAATGAAATTTCGCCGAAATAAAATCATATTTAAACCGGATCAAAGGAGCAAAGGAGTACTTGTGAACGCGGCTCCACTTTTTACTGGAATTAGTGTTAGATGGAATAGTGAGACTTGATCAATAGTTTAATTGCAGCGGAAAATAATACGAATTTGTTCGTACTATATAATTTTGGTTAAATAAAACCTCAATAATTGAAACTGATTCAGTTGATACATAACTTGCCATTCAACTTTCGATCTAATTCGTATTAGATCAAAGATAACGCGATATTTAGACTCTACTTGCTAGAAAATAAAATACGTTCTTTTTAGTACAATTTGAAAGCGCGTGCATAAATCCCAAAGACTCAAAATGGATCCAGTTATCACAGGAGATCTTTCGGTGCGGGACATTGAGCATTTGATCTACATTACATAGCATTTATAAAATGGCAGAAAAACAAACGAAATCTTTCATAGTTAAAAAAATGTCAGATCTATATCATGAAAAACAGAATCGTTCTCATTTTTAGAGTGAAAGGACTTTGATTATATGAGGAATCATCTTTGCCTGTGTTGCACAGATCCAGACGTTTCCGTCACGAAGCACAGAAACGTTAAACCTTAATGTTCAAGACGTTGGCTCAAAAAATACTTTCGATTTTTTTTAGAAATGCGTGAAAGTCAGTTCGTTTACATTGGGAGGTCACGTGACCTGATAAGGTTAATGTTAAAAGGCTTTTTGTGTAGGAAATGGTTCCTCTGGAATAGTGAGTAATAAATCACCTGATTGCGTTACGCAACGTGCCTCAGTTAAAACCTAGTGTTGAGTTCGTCGACGATAAAAGTAATTGTTGGTTATTTTTTAATGGTTTCATTTTATTATTTTTTTAAATACCAATTGGTTAACTAAGGGTAAGGTTAATCAATTATTTTGAAGACTGTATCAGTACCCAGGAACCACTGTTTAATTTTCAAAAGCTGAGGTGAACGCTAACATCTGTTTTCGTCTTCCCTTAGAGGTTAATTGGTGGTTATGTTTAAATGATATTCAGATTCGGTTTTCATCATATTGAGAAATATATCGTATATTTGGTCAAATTAAGTCCTAAAGTATGACAACACTTTTTTGACTTACAAATGCTTTCATGACTCGTAGATTATATTACTTTATGCATTGTATTATTCGCCAATGACTAATATATCGCGCTTATGTTAGAACCTACTAATTTGTGTACATTTCCCGTTGTGTCTTAAGTTTTTGACAGGGTGTAGCCTACTTTTAGATCTTCTCGGTAATGTGTCAACAATATTAAAAGCTGTTCTATTGTAGGAAAATTAAGTGACATTTATTTTTTTAATGAAAGGAAACCTATAAAATATCCAGTGAGGATAGATTTGGTTGTATTTTTATACAACATGAACTTGTACCTATATTAAAATATTATGAGTTTCTGCATCAGCCGGTAAAATGTTTGAGTTTACTTTACTTTAGATGTGTAGATTTGTTTTGTATATTTTAATATGAGTATATAGTAATGTTCTATAAAATTACAACCAAATTAATCCTGAATGGATACTTCATAGGTTTCCTTTCATTAGAAAATAAATATCACTTTATTTTCCAACGATAGAACATCTTTTAATATTGCTGATACATAACCGAAAAGATCCCTACTTTTATATAGTAGGACTAGTTCATTAATTAAAAAATAATTTCTTTAAAACTTATTTTTAAAGAAAACTCCTTAGAAAAAAATATGAAATGAAACTCTATTTTACTGAAAACTTATATATTTCCGTTAAAAGACGTGAGTTTTTTAATTTTATTTGATAATAGGTAGACTAAACATAATTAATTACACTACGTAAGCTATATACTTGATATATTTATTGAAAATAAATACAATTTTAGAAAATTACATTTTATAGTGTTTTATAAGATTCGAAATGAGTTTTTGTATAACATTCCTAAAATCTGCGTTAAAAGTTTAGCTATACTCCACCTCCTTCCATTTTTTTCTATTCACATACTTCATTTGGAAATACATTATAAACGAGGGAAAATTATTTAAAACCTAGTAACCATAAATAGCTTTCAAAAGTTGTTTTATATTGGAATACCTATTAACATAACCTTACTTGACTAGCATAAGTTCCTTCTGTGTAAATAAATTGTTGAAAATTTACTGCCTCATGTAATATTACATTGTTATAAAGCTATAGTAAAATGTAGTTATAAAATATCTGGTTAGGAGAGATTTGGCTTTTTAACGATTTTCGGTAATCAGAGGTAATCAAATTGCTCAAAAAGAATGATAACTGCTAATGTAGAAATATTTTATGAACACGAAAAAACTATTAAAATACCGTACTGACGCTCAAAAAATTTAAAATTTTGAAAAAGTAATTTAACCTTACTTCCAACACACCAAAAGGGTAAAAACTATATTATTATTTTTATATAATTTGTCTTGTTTCCGGTACTAGGGAATGATTGTATTTTTGTTAGTTCCCCCTAATTCCACCCCTGCTTATCCTTCTCTTCATAAGGGGTGTATGGGTAAACACATATTTATGACTCCTAATGACAATTTTATGAACCGATCAATCTCACGTATTCGATCCTGAACACGCAATGTCATTACTTCCATTATATCCTTTACCAGATGGATTTATGGTACCATCTTAATACTACCTAACCTAACCTTAGGTCAATTTTTACAAGCTGGCACTTAGGGGATCCGGCCTCAGCGAGAGACCAAGAACGAGAGGAGGGTGGAGGTGCTCGCAGGTCTTTTTAAAAAACATCAACCCTTGGACTTTCGCCGACTCAAAGTGTTGACGATTATTTTGTTACTTAGTAATAATTTTTAATATATAGTATAAATAACAACAAATGTAAGTAAATAGGGCATTCATGGAAGCGTGCTAATAGGGTTGTCTAAGGGTTGGGACGGATAGGCTGCGATTTATGGCCCTGATGAAGGATGATGTCACCAGATATTTTCTAGACGACGAATATTCAATTTCTACCTAAGAACCAAGTGCTAGCTTATAAAATGTGACCTGTACTCTTCGTAGGCGACAAGAGTCGCACTAGCTGATCGCCTTAAAACTAAAAACTAAAATAATATTAATAATTTATAAATAAATAAATATTTTATCTAATAATAATATTCAATAATCAATTCGATGTAACTGTACACGGACAAAATCTAACGGCAGAGACAATACGTAGGTTTTTATGTCTTGCTTACGTTTCAGATGGACAGTTCCTCATTCCTTACGTCCAGTTACCCCTTACAAAAACATTAGTGACATGAAATTTTATTTTATTAATTTTATGACATAAATTATTTTACTTAAAATAAAACCTAAATTAGGGATAACCGTTCACTTTTCTTGTTGTCGCAACGTGTCTGCTATGATGCAGAAAATTAGCTTATTCGGATATTACATCTGACAGTTAGCTTTCATACTGAAGTGATAATATTTAAGGAGGGGGAGGTGAGAGCGGAAATGGTCAAGGTTGCGGTTCGAATGAGTGAGGTGAAAAACACTTTCGCCGAACTTTGTGGGTGGCGGCGCTGTCAGCCAATCAACGATGTCAATTTTTTAAAATAAATGATTGACTGATTATGATTTGCTTTTTCAAACCCTGTTTCGGAATTGGCAAATGCACAATAGACTATCGTGATTATATAACTCAAGAGTTTCACGTGGCCTCCTTTGAAATCGCAAGAGCTACCTCTTCTGAAGCTATTCAGACCATCTCATCTACATGTTTATTTTACTCATGGCATTGCTTAATCGTTGTACTGGACTGACTGACTTGTAACTTACTTCAAGGCTGTGCTTTACTGCTGTGTGAAGTACGTTGTCTAGATATTTACCCAGATTGGGAACTACAGTCTGGAAAATTTCGGAAGAGCGCTATGCCCCCGGTGGCACGAAAAAGCTTACAGCGAAAGATGCTACATGATGAAACAATAGCAGTTGACGAGGGTGAGTCGTAAATTTGACAAGCGAAAAAAACGTACAAACCCGACTCCAGTTGTCAACCCAGGTCATATACATCTAAACTATTTGCTAATAATTTTCAAGGTTTTGGATTTTCCCAGTCAAAAAGGGGTTTTCACTTTGGCAGTGGTCCCTTTGCCATAGCCGTGGTGATAAAATCGATTTAATCGAAAGAGACTTATCAGAAGAGGCTGAAATACTAGGACTCCTATGTACATAAGACTGGAGTTACACTTTGAAGGAAAGAGAAGGAAAACAAAATATATTAAGTCAGACGAAAGAATTTTAAAAAAAACAGTACAAAAAATATCTAGAAACTGGAGACTAATGTCTTGATTAAGATCTCTTTCTTACATTCAAAACTTGGAATAGATTAGGCCCAAGAAATCAGATGGTAACATCAGAAAAATCGGTTGAGTTGTAATATAGATTAAAATAAAAAAATTCTGTAGAATAAAAAAAGTTTTTTTATAAAAATATAGAACACAAAAATTACCGTTGTTACATGCTGATTTTAAACACGCCAAAATGATAGCACAACCTATCTCTACCGTTTTGCCTGGTAAAGTGTGATGGAAATCAGGTTTAGTAGTTACAGTTTTAAAGAATTTCCAGTCCCGAAAAACTAAGCAACATCTATGTTTAGCTCAGAGGTAAACTCATTTATGTAGCTCAATGATTTTAAAAGATCCGTGATCGCCTAAAAGTTGCACTCATTTTTCATTTTAATCTCTATTACAACTTGACCAATTTATTTAATTTTACCATCTGATTTCTTATGTCTAATCTAATCCATTATTTGGATTTAGGGAAGATATCTTAAACAAGACAATAGTTTCCAGTTTCTAGGTATTTTTTGTAGTTCAACTTAATATACTTTGTTTTTTTTCTTACCTCCAGTCGCAACTTCATCCTCTTTTGATGAGTCTCTTTCGATTAAATCGAACTTATCACCTCGACAGATAAAAGCAAAGTGACCACTGACATGTGGAAACCCTTTTTTGCCCATTTTGACTGGGAGAATCCAAAACCTTGAAAGTTATTAGCAAATAGTTTAGGGGTAGATGACCTGGGTTGACAACTGAAATTTGGTCTGTACGCTTTTTTCGCTTGTGAAATTTACGACTTACCCTCGTCAATTGCTATTGTATCCTCTTGTAAGCATATTTCGCTGTATGCATATTTTGTTGTGCGCACTTTTCGTGCCACACTCTATCAATGGGAAAATAAACACCCCTTTATATCTCTTGAACTGCTCTATCGATGGGTTTTTTCGGATATCTGGATGTCTTTCTTTTCAGGTTTTTTTTATCCCCTTCTTGTGCTATCATTACTGTACTGTTTCACTTCAATATCTCCTGGTTTTCAAGGAAAAGGGCGTATTAGCTTGGTACATGGACAATCAGTCTTGATTCCTGCGCGCGTTTTAGGGATCTAACAGCATGCGCATGTGAGACGGAGGAAGCTCGTCAGAGGATGTAGGTCTGATAGGGTTCTGGAGGTCCACTGGCCTCTAGCCTCTTTGCCTGGCAATTTGTTTCCCATTGGTTACTTCAAAATTCAAACCTATTTTATTTATTCCCAAAAATATCAATAAGGCTTTTTATTTATTTTATTGATAAGAGAATTTAAAAAAATATAAGAAACCAAATAAGAATCATTTTTATTAATAAAACAGCTATTATTCTGTTTACTTGTGTTATATTAATACCATATTTATTCCTTTACTATATTTAATCCCTATATTTAATCCTTTCTAATCATTTTATTTATTGATTTTTAAATAAAAATTGTTTCGGGTTTGGTATATCATTTTATATTTTATTTACTGTTTTATCATCCCATCAATGAAAGTTTAATTTTATTGATGTTTTTGGGAATAAATCAAATACGTTTTCATAATTAAGTAGTCTCTAGTGCGGACCACGTAAATGTGCACTTGGCCTTGAGAGATCGCACGAGATATCTCGTGTATGTACTAATACGGCTTAAAACATGTTACATATTCACAATATTCTATGCATCGAAATCTTTTAGATCCGATATGTCTACACATATTTCAAGATTTTTATAACATACCGAAGCTAATTTATTATCGAATTTATCTAATATCAACCGCCTCCTTCAAGCCAGTGTTTTGACAGTCCTTATCATGTTTGTAGGAAAGTAGTTATACTGATCCTCTACCTCACGTCTCTCCTACTGCTGTCTCTCAAGGCCACGTGCATGGTTACGTGGTCCGCACTATACACAATAGGTAACTAATGCCAGACCAAGAGGTGTAGGATCTTTTGATACGGGTCTTTAAGGGTAGGTAGGCCGGTTGCCTGAAGGTACAGCACTCATCCTAAAATTTACACAAAGTATGAAGTTTGTTTGTTTATTGCAGTTGCTGGTTTTGAAGGTTTACCAATTAAGAAGAAGGAAAGCGCTTATTTTATAAGAAGAAGAGAGGTATATATTTCATAAAAAAAACAGTGCTTGCGCAGGCGCGTGTGTGTGTGTGTGTGTGTGTGTGTGTGTGTGTGTGTGTGTGTGTGTGTGTGTCTGTGTGTGCGTGTGTGTGTGTCTGTGTGTGAGTGTGCGTGTGTGTGTGTGTGTGTGTGTGTGTGTGTGTGTGTGTGTGTGTGTGTGTGTGTGTGTGTGTGTGTGTGTGTGTGTGTGTGTGTGTGTGTGTGTGTGTGTGTGTAAATATATATTATTTCATCAAAGAAAATAAAGATTACATAAAACGTGTTACCCATAAAGGCACTGTAGTGTGGAATAAAATTAGAAAGGGGTAACGTTTTTGGTCGCACATCGCTTAAGTAGATAGTTCTAGCACCGAATATATTAAGGAGAATATACCCTTAAACTAAAAACAGAAATTAATTCAGCTTACAAAGTCAGACCTCTCAAACATGAACTATTTATTCATTATAGAGTCAACCAAGAACGCAGCCTGTTCCAATACAAGTACTAAACGCGTAACGGTTCCGAATAAAACTGTTTTATATAAAACGGAAAAAATCCATTGGAATCGAATGACGCTAAGTTGAGTAGAATCGAAACAAAATATCAAACGTAACTGAATCACGTTTATTGCAAGGAGGCAGACACACCTCATAACCAAGTAGACAGAGTAGATCTATTTCCATGAAACCAAGATGCCAGCATCAGCTTCTATCCCACCCTATAATTCTGGTCCACTCCACCTAGGGGCAGGTAGACATCTCTCTTCACTCTTCCCCTAGGATAACCTGTTTTCTTCAGATAAGGAGTTCTGCCCACGCAATGCCATCCTTTCCTACTATTTTTAGTACAAGAGAATCACTATACCATTTCCTTCAGAATTTCATTTTTCTTTTCCTTATGTTGTTTGGGATCATTGTTTTCATCTTCTCTACTCTACCCTTCTTCAAGTGGTATCCTCGTCCTTATAACCAGGATTGAACCTAAGTCTACAACAGACAGGCTACCCTGCAAATGTTATGACCTCCGCTATATCTACCAGTGGTTTATGTCCTTACCTATATCCTAAGGGTCTAATCCTACCTATAATTCCAATTCTTTCATATCCATCGAGGCAATAATAGTCACACTGGCTGATCGTTTCAAAAAAAATTATCTAACTCCGAATAATACTGATGTTTTATTTACCTAATTAAATTTTTACATATAATTCACTTTATTCTCCTCTTTGTTCATCCCTAATGTGTTGTTTGATTTAATGCCTGAACACAAGAAAATATCTGTTGAACGAGAATCTGTGAGTGAAGTAAGAGTTAAAACAGTATTTGTATTGCATGGTGACGGATTTAGGTTAGGTAAGATATTTATTTTTCAAATCTTTACTATGAGAAAATTGTTCCCAAAAGATAACCTGTTACTTGTTATTAACTTAAACAGAAAATGTTTAAATTCATTAAAAAGTAAACATAAGTTAAACTTTGCAAACTATTACAATCCATAAATTTACGACCAGGCTAAATAAAAGTGGATTTTCTTAAAATTATAAGACATTGTGACGATGAGACTATTACAGCTAATGAAGCATCGGAAAGAATTGTAAATATAGAAAGGCTTGAGATAGGTCATTAAAGCTTTTAGTAGAAGATGTGGACAGGATCTTGCCACTACTTGTGCAGCATCTACATGAAGTGCACTTACTCTCTATCGGGTACATAAAGAGCTGTTTAGCCGTGACAATCTCTTGTAAAAAGGTGAAATAAGAAAGGTCAAAGGAATCAGCTAGGACCAAGGAGAGGATATATGATTTGGTTGTACTGCGTAGACCTTTAAAAGACCTGTATGGCAATGATTGGGGAGGATCGCTACTGCTCTCAGGCTTTCTGAAAAATATTGCTGGTAGAATTCTAGAGGGATAAGCCTTCCTTGGGAGGATGAACCGTATCTACTCCCGTCTGTACTCGCAGAAAAAACTTCTGTTTAATTTAGGAATACGCGTAATTAATTTCTAATCGTTGTTAATTAGACGTACGCGTCGGACGCCCATCCTGTAATTACAAGTTGTTTGTGTGACGCAATGCGTACAATCTTGTCGGTACGATCGAAGATATTATGTTGCCGTTGGCCGGTGTTGAAAGAGAAAGGACTGGCGGGAGAAAGCGGCGGGACTGTCAAGGTCAGGAGCTATTCGAGTGATTCATCCGATCAGCTGGTGCTGGTTAATTAAAGATTTGTAAAAAAGCTTTCTTGGCGAGATGCCGAATTATCGACGCACCTGCAAGATAAACGGCATTTTATCTAAAAGAAAACAAATACCGGGACGGAACTAAGGTTTTCTTGATGAAGGGGTCAAGAGTTGTGCAATAACAATCATACGAATTTTTTGCACGTTTAGTTATAATTATACAAACATAGGAATTATTTTGTTAGCAATAAAATTCTGGCATTTACATATTTCAAATTTCAAAATCAATACTTCAAACAGATAAATCATATTGTGCTTTATAATACCTTATGATACGTATTGTTAGTCTGAGCTTTACTAGAGACATCACTTCACCAAAGGTAAATACAGTATTAATAAAATTACTCACAGGTGCACTTGTAGGTTTTACTCATAATCACATGCTAATCATTACTTTACTCAACCATAGTTTAAGCGACTATCAGTGTTAGACGACACACTGATGAAGACGACATGGTGGCCGAAACTAGGCTAGTTGAATAAAGTAGTGATTAGTGCAAGTTTTTAGTATTTACCTTTATGTGACAAGCATTTATAATAATGTTCACGTTTAAATAACAGAACATTTACAAGTGCAAGTAACAGTTTGACAAGCTAGTAACCGACGTTCAAAGGTTAAACCATTTAAAGGCCAATGTTTTTGGTCCTGGGAGGAGTCGAAATACGTAAAAAGTTAGTAGAGCCTTGTCGTTCCGCCAACTGAAGTGCATTTACCTATGAGCGAAACCACAAGTTGGACTAGCTTTGTGCTTATCTGAATGATTGTCTATTTAAACACATCCAATGAATATCATCTATGTCACAAGTCTCACGCATAAGGAATTTCATTATCTGTATTATAGAAGAGGTGTTACCACATACATTAACCGCTTTGGGATCAAGATGAGGACGATAAAGTATAGTGCAAGTAGGGTTAAAGAAGGCAAATAAACCGTCCCTAAGTAAATAAATGGGGGGAAATATTGGGATTACGTGTGCAGACTAACGCCATCTGTGTTATAGAAGAGGTGTCTATCACATACATTCCCCGCTTTGGGGTGCAGATGAGGACGATAAAGTATACTGCAAGTAGGGTTGAAGAAAGCAAATAAACCGTCCCTAAGTAAATAAATGGGGGAAATATTGGGATTACGTGTGCAGACTAACGCCATCTGTGTTATAGAAGAGGTGTCTATCACATACATTCCCCGCTTTGGGGTGCAGATGAGGACGATAAAGTATAGTGCAAGTAGGGTTGAAGAAAGCAAATAAACCGTCCCTAAGTAAATAAATGGGGGAAATATTGGGATTACGTGTGCAGACTAACGCCATCTGTGTTATAGAAGAGGTGTCTATCACATACATTCCCCGCTTTGGGGTGCAGATGAGGACGATAAAGTATAGTGCAAGTAGGGTTGAAGAAAGCAAATAAACCGTCCCTAAGTAAATAAATGGGGGAAATATTGGGATTACGTGTGCAGACTAACGCCATCTGTGTTATAGAAGAGGTGTCTATCACATACATTCCCCGCTTTGGGGTGCAGATGAGGACGATAAAGTATAATGCAAGTAGGGTTGAAGAAAGCAAATAAACCGTCCCTAAGTAAATAAATGGGGGAAATATTGGGATTACGTGTGCAGACTAACGCCATCTGTGTTATAGAAGAGGTGTCTATCACATACATTCCCCGCTTTGGGGTGCAGATGAGGACGATAAAGTATAATGCAAGTAGGGTTGAAGAAAGCAAATAAACCGCCCCTAAGTAAATAAATGGGGGAAATATTGGGATTACGTGTGCAGACTAACGCCATCTGTGTTATAGAAGAGGTGTCTACCGCATATACTTTGCTTTGGAAATTAAATGAGGAGGGAAAAGTTGTATGTTAGTAGGATTACGGAATTTTGATAAAAATCTCCCGCAGTCGAATATGGGAAGAATCAAGTCTCAATATTGTGGGATCTCATCGCTTGTGTTATATAGAGGTAGATGCCTTCCAGCTACCGTTTACTGGTACAAACGTGGAAGGATGAGTGTCATTAGTATTAAGGCAGGACATAAAGCTTCCAGCTACTGGGAGTGGGGGAGGATCATAACTGCAACGCCTGAACTTTAAAGGTTAGAGCATTCTTTAAAAGCCATTAGACACTCACAATACGTCCTTGAGGAATCGGTCGAACAATCTATTTTCGAAATGATTTCAATGAAGTAATTTCATATAGGCTGTCGCGTAACAGAGAGTAGTTTTACATCTGTGATTGAACCTGCTTCCTCATAGACCAACCACCTCGGAATGTAAAGTAATACTTATGAAGCAATTTTAATTTATGCACAACTGGGATTGCGATCATTAACTGCCAAAAGTGTGTAAATTTTCTGCTCTGAATCGCGATTGGCCACGCATTGCTGTGGCGCACTCTGGGCGGTTCCAGCAGACACGGCTCAGCGGACCTCTTTCCGAAGCGTATTGCAAAACGTCTGGCGCTCATGAGCTGATAGAAGTGGAATAGCTGTGCCTGCTCGTAGTTATAGAACCACGTTAATCCCTTCTTCGCGATGTAAAACCAAGAACCAAAACTCTCCATCTGAAACAACAGTGCTAGCTAAGATAATATTAAAGCATATTGGAAATGCGCTGAAAACATGACAACTAGTAGGCTATATGTCGCTAGTAACTGTCGATTACTGTATTCTGTTACTACGGCATTTTGAAGACGATGGAAATTTGTCCAATTGTCTGATATATTTATATCAGAGGGGTTGTGTGATGGTACGGAAAATCGTCATAAGAGAAACATTTTTAGTGAGATGCTTCAGCTTTCATTTTGTACACTAGCATGTCTATTTGAGGTTGTATTTTAGTAGGGGAATAATCCAAGTCATTAACAACATCAAGTTTGTTCCTATACTATAAAATATATTTAACTTATTTTATTATTTTCCAACTGGTATAGCGTCCTCCTGAAGCCTCACAAGTTTCCCAGTTTGATGACCCATTGGTTTACACATAACATATGTTTGCTGTTTTTTACGTTATTTTACCTCTTTGTAAGGAAACGCCTACAATAAACTAATTTCACAAGATTAACGTTTAGACTGTAAGTGGGATAATTTTTTTTTTTGTTCCATCCACTATCTATCCAGCTATTTCAACCTATCCAGCTATTTTCTTTGTTCCATTCACTATCTATCCAGCTATTTCAATCTATCCAGCTATTTTCTTTGTTCTATCCACAATCTATCCAGCTATTTCAATCTATCCAGCTATTTTCTTTGTTCTATCTACTATCTATCCAGCTATTTCAATCTATCCAGCTATTTTCTTTGTTCCATCCACTATCTATCCAGCTATTTCAATCTATCCAGCTATTTTCTTTGTTCTATCTACTATCTATCCAGCTATTTCAATCTATCCAGCTATTTTCTTTGTTCCATCCACTATCTATCCAGCTATTTCAATCTATCCAACTATTTTCTTTGTTCTATCCACAATCTATCCAGCTATTTCAATCTATCCAGCTATTTTCTTTGTTCTATCTACTATTCAAATTTCGTTGCTAGTATCTCTAAATAATTCCACCGGAGCTACATACAAACCACTTTCTTAGTTTTCGTAGCTGGGATATTCTTTTCCAATCTCTTTCCTTTAATTTTCAGCGTCAGCAATAACTACTTCTCACTTCACATTACATGCCATAAATAATCTAATTTTTCATTTAAAATAGTTTTTTATTAGTTCATATTCTTTCCCCATTTTACCAATACAACTGCATAAACTATTTGTTATTCTTTCTATCCATCATATTTTCTTCATTATTCTGTATCACTACATTTCTAATGCGTCTATGCTTTCATATTTCTTAACTTTAAACTTACTTCTTACTTCTTATTACGAGCTTCCAAGGTTGGCCTCGATGGCTCGATGTCTCCTATACACACACTCTGCCAATGGCCAGAAACATTCTTAACTTTAAAGGAAACCCTCCATATCTTACAATAATAAGGATAACATATAATAATGCAACATCCGCATTCTTAGATCTAGATAATATCTCGTCAGCATAGAACATTTGTTATTCTTTCTATCCATCATATTTTCTTCATTAATCTGTATCACTACATTTCTAATACGTCTATGCTTTCATATTTCTTAACTTTAAAGGAAACCCTCCATATCTTACAATAATAAGGATAAAATATAATAATGCAACATCCGCATTCTTAGATGTAGATAATATCTCGTCAGCATAGAACATTTGTTATTCTTATAAAGGAAAGCTTATTATTGCAATTTAAGTAGTATTACTGTAATAAATTATTTATAAGTATAAATATTTTACCTATTATAATTATATAAATCACTAGTAATTGTTATTGCACTACATTTATATCCACGCGGTACCATATTCCCTAACCTAGAGTCATATTAATTTATTTGAAATCAGCTGATATGTTGCACACAGTGTTTGCAGAGCACAGATCACCGAATGGCAAGTATTTTGTTGCCTTATCAAACTGGTCTGCCGACGTTGCGTGACGTAAATGATGGACGGTCACGGCCAAGAGCAAAAGAGTGAAAGAAAGTGGCCGACAGCCGACATGTGGCGAGTATATCGTACTGACGGAGCAACTTGTTTCAGGCGTTCAGATTCCGCTGTTTTACGCATAAGCTGATGGTAACGTGAGACAGCGTTTTTTTCCTTTATGAAAAGATTCACCAACATAGGTCACTGTGCTATTATCAATGAAGTCAGTCAAATGTGGTGAAAGTGCCCGTATGTCAGAGTGAAAAGCTTTTACAACAAAACATTCACTTAGTTGTACAGCTAATTTCTAATATTGGTCGAAAATGTGGATTCCACATGCATATTTTCTAACGTGTCTAAAAGCAAACATAATATTTAAACCGTACAATACTTATTAATTATTTTACACTAGTTTAAAGCACACTAAGCATCCATCTGACTATTTTGTCCGAGAGCCAGGTTTCGGAGATACAAACAGTCGCTTTATATATGCTTGAAAATAAAGTGACTTTTTACATTCGAAAGCGGACCATCCCGTCTAAATATTTAAGGTTATGGCTTAACGTTCTTAAAATAATTTTTTTCAAAGATTATTCGCATATTATAGTAATATGTAAAAAATGAGTCAAGTTAAATGCACCTTAATTATACACATATTTAAATTATTGTTTTCTAACAATATAGTTTTATTATATATTTAAATTTTCAAAATTGTAGCTACTTATGAATAATATTGAAAGTAATATTATATGGGATACAACATATAAAAAAGTAATTATTGATATTTTTCAGATTTAAATCTCAAACACTGTATTTATTTAATGTAAAATTTTAAAAAGCTTTTCGTAATTGAAAGTAATTAAAAGTAGCTTATGCTAAGCTAAGACCAATGTGTTTGTCTTAAACTATGAGTGAGTGAAGATACGTAGAAGGGTAGTAGCGAACTGACCATTCCTGAAATGATTAATTTTAGCTCCCCTGCGACAAACTTGGCACCACTACAGTTAATAAGTTTATATTCTCCCGAGGCCATAAATTAACAAAAGGTCTGCTCAGTGATGCCAAAGTGGCGAGTGTTGATATCTTCTCTTCTAATATCTGGGCTCAAAAATGATAGCCCAACCAAACAACATATCGTTTACTGTTATATTATTTACTTTAGCAGTTTGTAATACGTTTTAGATTATGTTTTGTTAAGTTACACTAAAGTAAACCCCTGGTTGTTTGGTATCATTTTTCTTGTAACTATGAGTAGAATCTACATTTATGAATTATGGGATAGTAGAGAAGAAATACTGCCGGTCCTGGAACCGTCCCAATCATCTGGACTTGTACAACTTAGGTGTGCAGTAACTCGTGGAATGTGGTGGGTTTTCCGGTCACAAACCAAAACGCCATTCCTACCTCCCCACCACCCCTCTAACAGGGTTGCAAAATGAAAATTTGGCATTTGGAGTGGAAAGTTTGTGTAAGCAGGTTCAGTGTCTAGTTGCAATGGAACTCGCCGAAATCCAATTCATTATATTGCTTCAGAATTCGAGGCGTATCATGTCTGCAATGAAATGTATGCAAAATTTGCGTCATTCCAGCGCTGGTCATCTACTATGCTCAGTTACGCTCGCGCCATTACCACGGTTCGTTGCTTTAGTGAATTCCAATTCGGCTGTCAAAACTGTCAGATTATGCCAGGTAGTCCGCTTCCCCGTGAGGAGATGCGGCGTTGAGGAGATCCGCACTTGGGGTCGGATTCTAAATAAAGATCTTTTAAAAAAAGCAATGCTCGACAATATATTTTCTATCACCGGCTGCGAGTTGTGGAAGGGTTGTAGAATTTATTTTTAATCATATATCGAATAAAAAATATATTAAGTATTCCAGTTTTGTAACAAATTTTATACAAATTTCAAATCCTCATAAGGAAAATAAAATATTATAAGTTGAAGATAGTTTTTATATAGAAGAAGTTGCCATTAAGCGGCGATTTAATAAATATGCTTAAACAATAGCGGCGCCAAAAACTGAAGAACGATTAAATTTGCCACACGTTAAAAAAAATATGTAACAAAACAACTGGGAAGCAAGCGCGTTCAATAGCTGTGTTGATAAGTGCTAGAAATTGTTTGTACATAGAAGCTAATAAGGGGGAAACATTTTTTGGGATTTATACCTTTTTCAAATTTCTCTTCACTAATAATTGACTCAGTTAAAATAATGAATTGTACATTTTATAAAAATTTGAATGTTGCTATTAGAAATCAATATTATCGTATTTTTCAAAAGATATTGGGGCAGGGATACGCTTGATCTAAATATTGCAAATTTTGTTTATTTGATTTTGAGATGATTTAGAACCAGAAAAATTATGGTGAGCATAAAATTTCCCAATTCTAGTTTTTTATCAACCTAAATACAATGACTATAAACCTCGTTAATGTCCGAAACAGTGTTTGTCGGTGTCTGCATCTTTAGGAAATACATCCTCCAAAGCCACTATCTAGGGTTTATATCCATAAGAATATCGTTGTAACAGAGGATGTAAATATCGTTGTAACAGAGGATGTAAATATCGTTGTAACAGAGGATGTAAATATCGTTGTAACAGAGGATGTAAATATCGTTGTAACAGAGGATGTAAATATCGTTGTAACAGAGGATGTAAATATCGTTGTAACAGAGGATGTAAATATCGTTGTAACAGAGGATGTAAATATCGTTGTAACAGAGGATGTAAATATCGTTGTAACAGAGGATGTAAATATCGTTGTAACAGAGGATGTAAATATCGTTGTAACAGAGGATGTAAATATCGTTGTAACAGAGGATGTAAATATCGTTGTAACAGAGGATGTAAATATCGTTGTAACAGAGGATGTAAATATCGTTGTAACAGAGGATGTAAATATCGTTGTAACAGAGGATGTAAATATCGTTGTAACAGAGGATGTAAATATCGTTGTAACAGAGGATGTAAATATCGTTGTAACAGAGGATGTAAATATCGTTGTAACAGAGGATGTAAATATCGTTGTAACAGAGGATGTAAATATCGTTGTAACAGAGGATGTAAATATCGTTGTAACAGAGGATGTAAATATCGTTGTAACAGAGGATGTAAATATCGTTGTAACAGAGGATGTAAATATCGTTGTAACAGAGGATGTAAATATCGTTGTAACAGAGGATGTAAATATCGTTGTAACAGAGGATGTAAATATCGTTGTAACAGAGGATGTAAATATCGTTGTAACAGAGGATGTAAATATCGTTGTAACAGAGGATGTAAATATCGTTGTAACAGAGGATGTAAATATCGTTGTAACAGAGGATGTAAATATCGTTGTAACAGAGGATGTAAATATCGTTGTAACAGAGGATGTAAATATCGTTGTAACAGAGGATGTAAATATCGTTGTAACAGAGGATGTAAATATCGTTGTAACAGAGGATGTAAATATCGTTGTAACAGAGGATGTAAATATCGTTGTAACAGAGGATGTAAATATCGTTGTAACAGAGGATGTAAATATCGTTGTAACAGAGGATGTAACTATCGTTGTAACAGAGGATGTAACTATCGTTGTAACAGAGGATGTAAATATCGTTGTAACAGAGGATGTAAATATCGTTGTAACAGAGGATGTAAATATCGTTGTAACAGAGGATGTAAATATCGTTGTAACAGAGGATGTAAATATCGTTGTAACAGAGGATGTAAATATCGTTGTAACAGAGGATGTAAATATCGTTGTAACAGAGGATGTAAATATCGTTGTAACAGAGGATGTAAATATCGTTGTAACAGAGGATGTAAATATCGTTGTAACAGAGGATGTAAATATCGTTGTAACAGAGGATGTAAATATCGTTGTAACAGAGGATGTAAATATCGTTGTAACAGAGGATGTAAATATCGTTGTAACAGAGGATGTAAATATCGTTGTAACAGAGGATGTAAATATCGTTGTAACAGAGGATGTAAATATCGTTGTAACAGAGGATGTAAATATCGTTGTAACAGAGGATGTAAATATCGTTGTAACAGAGGATGTAAATATCGTTGTAACAGAGGATGTAAATATCGTTGTAACAGAGGATGTAAATATCGTTGTAACAGAGGATGTAAATATCGTTGTAACAGAGGATGTAAATATCGTTGTAACAGAGGATGTAAATATCGTTGTAACAGAGGATGTAAATATCGTTGTAACAGAGGATGTAAATATCGTTGTAACAGAGGATGTAAATATCGTTGTAACAGAGGATGTAAATATCGTTGTAACAGAGGATGTAAATATCGTTGTAACAGAGGATGTAAATATCGTTGTAACAGAGGATGTAAATATCGTTGTAACAGAGGATGTAAATATCGTTGTAACAGAGGATGTAAATATCGTTGTAACAGAGGATGTAAATATCGTTGTAACAGAGGATGTAAATATCGTTGTAACAGAGGATGTAAATATCGTTGTAACAGAGGATGTAAATATCGTTGTAACAGAGGATGTAAATATCGTTGTAACAGAGGATGTAAATATCGTTGTAACAGAGGATGTAAATATCGTTGTAACAGAGGATGTAAATATCGTTGTAACAGAGGATGTAACTATCGTTGTAACAGAGGATGTAAATATCGTTGAATGCTTGTAGATATCGAACGTTCAAAGACGTCTCTTAGACTCGATGGTCCTTTCTAAAAATGGTGGTTTGTAAAAATTTAGTTTGCTTTAAAGACCTTTGTTACAAGCTTAAAAATGATTTCAAAAATAAATACTATCACGTACATTATTTAGTGTTCTTTAAATTGGAATGAGCTTAAATAAAGAACAAATTTAATTCACACATTTGTCATCTTGTGTTTACTTTCAATCATTTTTACTTCATAAAATTTTGTTTAATTTTTAAAATTTCATCTTGAGTTACAAATTAGTTGCCAGTTCGCCCAGAATATCTAAACCCTCACTTGCCACTACCCAATTCCCTTAGGTACTAACCACACCTTTTGAATTTGGTGACTGGCTTCTGAACTCTACAAACTGAATGCCCTCTTTGGAATCTATGTGTTTTCCTTAAGTTATTCAGTAATTAAGTAAAGGCCCTTAAGGAGGTGCGGTACCTCAAAAATGAAAAAATATGAAATATTATTTTATATTTTTTCTAATTCTATGTTTCATTCTGAACATTTTGTTATATATAACATAATTCTAGGTAAACGGACACCTATAAATTTTTGATGGAAACTTACACTGCGCATAAAAAAAGCTTCATTTCGACTCCTTTATACTACGTAGCTTTTGTAAACTGATGTTTATTTTTCATTTAGATTTTGTGCTGGGTTGGTAACAGATGTTATTTTACATGGGAATTACTTCAAAATTCAAAAATTAAGATGCGTAGGTCACGTCCAAAAGCGAATGTGCAATGAACGCAAGATCCAGAGGAACCACGCTTGCCGACAAAAAACCTTTATGCAGGCAGAGGTAGACTTACAGATGCAGCTGTACTACAAATACAAACTTATTATGGCTTAGCAATAAGGAGAAATACAGCACATTTAGACTCTATGAAAAAGGCTGTGTGGGTTTTTTTCCATTTGTTATCGACTTAGATAACACAAGTAGGGTCTCTGCCTGACAGGGGACACAAATTGGTATAAAACCGAAGTGTAAAACAGCAGTAGCTGTGAAGAATAGGTATGACCACAACAAGCATTTTCATTTATCAGAAATTGTCATGCAAGAAATAAAACCCATCTTTAAAGATTTGAGTGCACCTGAGTTACTCCGCAAATGCTTACACGGCAAGACTCAAAATCCCAATGAACCTTTGAACATTGTTATATAGTGTAGGCTACCTAAATTAAACTTTGTAGGCCTAATGAGTCTTTGTTTAGGTGTGTATGATGCAGTACCTAGTTTCAATGAAGGCAGCATAGTAAGCTGTCAGTTATTTAAGAGTTTGGGTGTGGAGCCGGGAGTAAACTGCATGAGCGCTATGAAGACTTTAGACGCAATCAGAGTTCGAAAGGCGAATTGGAAGCTTCAGAAATTTAAAAAAAGGGCTAGACAGAGTAAGAGACTTGTGTAAAGAAAGCTGGAGGACTTGTTGGAAGAAGATGATGAGGAAGCCGGGCGTTCATATGCCTCAGGCATATACTAAAAGTAAAATCTAAATTTTAGAGCAGCTTTCTGAAAAACTGTGTTTTTTGTACATATTATCTTTTTTCTCAGAAACTTCTTCACATATGGCTATCAAACTTTTACAACTAGTTTATGATATGCTTGTATACACTTTAACATGAGGATATCTTATTTACCATGTTTTATGTTGAGATTACAAAATTAAGATATTAATATTTTGAAGTTTTTTGATGTAAAATTTAAAAAATCATATATTCTCTCAAATTTGTTTTTTTTTTAACGCCCTCTGTTAAAATGTTTGTGAACAGCCCCCAAAGAAGCCATGATACATTCACTGCAGTAGTCTACTTAGTTTCTCTAAAAAAGGTACATCAAAGTTATTTAATTGAACATTACCAGTATAGAAGGTACCAAACTCCCTTAAATTCGTCGTTATTTGCAAACACAATGCAACTGACTAGAAGGATTGCTGTAGGGTTTTCTATGCTGATATAGCGTCTTCTCGAAAACCCCGTTACGTCTGTCTTCAGTTGATTGGATACAACACAATCGCACGGATTTGTTAAAGTCCTGGTCAAGTGGATCGGCTTGTGACGCTCGTTACGTCATCGGTTCTGCATCATCGCACACACAATACCACGTGACCTAGTCTGGTAGATACACTTTCGTCATAGATAACAATGCGATGGAGTGGTGCGGACGTTCTCTTCCCTCCGGCCATCAACACTTTAACATTTACAGATGGGGCGTGAACGTTCTCAAGGATGACGATTGGAAATTTCATAATTATGATTTATATATTGTTCACGTCTTCGCCATTAAACCGATTAACATATGTTATTTTAGGCAAAGCTTCTCTGCTCTCTCTCTCTTTCTCTCTCTCTTTCTTTCTTCCTCTCTCTTCCTTTCCTCTCACCCTTCCCTTTCCACTTGCTTCTCCCTTTATCTCTTTCCTTCCCTTCCTCTCTCTCTTTCCCTTAGTCTCTGTCATTCCGTCCCTCTTTCTCCTTTCCACCCCCTTTATCTCCATCCCTCCCCTTTCTCTCCTTTCCTCCCTATCTCTATCCTTCCCTAACACTCTTTCTCCTTCCCTCCCTCTCTCTCTTCTTCACTCCCCTTCTTTCTCTTTTCCTCCCTATCTCCTTCCTTTCCTTCCTCTCTTCTTTGTAGCCAATAGCAAGTAGGCCTTATACATGTTGCGGCCCTGCTCACGCGATGCAATAACTTTTCGTCTCTACCCTTCCTTGTACTCCTTCTTACAAAGGGACGTAACCGGTAGAGAGTAGGTCTTCATGTAATTCTGTAACATATACTTCTTTGTATCACCAAGAGCTAATAAGCCTTTTTCAGGTTGAGCCGCTGCTCAAGCGCTGCCATATCTATTCATCTATACCCTTTCTTGTCCTCCTTCTTACGAAGGGGAGTAACAGGTATAGTAGATCTTCTTCAGGTTGCGAGCCTCCACATTTTTTTTCGTTATCCTTATTATATCTTCTACCAGAGGGTTTTATGCTCCTCTCATCATTCTACCAATATTAATAAACCTTATTTATTACTAACGTAGTCATACTTTTTAGTTGCCTTAAAAATCAATAAAAAAATCTACAAGTCTACTCTACTAGAAACAAGTAAATCGTCATTTGTTTTTCCGACTTTTACCGACTTGTTTTCTCCAATGAAAAACTTTAAATATTGACGTATTTACAGGTTTATGAAATCTATCATATTAAATACTTTTCTTTGACAAATAACCCTTCAGTAGAAATAAATAACTCCCCCAATGAACTCTAACATTCTGATGCAGTCATAACATCTATGTTTACATTGAAGCAAAACTTCTTGCTAGTGCTAACGTCATGGCCAGTTAAACAGATGATTTTGAAAACCCTTGTTTTGTATCAAAGAGTTCTTCAAAGGTTACCCAGTATCTAGTCGTATCAATTGGTTAGTACATATAAACCGATTTTTATTACACACTCGCACATGTTCTTAAATACTACTTTGTAAACACAATTGTAAAACGAACTGTTGTCCAGATAAATAGATCTCGACCTGCAGACAAGGTCGACACGCCTGACTGGCTGAAGAGACCTCAGAGTTGCGTGAGACTCCAGACCATAGAGGTTACAATAGATTCCACAATAGTCGTGCCACTTACGCTGATCTTTCACAGGTATCTGCGAAACTCCGACAGAACTCTATTAGTTTCTAAAATCCTCTAATGAATCATTATTGTCGCTAGTAAACTGTTAAAAATATTTATTAATAGTATACACTTTAAAGTATTTTAAAAATTTAAAAGTATTCATATATACTTACTGGCATTTGCCGTCGTTTGAGTATTTGCAAGAACAATATGCAAGGTTTTGAAAATGGTATCTATGATTTTATAGTTTTTCACTTGAATAGTTGGTTTACGCTCTAGAAAAAGAATGTGCTTGAGATGCTGCTACGTCCCCAACATGCAAGTCTTTCAGGCGTTTCACAAGGAAAAGGAGCTTATAAAGTTGAAAAAAGGCTTAAGTCATATAAACATCGGAAGTGCTTCTTTAGCGTATTCATCTGTCCCGGAGAAATGAAATTCTAATTTTGTTTCAAGGTGTTACATAAGAGACAAAATTAACGGGATTTATTATTGCTTATGATTTTATAAACTTAATAATTCAGGTCCTAGATCTGGATTTCAGAACTGATAAAAAAATATAATAAAAATATTGGTCTTAAAAATACACCCTTCAAAGCTTTTCGCAAATAAGCCAATAAAAGCATAAATATTCTAGTCAACTCTTTTATATATTTTAACTTCAAAAAAACGTCACGAAATTAAAAGGAAAAGTCTCGTTACAAAAATTTTACAATAAGCAAATGTGTAAAAACAGTATCTGAAAAACAAAATTATATTTTCAGTCTGGAAACACTCTTACTTGCCTTGGTGTATTAAAAAAATTAATAAATACAAAAATGGTTTAGAATTAAACTTAGAATAACACCCCGGACGTTCAATGATCTCTTTCTCGGTTTTTTTCATCTTGTTCGTTATTTTCCGAAGCTTCGATATGATTATCAAACCTTTGATTACAAATTTTTTCTAATGTCCTCTGCTTTAGGGGACAACTTTGGGGACTAGGGAACCGCTCGTAGACTGGGTAGTCACATGTGACCTGTTAGGAGAAATGGTCCCGCTATACCCCTCCCATACCAATCTCAAACACGTGACTAGAGTAGTCAGCTAACTAAAATCATCCAGAACAAAGGTCATTTCCTGTTAAATAAGGTAACATTGTGGCCCTGAGTGGACAGGATCGCTTGTATTACCATAACGGGGGAGTTTAAGTAAACATCTCAGCTTATATTCAACCAAAAACTCACCCATCTTGACAAGTAGGCTATAAAACAGAACTGAAATAAGACGAAAAATATTTTCGGCCGGAAACTAAATCCGGAACATGCTAACAACACGATGTCCGCTATTAAAACTGTCAGTCCCTCGTCAACAAAAAAAAAAAAACAAGAAAGGCAAATGCAAGCGCAGGAAGAAATAAAATCGGGAACGCATCATAAGAGACTTCAGCGTTCGTGACTTTCCTAATTATGTGGCGGCCTGATAGTACTCGTGACCGTCCCAGAGAAAGGTAATTGTCGTTAAAGGTTTGTTTCATGATCTTCCTTCGTGAACGCTGCTTGCTGAATCATATCAAGTGAACGCACGTTGCGCATCACGTGGCTGCCAGGCTTGCGTTTAACATTTGGCAACGCAACAATACAAACACGAAAATACCATTGTTGATGTTATGACTTACAAAATTAATCCTAAAATAGACACAAAATCGTGCTTCAACAGCGTGTTTACTATTTACGGTGGAATCTAGAAATTAAAATGTTCGTGAATATCCCTGAACGTTATTTGATTATTTATTTCGATTAATTAATTATTTTATTTAATTCAATATTTCCGCCCATGTTTGCCTGATTAAGTTTCCTTAACGATAGTTTAGGAAATGTTCTGCTGTACTTTCTCATTGATTGAGTAAATTTAGTCTTGAAAATTGACAAAGGAAAACTTTAAATGGCTGAAACGTAATTTAATGCACGAAAATATTACATTAAATTAAATAGCTACAGAAATCCCTCATTGTAATAGACTAATTGGAGCTGGGTATAACTGTTTTAATAAAAATCATTATAAAGAAAAATGTTCTCGTAAAGTAAAGATACAATTCAACGAGGAAAAAAATGTTAAAAGGTTAATAAAATGATAAACGTAAATAAGACACGTGAACAGGGATGTACCCAGGATGATGTTTGAGGATTATGTACCCAGGTGTGTTGGAACTATTCCGGGGAAATTGTAAACATTTTTATCTCTAGAAATCATATTTTATGGTATTTTGCACTTAACATTTACACAATTGTTGGGTCGTCAAATAATTGTTTTACTAAATTCCTACCGTTGTTTTATAGGTTAATATTTTTCTGCTAAAATAAATTATTTTGGGGGTATGTGCCTTCTCTGGCTATGCCCTTGCACGCGAATATTTTACTTACAGTGATTAAAAAATCAGTTGATAAGTTTGCTGTGTCTACTGTAACGTAATATTTTACGACAGTGATACATTTTGTTTTACTTAGTTGAGGTTGTTTTAATAAACAGAAGTATCATGTCATGTCAAAGACCTTTTGGGTAGAGCGAGTATTTGTTTACAAAATTTTAAGACGCAAAACTTTTACGCAAGAGCAAAATAATTACGCGTTCACTGACACATTAGCTACGTATATAACAGCTGTATTTGGGCAGTGCATCAGCTGTTAAATCAAAATTAAAGTAACAGGTAAGGGACCATACACATATTAGGTAAATCACTTAGGGAGGAGGGGTATAGCTTCACGTTAAGCTGTGTTATTTGGAGGAATGGGGGATGTGTTATCGCTGTGTTATTTGGGCCAGCGTTAGGTACCACCAAAAATTGAAATAATTTCCGTTAGCGATATAAATCGAAAACACAACTGAAAATATAAAACACACACAGCGATCAGAATTCTTATATAATGAGAAAATACAAAAGTATAAACAGTATGTTTTGAGTACTTTTCACATAACTTTTCTTTTTTTTATTGGAAAGAAGGGATACAAAACTTGGGCGTTGCTGAGGTTTATCTTAGTTTTGTTTGTTTACCGTACTGGTAGATCGTCGACCCAAAGTGGTGTGCAAACCGTGTAAGGGAAAGTCAGCATTTCTTACAAATTACAAAATAGGTACATAACAGCACCTAGATGTACGCCGTACGAAACCTCACTTAACACAACCTAGCCACCAACATTTGTTCTTCCCTTTTCAATATTAAACAGTCTGAATCTGGACCTATAGTTCATCCCCTTGATGAAAATTAACCAGGATACAAGTTTTCCTTCATCTTGCTAAGATTTACTTTGCCAACATTTTTCTGGTATATGTGACCACTGCAGTACTACGCTTACTGTCCGAGTGTACAGAAAGAAATCCAAAGACGCGCATGCCCTTTCTGTGCTCTATACTTCGCCTCCATCAGTTCTCTAACATCTGTATTGGAGTACGTGACAGAACAATCAAGATAAACAAAGTTATACCAAAGCGTGTTTATAAACGTCGTTATTGTGATCTGCTTTGTGAGATTTCAGGAGTTTCAGAAATTGCAAAGATTTCAGAAGATTTTATAGAAGTAGTTTTTGAGGAAGTCCCTACTGAAAAGCAGGACGAAGCACTGCTAGTCAGCCAACCTTTATCCCATTGCTGTAACCTGGATTGATGACAAGATTTAAAGCTATAGTAGACTTTAACTTTATTTTGCAATTATTTTGTGTATTTTACCGCTTTTCATCGCATACAAATAATTATTTCCAGTGCCCACATCCCCACATCTATAATTTTCCTTAAACTGACTAGACGTGAGTGACTAGAATGAGACGAGATGCGACACATTCAAAAGTCTGAATACAGTAGGCACCTTGTGTTTCCTTTAAATAAAGGTTTTTTGTTTTTATAAAACTTTTAATCTCTTTTGATTATTTTTCACTGTAATATTTTACTGAGATAAAGTAGAAACTCGCAAATTTATTACTTTCTGGAAAGGGTTTCTCAACAATAAAAGTATGCGAGTTACAAAATAGAATACCACTACGTTTATCAGTAAGTCTTTTGTGAATATACGTTTAATATAAAATAATAATAACAATAATTTTACTATAAGAGATTATATATAAAAATTATAAAGTTTAAGGTTAATGACAGATCACATACCAATTAATGCTAATACCAATACACTCTACGTTTCGATTTTCTATCCAGAAATCCTTTTCAAGAGCAGAACGTTTATTAATTTAATACTAGGCCGTAATTTACCGTTTTTTTATTCATAAACAATACTTTTAACATAATTAAAATAAAATATTTCATTATTCTTAATAAATATAAACATTTACAAATTAAATTGCATTTATAGATGAGTCAAGTTTTGAACACAATATAGACAAAACACAGATGCATACTCAAACTCTTACATAGGCCTGCTTATTAATAACAGAGGCACCATTTGTTATTAAATACGTACAATCATTATTAAACATACAATACCTAAGTCATCCAAAAACATGTACAAAAATGTTAAATTTCACTTATATTTTCCTACTAAAGATTCATATGCAGATGGAAAATCATTTAATTCTGGTCATTTTATTCAATGAATATCTTCCTTGTTTTTTATATATCACATTTCAGCAAAATTCCTCTTTTTCCAATATCTTTCTTTGTGTAAAATATCTATATTATCCTAATTAATTTTATGATCATTAGTAAATCTTTTAATGTGTTCAGAAATAACGTTATAATAATTTTATCATATTTTATATTACTTTTACACTCATAATATGGGTAAAACTTCGCTCGTTTATATAATAAGGTTTAATTATAAAGTTGTAGCTATGATAAATGGCCACAAGCTTCAAAATTACAATTTACCCACACGACTCCCTCATTCACATACGGTAGGAGTTTACACCTCAAGAGAATTTGGTTTCTGTATAGTTATTCAGAGTAGTTCTGGGAAAGGGGTCGAAGCCAAAGTGTCTGGTTGGTCACCAAAAGTTACGAAGCTGAAAGGCTATTACAGAATGGTATCAAGCCTCCTATCTGGGTCTGACGAGTAACCTGGAAATGAGTCACAAAACTGAGGTAGGATCCGTGGGGCTTGTACAAAAGAAGAGGAGAGTTGTCCTGGGGGCTCTTGTGTACATCTTACTCAGTGTAAGAATCGGTTGAGAATCGTAATGAACCAGAACATCCGGCTCTTTTTAGTCAAAAGACAGTAAACTATCTGTATAGTCACCCAACCGTCAACTGATGTCAAGTCAGAGAAAGAGGGGTTTTGTGTATAATGAGGTTTTGCAACGATTGTCGATCGCGGCACTTGCCACAGGTAGGACTGTATGAACAGGGTTTTGGTACAGACTGGATTCGAGTAAGGGTTTATGCTACCCCAGGACGTTATTTTGATCGGCTGGTAAGACAAGGTGTGTTTATGCTGGGAGACTAGGTTTATTCAAAACAGCAGGAGGACTTTGACGTTTTTCATTTAAAAAGAATTATATCTGTTGTGTTGCATATGACAAAGAGTATTTTATAATAAAATTTTAAAAAGTTTTAATCTCGTTTTTAAAACGGGTTAAACATATAAAATAATTTTAACTAGTCATACTTACAGATTGATTATCTTTACAACTTAATACTGAATACCCTAAACATTTGTGTATTTTAAAAATTGTAAAAATACTTGTAAAGTTAAAAACAAAATGCCTGGGACGTATGAGATGGATAGTTTTTATGAACTATTATATGAATTGTAACGATACCTTATCTTTAGAACTATGTATTGTATGCGCCCAAAGGTTTTTTGTTTTGAACATCAAAACTAATTTTATATTTATTAAAGTTCACAAATTTTTAGGTCATTTTTATGGGATTACGAATCGGTTTAGGGTTATAAAGATAACTAATCTATTACTATGCCTAGGAAATATTTTTCATATGTTTTAGTTCCTTTTAAAAACACCTTTAAAACAAAATTTCTTTAAATTCAATTATGTATTATTTGCTTTTAGTCTGATTTTATTTATGTTTTATATTTTATCAATAATAAAACAAATTAAATTTTATAAAAGCAAACCATGAACTATCTTTAAGTCTTTAACTCATAGGGAAGAGAAAAACTCAAATTTAAAGTGCACGGCTCAGCCTCGGGCGGTTAAATAACTCAATAATAGTCTATCGTCATCCAATCCTGACACATGTTTAAAGTATCAAGTGTCTAACTCATAGGGAAGAGAAAAACTCAAATTTAAAGTGCACGGCTTCGCCTCGGGCGGTTAAATAACTCAATAATATTCCATCGTCATCCAATCCTGACACAGGTTTAAAGTATCAAGTCTCTAACTCCTCGAGAAGTATGTTTAAATTATATTGTTAAATTTGTTCCGAACAAACGGACAAAACGAGACAATAAAAACATGTTAAAAAGTGTGTACTAACTTTACATCTAACACAGTAATTATAACTAACTTTATGCTAATTACAATGAAGGATGAGTTGCTTACTGTATGACCTAAAACTACGACTACACATATAAGTAAGTTCTAACTAACAGTTATAAATGACTGTGACAATTCATTTATCGGTCAATAAGTGCTTGTCACAACAACAATGACCTTTATTAGTTCATTATTACATCTTAAATTACTTATGTACTTTCCTATATTCTGGTTGCCTATAACGCGCGGCGCTCCAAGTGAGCGATAATCGCACACTTACCGACAAAGTTGCCGCTCATGTGCGCATCTTATGCAGGTATCATTGACTGAATTTCAAACTAAAAACAAACTAAAAGCCATTGTCCTCGAAGAGGTGAAAGCCTCGGCAGTTCCTGGTCACTTGATCTTATGTTCAAACATTGTATAAGCTGCACATAATAAAGGTTGCAATTTTACGCCTATTTAGCGCTGTCTGACAATCTGCCTTATATATCTCGTCGTTATGTGCATATTTATATAACGTGACGCGCGGATGTTTTGTTGACATGGTAAAACGCTATTTCCTCCTCCGTGAAGACATTTACATGTGCACGCCAACTGGTTTCTGGACGGCACCTGTAGTACACGACTGGATCGAATAAAATCTCCATCATAATTTCTCCACGCTCAATCTGTCTCTGAAAACACCTGTTTAAAAAAGATGTGTTTTTTTCTGCTTCCACTTGTCACGTTGGGAAGAAAACATCAAAGCGAGAGTGGAGATAGTAGTAATCAACTTTCTTCTTCTTGGTCGTTCACAATAAATAAATGGGCGAATTCTTAAACATTTTGCTGTAACCACAAAAAAAGTGAACCTAATAAAAATACAAAACACATAAAAGAACTAAGACCAATTCTCACTAAATATCACTTTACTCAATAGACTACGTCATTAACCACAGATTAGATTTAATAACATTACTACAATTATCTACGATGGACTTACACTACTGCCAGATGTAAGTACAGTCTACACATATTTCAAGGCTGTTTGTTATTTCATAATCGAATTTATCTGATATAGGCGGTCTTATCCACGTCGGTGTTTTGACAGTCCTTATCTTGCCTGTAGGAAAGTATTTATACAGACCCTCTACCTCCCGTGTCGCCTACTGTGATCTCTCAAGGCCAAGTGCAGGGTTGCATGATTCGCACTATACATAAACTTGAGTTAATCTAAATCCAGCACCTGATTATGGTGACATTGATATCGAAAATTGTCTTTTGAGTATCGTTTAGAGAGGATTGACTCTTAGCTTTTCAAGTTAATCTTACTAGTACGGGAGCTTGGACAATTTATATCTTAAATTACACTCCCTAAAAATATCCGCACATATCCTTACCTATCGTTCTCTTAGATCCTTCAACCAATATTTCATTCCTTTCCAACTCTTCTCTTTCCTGAGACTCTCTGCCTTGTATTAGCTGAATAATATCGAACTTATTTTCTTATAGCAAGACCGAAATATTGTAGATTTCCAACCTTAGTACAATTTTAATCTTATGAACATTTTACATTCTATCCAATAATTGCACACTACTCGTAGGCTTCTTTCCATCCAAATTCTCAAGCTGTGTCTATAACACAACATTCAACGCCCTCCATTTAATGCCATTAAAAAACTATAGATCTTTAAACTTGCAATACAAGATCCAATGTAATCTACGACGTAATGAGGAACTGCTCCATTTACAATATTTTCTTTTATATCCTTAATAATATTCAACCTTACTTGAAGAAGTTTATTGTTACCGACCACAAATTTACATTTATAGTTCATGGTTTAAGACCATAATAAAGGGGAAGAATAAAAATATTATAAATACAAACTCTTAACCACAAAAAACTTTTCATTCAAATCCTAATGCACGTTTCTATTTTAGAGCAAATTAATGCAAGATTAACTAATTTAGTGTTAATGTAGTAAATTCCTCTGAAGATGATTGCTTTGCTATCGAAATGTACATTAGATTTAAATAAAACGTTTTTGTGGTTAGGAGTTTTTATTTATTTATAACAAAAAAAAATATAGGAAAGAGGTTTATCAACAAATTTTAAAATTTACCTTTATGGTTAATGTCACGTAAGCGCATGAACTGAAAGAGAGAGAGAGAGAGAGGTGGTTGTGAATTGGTATTCGGAGACTTTTGAAAAGTAGATTCTGTCTAAACCAGGACTCGGCTGTAAACAAAATATGAACTTTTAAATGTCAAAACTTTTGACAGAATGTCGGACTGCAAATCAAAGATAGGTAAAGAAGAATTGTGAATACAGATAGGAAGACGTAAAACTCCTTGATGTGTAGCCATAAAGAAGGATTGCAGTTCATGTGTGACACAAATGTGTATCACACAACTGAAATACTCCGCCTTTGTACAACTCGTTACACCATGTCGTATAACAGGGGTGCATGCGGCCCCCGACATGTTTTTTTGCGGCCAGTGGGCCACTCTAAAATATTGCTTTTGATTTTCTCGATGATATCGATAGTGAATTCGAAGATGTAATTTATTATACTCGTATTCGGTGGTTGAATGCAGGCAAAGTTTTAAGAAGAGTGTTTAGTCTTCGTGAAGAAATTTATAATCGATAGTGGTATTACGGTATTCGAATTTAAAAATAAGAGTCTGGTTATGTGACTTAGCATTTTATGTCATCATATCAACGAATTAAATACCAGACTTCAAAGCAAACACAATTTAATTCACTCGTCAATGAGTCTTATAAGAGCGTTTGAAAATTAGTTGTCAGTGTGGAATGCCCAAATGGGAAATGGAGATCTGGTAACCTTCCCTTCGCTTATTGAGATGAATTCAACAGATGCTGATAACACCTTGAAATTCTTGAAATATAGCAATATAATAAAATGTTTGAAGGAAAATTATGAAAACCAATTTCATATTCTTTATACATTTGAAAAGTTATTTGAAATCTTTGCATCGCCGTTCAGGGTTGGTTGTATGGATGCACCACACAATATTCAAATGGAGCTTATTGATCTGCAGCACATGATTCAGTTAAAGACAAAATTCTTTGAAGTTCCATTATTTTATACAAAAACTACTTTCCTGTAGAGATGGTTGATCTGCTAAAAATATTTTTTTTTAATTCGTGTTTGTTCGGTAGTACTTTCATTTGTGAACATGCATTTTCGAATGAAATCGATCAAATCTAAAGCTCGCATGCGTTTAGCTGATATTCACTTGAAATCAACATTGAAAATAGTATCTACAAACATTAAAATAGACATTGAACAGTTATTTTAAAAAATTGTGTCAAATTTTCCACTAAAATAAACACTTTTCAGAATTCATTTCATGTTTTTTAATTTTCAAGTTGAAAGTTGTTTTAAGTTTTGAATCCTGGTGAAGTATGATTAATAAGTATAGTAACCTTTAAATACTTACTGCAAGTAACAACATTGTAACATTAACAAGATAGAGAATTGATAACTAGATACGTTGTTACAGGTATGTAGGCTATCATAAATTATAAAGTGGCTGTGTATATATAGGATGAACGATTACATTATAATTTAAAATGTAGACTATATTAAATGAAAGTTGACCACAACTAGATAAGACGTATTCCAATTACTAACTCGAGAAATTTAAACCTGAGGTCCGGCTCGAGAAAAATGAACGCCTAATAGGCCCACCGTTCTAAAAAAGTTGAGCATCCCTTTTGTATAAGGAACCACAGGCATGGTTGTACAAGTTACAAAGACACCCTAGTAATTAGAACAGAGAATGACAGCGTGATTAGAGCAGCTTACTTCAAGTAAACCTACTCTCCATCGGGGTCTACAGAAAGGTGTCTTCCATTTATCCTCCCTTGACTAAGGTAGTGTGTTGAATGCGGTGATTTGTGTTTTGTCTATACTTTAGTAGTGATGTGGTATGAGTGTAGTGTTCGTTAAACTGCGTTTTAGTTCTTTGAACTGCGTTTCAGTTCTTTGAACTACGTTTCAGTTCTTTGAACAGCATTTCAATTCTTTGAACTGAAATTCAGTTCTTTGAAATGCAATTCAGTTCTTTGAACTGCATCCCGTGTGGAGACAAAGCATTAATGTTGGAAAGGTAAAAATAAAAAGAAATGAATCGTGATTATGGAGCAATTTTAAACACATTAATAAATACACATTTTAAACACGTTCACAATAAATAAATTTGCGAATTCTTAAACTTTTTGCTGTAGCCACACAAAAACGTGAACCTAATAAAAATACAAAACACATAAAAGAACTAACACCAATTCTCACTAAAAATCACTTTACTCAATAGACTACGTCATTAACCACAGATTAGATTCAATAACAATACTAAAATTATCTACGATTGACTTACACTACTGCCTGTTGTAAATACAGAATAGTGCGAACCACGTAACCACGCATTTGGCCATGCGAGAATTCTCGGGTACTACCACTTCTTAAAACACGTTACATATTCAGATTGTTCTATACTTAAACAGCTTCTGCATCCAATATGTCTACATATATTTCAAGATTGTTTGTTATTTCATGCCGAAGCTGATTTATAATCGAATTTATCTGATATACGCGGTCTTATCCAAGTCGGTGTTTTGACAGTCCTTATCTTACCTGTATGAAAGTAAAGTATTTATACAGACCCTCTACCTCCCGTCTCACCTACTGTGATCTCTCAAGGCCAAGTGCACGGTTACATAAATCGCACTATACATTAACTTCCGTTTATCTAAATCCAGCACCTGATTATGGTGACATTAATATCGAAAATTGTCTTTGAGTATCTTTTAGAGAGGATTGACTCTTAGCTTTTCAAGTTAATCTTACTAGTACAACTTTAATTTGGAACATGAAACAACACATTTTACATTTTTATAACCATGTCTGTCACGTTGTATGTAATTAGGAAAAATTATGTTTACAAACATAAAAACGTAAACTAAATCTTAAACCAAATTCGTTAATTTCCTTGAAAATTCCATTTTTTTTACTACATTCTTAAAACTTTATTGAACTGTCAAGCATGAACTATAAAGACATTAAACATTCTCCAATCACATTAAAGTTCCACCTTGTTACAACAAACACATTTTATCGAACTATCAGAAAGGCATTACTGTAAACTTGAAGGTAAAACGGCCGGGAACAAGAGTTGGCACCTTGCCATCAACATTTCCTGAAAGAGAGCAAGAAGAAAGCGTAGTCGCTCCCGGTGCTGGCTAGACGGGCAAACAATTCAATAAAACCTGGGTAATTAAAGCGTCCTGCATGCCAAACACCTAGGAGTGTCTGCCTTTATTTATTGACTTTAGAAAGCACGTTTTTATTTCTTATTAAATTTATGCGAGGCGGAAGCCACCTGTCAAAACAAGGCGCCCACTCGCATCTGCATTTAATAAAGCTCCCAACCGGCTGATTATTGCTAATCGAAATTTATACGTCAATGATAACTCTTAAATTTCGATTTTCGATACTGGTTGTGACGTCAAACATATTTTAATATCGGGATGGCGATTGTACAAAATCAAATGAAGAAATAAGTTTATAATATCTAAAGTAATATTTTTGATAGTGGGTACTTAATAATAAAATTGGTTTTATAAAACGTTTGTGGTATATGAGGGTTGTTGAAGGGATGAGGAATGATTGATAAGATTATAGGGACTTGAACGTTTCCTAGTCTGTGATATGCGAGAGAATCAATACTAGTGAAGGGTCGTCAATAAGGTACCTACCCTTTATGGAGATTAGAGTCGTCTGCTCTCCACATCCTCGAATAGGAATAGGAATCAGGCAGGATAAGTAGGAATATAGAAATGTTGTAACGCTCTACGGGATTGGGTCTCCAGAAGTGGATTTACTCATCAAGGTCATAAGGAGGTGCCTAAAAAACTTGGTATTAAGCGGTAGAAAATAGCCCACAGTAGAATCTCGATTATCCTAGCCCCGACAAACCGAATCCTTGGTTAACTGAAGTAGTCGAAAAAATGTACAATACGTATATAGTCTATACATTTTGGCCCTAGAAAATGTTTTCGAGGAAAACAGCTCCTGTATCTAAAGATCAGGAAAATTTTCCTTTTCCTTCTGATTCGCCCTTTATATAAGTTGTATTACAGAAATAGAACTATTTTGTGCTTAAATAAAGAAAGTTAAAATAAAGGTTTTTCTAAGCTATAAGAAGTATGGTATCTATTTAAAAAATTAATAAAAGTCCTTGAAGTGAAACCTTTCTGTGGGTTTTATATATTTACTAGGTCTACTTACTTATTACCTCGATATGCTTATATTTTCTACAAGTCCATTTTTTCATATTATTTATAAATAATTCTATTCATTTTTGAATTCGCTATTTACACATATTTAATAATGTTCTTAATTTATTAATTAACAAAATTTAAATGTAAAATTATAACTTATAAATATAAAAAAATTAGAATTTTCATTTCAAAGTTTGCTTTTTTTGTGTTTAATCAAAATTTATTTAAAGTAGAATTACTTTTCTTAGAGAACAAGTATTATTTTTTTAACAACATTTTTTTCAATTGTAAAATAATAAAGGAGGCATTGAAGAAGAAAACGATTTTTTTAAAAATATCTACCTGAAAATTTGAATAAAATAGTTCATAGACTATACTAATAGTACACAACTTTTTGAGGTATCGTGGGGGAGTGGGGATGAAACGAAAATAAATTCTCCTAAAACCTTAGTTTTGCTGTTAAAAACGTTTATTAATTGGGTAATCAACATAAAATGTTTTTAAATAAAATTTGTAAACGTATTATTTCTGAGGAAAATGGTGTTAAAAAAATTAATAAGATAGAACAAAAAAGTTTAAAATATAATTGTTTAAAGTTTAAAATACCCGAAACGTAACTGATATATTTAATAAATTAATAAATTTAATTTAATAAATTATAAAGAAAAAGAAAAGATCTATTTTTATGTACATTAGTTACCACTACACAGGCTGTCATTTCGGAAGGTATTTAAGTTTAAATTGAATTTTATTTTAATTTATATCAAAATATATAACAATGTTTATTACACAATATTAAATATTACAATATATGAAGTTCATTATTGCAAAATACAACATAACATATTACTGTACACATTATTGCCATAAACAGGATTGAATATTATAATATACAACACTTATTATTCAATAAAATACTGATTTTAATGTTAAATAAATATCAAAGTAAATATTAAATTTACTTTTTTTAAATACTACACTGTACAATATTAGATTAATGTTAAAGTTTTGCAGTGCGTAACACTGAATTGGAAATTAATTTCGAAGTCATTTACAAAAATGTATCATACCCGTATGTAACACAAATTAAAATTTACCTGTAAGATAAATAAGTAGGCTACCCGTTTCTATTATTATGGCGTGATCCTTCAGGTTAAGTTGACCAAGGGTGCAACTCGGCATGCTTGTAACAGTAATTGTTTAGAACCTTGTTTAAAGTCTTCCAAACGCCGTTACAACTGCTTATTGGCTCGATAGATTCGAGAGAAATCGCCATGGGCGAATCTAAGTCTCTCATCACGTCATAAATTTTCGCCCAGTTCCGTTCTATCGAAATTTATGCAGCTTGACATAATGGGCGGAGCGCTGTAACACGCATGCGTGTTAAATGTGAGGATCACAACAAGTAGAAAGATTTTTGGCAATATGGCCTAGGAAGAGATTGTTATTGTAACCGGAGACTGTGGGAAGTGGGACAAACGGTTTCATACTCGTAGATGATTAGGTGAAAGAAAGTAATAAAGTATTTATGAAATAGGCCAGCTGATTCGTCACTGGCACGTAACACTAGATGTCGTAAAGAGTCGATAATTAAAACATTTTACTGAGGATGTCCGTCGTTTAAACACTATAAAATATACAGTTGTTCCATAAAAACATTGTGAAACAGTTCTTTTTAATATTTAACTTTTTTTACAGAAGAGAACGCCATCATTAAACCAAATGAAACTAAACATTAATGCTAAACATAATAGTTATTTTTAATAATGATTTCCGCTAGCATATTTATTTAACCTTTAGTATACACACCTGTTTGTATTTATAGCTTTTTAACTTACAAATGGTTACGGTGTTTCTGACAACCTTCATTGTTGAAAATGTATGGTTAAAACAGTGTAGTTTAAACTTTTCACAATGAAAGCTGCAGATACGACAGCCAAACAAATGCAGATGAAAAGTACCATAAAAAAATGTGCGTAAGAAAAAAATTTTATGTATAGAGATCAATAGTATATTTTGTATAATGTTTGAAGAAAATTAGGTTACACACGAGACACAGTGGTCACTCACACAGAAGCAAAAGGTTAGAACCTGTATTGTCCGCAAACGAGCCACATACTGGATGCTTTGAAATTCAATTCAAAGATTTTGTTTTAAAACACTTTAATGAATGTGGTTTTTTTTATTGATGGCTTTCATAAACAATTTTATTTGTTGTATAGGAAACACTAAAAATCCGGGAAGCGAGTAGATCCCAGTTCAAAACTAGTTTATGTAAATTAGATGGCCCTCCTGCCCTCGCTGTCATAATTTTCTCCTATCCTCATCATTATATCCCTTTTTTCTAATTCCTTCTATATCTCCCTTTCTTCTTCTTACTATGGAGTGTAATGGGTAGGCACCTCTTTAAGACTCCAAAATAGAGTTGGTCAGCTTCAGGTACGTGGCCCGTCCACGATCATCTCTATATCCATTACTAGGGGGATTGGGTCCCCACCTCGATCCCACCTACGTTAACAGCATTTTCCTACCTTCGTAGTTTGTTATAGTCATAATGCCTTGAAAATACAATAAACAAAAAAAGCAGTTTTTCCTGTCAGTGTTAAAGTCTCGCACTCCGGATGGAAATGTGTTCCACGTAACAGGTAAAGTGTGACACTTGTTTCAATTCTAACCTAATGACAGGTTTGACTTTGCTTCCAGATCACTATGGAACAGACAGCAAACTTCTTCAGATTCTTGGCAGGGATACGTCATCAGTGCGGCGGAGAGGAGATCTTGTTCCTTATGGTAAGTGGAATCATTTACCTCAGTGTCGATTATACAATAATTAATTTCTATTGATATTGTAAACAAGCAAAAATATTTATATTTAAATAACAATAATTATTTTTGTATTCTGTGACCAAACTGTTCCATTATGAATACACTTAACATAGGTTAAATTTAAAATATTTATAAAAAATGCAAACATTTCAAAGCGACAATTTATTAAAAAGTGAACTTGTATATGTGGAACTAGAACTTCTTTCCAATGGGAGTAAAACTATCGAAATATGCTTCATAAAAAACGCCAGATTTTCGTAAGATAAAAAATTTTTCCCAAACCCAAACCAGTTCTTTTAACCTTCACTTAGAGGTTATGTTGAGGTTATGTTTCAAATTCATTTCTCAAATATGAACAAATATCAAATATTATGTTGAATTATTCTTCCATTAATGGTTGCCTACTGTTTTTATTCGTCTTGGGTTATGTTACTATCTATTTTCTACCTTAACAGTAAGTTAAAATCTATATTTAAGGAAAATTTAACTATTTCTTAATACGATAACGGTAAATATACTTGACTAGCAGGGCTACATTTAATTTGTGTTAACATTAATTTAAGCTAATATACCTTTTAAGTCTTTTCTTTTAATCATAATTTATTTAATGTTGTTAAATCGATATTTTATAAATATGATAAATTAAAAATGTAATTCTGCTACGTTTTGTCTATGAATTTTACGACTTTGCAATTATGACTTCAAAACATTAGAATGTAGGCCTACAATAAATATTTTGGGAAAATTGAATTATTTAAGACTTTAACGCCTTACGTTATTTTATTTCATTTTATGAATAAATTCCTTGTTTTTACACTTCTATCGCCTATTGTTATTTTTATTTTACAAAGAGTTATTTTTTAATGGTTTAATAATTTAAAATGTTTTAAAACGTTATAGTGAAGAATATTTTTTTGACAGTAAGGTTCTACGTCACAGAAATGTGACAGAGATTTGTACGCTGCAATTGACATGCATGCTTAGGAAGTGAAGCTAAGGAGAGCAAGGCACAAAGGTCTATAGGACCTATTTTTGACCTAATCTATTTATTCCTACATGAAAAAAATGATAAGGAACCACAAGTTGTAGGCGAGGGAAAACCGGTTCAATTTGTTCAAAGGGTAGTAATAAAATGTTTTCCCTGGGAACCATGTAATTACTAGGGTTGTAGTTGCGCCCTTGCTGAAACAGACACATTAATTCCATTTTATTTCTTTTGTAATTTAGATGATCAACTATTATAACTGTGAAAGATAGGAAATAGTTATTAATCTACGTAGGAATAAGATATTAACCTTCTGCTAGATATTAAGGCATCACTCGTTAAGACATACACCATTACCAAAATTATTATAACATGAGTTATAAATTAACTATTACCATTTAACTATTACCAGCTTCAATTTTAAATAGAGGTATATATTTCCATTTATTTACCAAATTTGAAACAGCTGATCGCTTACTTGATCCAAGGATACAGCTGTTTTATACAGTGACTATTTATCTATTTTGAAACAGCTGATCGCTTAGATGAGTCAATAGCTACAGCTGTTCTATGATAAATTAAAAACTTAAAATTAAAAGATTGCAAAATTTCTTTTTAGCTTTCCTCCACATTACCAATCGAAAGTTCCTCCAAGTTTCAAGTCTGTACATATAGTAGTTTTTACTGTGCGTTGGTTATAAATTAGTCTATCAGGACGTCTTTTATAAATATAGATGAACAATATAAGATATCTAACCATTGAGTAACACAGTATTATACGAGCATACATGTAACCATCATGCCGTATATAAATAGAAATTAATGTATGGAAGTCTCTTATGCCTTCATGAACCGTTCATCCGATCGACATGAAACTTTGGGAAGTTAATGAATAGGCCTACACTCCTGGGAAGGAGATGTGGCATATTTGTAGTCCGATTGGAGGTATCGATTGTCGATATTTAAAAAAAATAAAAATGCGACTGCCTAATTTTCTGACCGAGCATTCAGTCACTTATATTGAATTAAGAAATATTAATATAGATGCAACTAATGATTAAGTGAAAATAAGATTGCATACAACAATTTTTATAGTTTATGTGTTTAGGTAAATTTGCATAGCAGCTGTCGCATAAATTATGTTACTTTATTTACTGTACAATATTATTCTAAAATGGTATTGAAATGAAAACGTATTTAATTTAAGGTCTGTCGGATTAGTTATTAGGTTCATAAATACTAAATTAAGTTTAGCTAAAGTTGGTAGGACATTAATTGACTTTTATTACTCACTTAAACATAGTTTATGACTATCCGAACTTTAAATTTAGTAAATTTGTTAAAACTTACTGAGACAGGCCGTTTTCGATTGCTATGTGCCGATCTTCATCAGTGTATTCTGCTAGAAGACACTGATGAAGATTGGCACATAGCGATCGAAAACTGTCTACCTCAGTAGGTTTTAACAAATTTACAAAATTTAAAGTTTGGATAGTCATAAACTATTGTTTAAGTGATTAATAAGATTCACCGAACGTAATGGACTACAAAATTCAAGTATTAATTGACTGTTTGGCGGTACAAAATTTGCTAAGTCAGTTGGTCTTTTATACAAATTTTTTGCGTAGATGAACAATATAAGGTATTTATTATTGAGTAATACAGTAATATATACATATAACCACCATAAATTAATTAATTGGTAAAGTTTTTTTAAATGTTTAGAATTCAAAGCATTACATAGCCTACATGTGTTATTGAAATATGTAAAGATTGTTCGACCTGAGCGTTCCGTTACATCTACTAAAGTTATAAATTCTAACCTTGTATTATTATATTATTTCTATTAAGTTTTTGGTCCCTTAAGAGGTACCGCCGCCACAGCAAGGAGAGAGAACGCTTCCTACATAGCCCCCCTTGCAGTGTACGCCCCACAAGATGTAGGCCTACGTGCAATTCTCAGGTGAACGCCGACACTGGGAATTAGGCGAATGAAAGCTAGAGAACGTTTTTTGATACCCCCATTACTCCACTTGGAAACATATTTAGTGCTATCGATAAGATTGTAGAAATACTTTAGAAAAATGCTTCGAAAAATGCTTACAGGAAAATCAAAAAGAAAACTACCCCTAGTAAGATGCAGAAAAAAGGGTAAAAACGAACTGCAAAATCTTGAACTTTATAACAAAAAACAAATGTCTTATCGATAATCTTCTGTGCCCTCAGAACCACTTTTTGAAGACGTAGCCATTATTTATTCAACTGAGGACGATCTGTTGTTCGGCTCAATTAAGCACAGATTATTTAACGACCGACACAGATTTAAAGGCGCACGCTCTCTGCTGGAGGCTAGCCGTCGGTCACTTTATTGCCCTGTTGGATATAATGATCTCATTGAATTGCATGAGGCGCTGGGCTGCTCTGAAAGTGAAGAAAGTACAGTGAAAGTCGGGAAGTGAGCTCGCTACCCCATGCTCACGCAACCTGCCATGTAGCACGTGTGTTTGTTGACGTGATGTCACTACAAGACCACCCATAATGTATGCGAGTTTATCGTGGATCGTAGATATAGCGTAAGGTTCGGCGTGTTACACGGTTAGTAGGTCAATACGTAGTTTATTTAATCTATAGCCTACAGCAAATACTCAGAACAAATGTGCATCGTGTTTTTAAAACACGTAATATAAAGAAAAATTGTTTAAAGTAAATTTCTACTTAGGTCAACAAAGACAAATTTTATTTTAATTCCTTTTTATTAAATAATTAGGCTACAATTGACATACAGAAAGTAACATAATATATTCTGCCACATAACCGGTTTTATCAGCTGTTTTATGAAATCATGTGTTATCTCTTTTTTTAAACCAAATGGGTTATAACTATATTGCATATCTTGCCCCTTCTGTGAAAAGTTTTTCTTCCATATAAAACTAAAAATTAATTAAACAATGGTTCATCCACTATGAACAAATACATGACACACAAAAGAACTGTATTAACATAAATTGTCATCCCCTACAAGTTTTTGAAAATTTATTTTAACTTGAATGAATAAAAAGTATTTTATTAACGATTAAAAATTTGGACACGATTTATATAAGAAGAGTGTGAACTAATAGAAGGAATTGAAGACAGCTCGATTTTAACTTGGTAATTGAAATAAATATCATTAAATAATTATAACAGCGCTAGCTGTAATATATGTGGCCAATATTGCAGAAAATCTCCACTTGACGTCTATATGCTAATCTTAAGTTTTTCCGTCAGTCTGTCGTAGTATGGCGTCCGCAATAACAGAAAGAACTTAGTTATTGATTTATTAAGACTGAATCTATAAAGGCAGTTCAGGGCACATATCGTATTTGTTTTGATTCTAAATTACCAAAACCAAGGGACAATCAACAGTATAAAGCGGTATAACCAGTTTATAGAAACCGGATGTTTATCCAACGGGAAAGGTCCTGAGGAACACGTGTCTCGGAGGAAACAGTAAAGCAAATCCAACGTACTGCAGCGGCCAGAATGTCCGATGCAAAGAATCAGGGTAATTGTACAGAATACCAGAATCAAACCTAACCTGGTTAAATAATTGGCTAAATTTATATGTAAAAATTTTAAAGCATTATAATAATAATAATAATATTAAAACTAGGGTAAATAATAGTAAAATGAAGAAAATTAGAAATAACTTTAGACTTAAAAAACATAAATTATAATCAATAAAAATTATCACTTCAAAGTGGATAGCCTAAATTATGTATACAAAAAAGACGGTAATTGTGTAGTATAACAAACTCGGCCTAGATGCCGGCTATTAAAATAATTGTAATTAAATATAATCAGGAATAAAGAATGTAAATTAATAAGATGTGAGGAAAGTAAATTAGGCCTAGATAGGGAAAATAGTATTTATGTAAAAGTAAAGATTAAATGTTAAAATGTAATAGCCTAGAAATTAGGTTATACTAGAAGCAGTCATATTTGATTCCGGAAAAATCCGCTTAGGGTATTGATTATAAATCTTGTCACTACGAAACGAAAGCGCTACAGTCGAACTTTGGATGAGGAATTTTAAAAAGTAAATTAAATTAAATAAGAAGAAATAAAGTCAAATACGTTATTAAATAAAAGGTAAAATTGGAAAGGACACATCAGAATACAGAAACGCCTTTTACAAAAAGTGAAACTAATCTTAGTTTAGAATTTCCGAACAAACAAAGTCAATTGCCATGGCAACGGCTTTCTGATTGGTCAAAAGTTGAAAAATGGATACTATGAAGTGGGGCTCACAAAAAAGGACGCTATCAAGAATTAGAATGCATTAGGCTCTCAAGGCGAGCAGACGTGTTTTTGTACCACGCGACTAGGACAAGAAAAAATGTGCTAGAAACAGAGTAAAAAGTGCTACGATGTGATCAGGGGAAGGAAGATATATATGAGCAAGGGCTCATATATACCCAGAACAAAATTTCGACCACCAAAATGCAAAATTAAAGAAAATAAGAAGATTAACCGAAATTATGGAGAGACGCCTACCTACCAAGACCCTTGAAGCTGTAATGGGACCGACAGATGACAAAATTAATGAAGATAAAAAGATTTCTACAGTACAAGGTTATATAATCAATTTAATTATTCTTTTTAAATAACATTTTACTTCAAATTATATTAACTTCAATTCAAAATTAAATAAGATGGGAATAACCTAAGGGACTGATTAGTCAACTCTCTTAGGTTACCCAAATTTAAGTAACAAAGATTCAAAATTGACTTTCCATTCCCATCGCTGTGGGAATGTATGGATTAAGTATAAAGATGTATATCTTATATGGCTTTTTCTAAGTGAATTTCTAATGAATACTTTCTAAAGAAGTTAATTGTTCAAGGCCTAGCCTAAAGGCATTAAATAGTAATATTAAGTGTTTGAAAAAGAATCAGATTTTAAAATATGTTAAATTTAACTGTAACAATCAAAACTATATACAAAATTAATTATGGTAACTTTGATAATTTAAATTATATATATAAAATTAATGATAATAAGAAAATTTAAAAACATAGAATGAGATAATAATGTTTAATTCAATGGCAAGTTGTATGAAATTTTGAAAAAGTAATTAGTCAAGAAAATCCTGTTAAATTAAATAAAAACAATAATAATTAATTTGAACCTTGGAACAAATAAATAAAAAGGTATATTTTCCAATTAGCTGTGTTTTCATTCTAAATAAGATAAGTTCACTAGGTATCCAGGTATAGTCTTTAAATCACAAGTGTCTCTCAAAGATTCCACTACCCGAAAAGGAGCTTGAACAGGGCTTATCGGAGGCTAATTGGTTTTATCAAAAATTCAGGGGTTGGTTCCTCTGAGAGGTTTATCCCTTGAGGCACAGGTCTATGAAATTAGGTTCGTAGTCAATGGATAAACCATTACTTTCTTACTGACTTAGCAATTGATGAAAAGAAAGGGCCAAGGTAAGGCAGGAGAAAAAGGTCGGTAAGAGTACGTTAGGAGGCTTTGTAAGTCTCAGCGCCGCGCAAAGTACTTGTATTTTAAAATTTAATGCGTTTAACAATTATTTAAAGTCAATTTTTTATTGGGTTAAATTTTAAAAACATGAAATTTTTAAATAATAGAAACAGAAATTTCGATTAGGTAACAAAGAAATGTTTTAAATCCATGCTGGGTGGTTAGAATTTCTTAAACAAAAACACCTTTAAAGGGTATAACTACATAAACCCACTGTAGCGGAATGTTTAATTTAAATAAATAAAACCTCTATACCACAAATAACGTTTTCATTTATTTAATATCTTATGTACATTTCAACTGTACAACAATCATCCCCAGAGGTAAATTACAAAACTACATGTTTGTTCTGTAAATTACGTCAGAGGATGATTGCTGAGCAATAAGGTATTAGATAAATGAAAACTTAATTTGTAGTATAGAACCTTTATTTATTTAAATAAAACTTTTCACAATAAAATATACATTATCACATACAATACACTACCTGTGCCACCCACTTATACGCCTAGGGAGGATTGAGGATAGACATCGCAGTGTGGCCACAGTGCAAAGCAAGCCCGTTTCAGGAGTGGGGTTTGGCAGGAAACACAACGCATATAACAGCCACAAAGCCTATTCACAATAAAATATACACTATCACATACAGTACACTACCTGTGCCACCCACTTATACGCCTAGGGAGGATTGAGGATAGACATCGCAGTGTGGCTACAGTGCAAAGCAAGCTCGTTTCAGGAAAGGGGCGGAATTTAACCCCTCACTACATATACCAGAGGTTCGTTATTCTTCCTTGCGCCTCTACAAGTATACTTTACGTGGTATTCGTTTTTCTTTATTTACACTGGATTAACGGGTGGTGACATCTCCGAAAGTGGATCTACTTCAAGTAAGCAACCGTGTATACAGATCGGTCCAGAGCGCCTCTACTCACACCCCAGAGCCGGGTTGGGAGGGGGTAGTGTTCCTCTCCTAATCCTTCCGATAATTTACAATTCTTTCATTATCTTTCAGAGCCGATAACATCCAAAATGCCTAAAGAGTTAGTAGTCAGGCTGGAATGCGCCGTACTGGGAGTCCGGTCTAAGTAAATCCACAGTGGAGTAAATAAAGGTCTATTTATCCAGCAGGTGGATCGTAACTAACCACATAGGGTAACTTGTAGAACGATAAACGGAAATGTGGAGAAGGCTATATGTGCCTGAAGTAGTCTACTGAAGTACAGTTTAAAGTTTTGATAATGTTTTAAATCCGAAACGCGTAAACGAAGAATAATATTTTATTGTTAGGAAACTCAGAAGAATGTACTGAAATGTATACCAATATTTTTAACACAAATACAAACAAAAGATTCAAAGTTTCTCGCCAGCAACAGTGTTGGCATCTTCAAGAACAACCTTAACATACAAAGTATACTTTTGTATTTGTAACAATTTCGTATTACTGATTAAATAATATGTATAGAAATAAAATTAATCAATTTAGAATGGAGAAAATAAATATTAATCCTATGGCTATATGAAGACACCCGAGATGATTCAAAATATTACCCACTTCGTTCTATTACAGTGTACTAGCCAGACTAAACACACTGGTCATAGCGTACTGTGGTAACAGACATAAAAATAAAAAAATATTAGTTTTCATACACACTAATAAATAAAGGCTTGAATTTAATTAAATTTTCCAAAACATAAATACTTCAGGCGGTATACTCTTTTCTACAATAAAATTAGACATGATTTAATATCTCGAACATTTTCAACAATAGGCGGCTATTTCCCCTTGGCACCCTTGTAGTCTGCTCTAATATCCGGCACCCTCGTAGTCGGCTCTAATATCCGGCACCCTTGTAGTCGGCTCTAATATCCGGCACTCTCGTAGTCGGCTCTAATATCCGGCACCCTCGTAGTCGGCTCTAATATCCGACACTCTCGTAGTCGGCTCTAATATCCGGTACCCTCGTAATCGGCTCTAATATCCGGCACCCTTGTAGTCGGCTCTAATATCCGGCACCCTCGTAGTCGGCTCTAATATCCGGCACTCTCGTAGTCGGCTCTAATATCCGGCACCCTTGTAGTCGGCTCTAATATCTGGCACCCTTGTAGTCTGCTCTAATATCCGGCACCCTCGTAGTCGGCTCTAATATCCGGCACCCTTGTAGTCGGCTCTAATATCCGGCACCCTCGTAGTCGGCTTGCTGCCGGTTATCGAAAATTTCCGGATAATAGAGCCTAACCTATAGAGCCTTTATATAAGTCGTACTGTACATAACGTTATGCTAACTATTAAGGAAAATTGAATGTACATTTGAAATCTTACCTTCCATACTTGTTTGTATCAAATTACTGTATATCCGTACGTATTTATAAAAGCACACAAAATTTATAAGAAAAAGAATTAAAGAAAGATGAAATATTTATCACTAAAAAGCTTTTTCGTTTATAAAGCGTTAAAATAAAACCTGCACCAGTACACTTGACTATACAAAGACTAATGGTTTTATAATGTTTTAATGATTTTTAAAAATAATCAAGGATGTCTGACTGCCTGATACCCGAAACGTTTTTTCAAGAAATTTTAAATGATGCATATCAATTTGCAAACCTTCCTGATCCGAGTAGCATTTCTCACCTTCAACAAACGTTGTAAAAGAGGTTTGCAGTATCAATCCATGATACGTTTACTTTTTCTTGTTCTTGGTTAGGTTGGTTAAATGACATCTGTTTTGTACTGTACTTCCGATGAGTCACATCTTGTAACAACAAAAACGTGTTCTGTACTGATTTTTTTAATGTTGGAAATATACCGGTTAATAAAATGTTCCGGGTGATATAATGCCATACAAAAGAGCCTTTACTGTAGTTTGTAACAGTAAGCAAATGTAAACCGGACGTGAACTTTGGGTCGAGGCAGGCACGGTCGCACTAGCGAGCTTCCGGTCCGCCAGCGTAAATCTCTCGCTCCCTGTAGGGCATGTATGAGATCATAATACAAGTAACCGAACCTGCCTTAAATCCTTTTTTACGCTGTATTGTAGATATTTTGGTTTTATGATGCTCAGCCAAGACCATTTTTGCCCACGATGGATAGGAATGGATTGTGAATATAGGTAGGATATTGGTAAGTACGTATGTAAATAAACCCCTTGTTAGAGAGTATAGGGAGGGTTTTGGCCTCACGAGTTTAGTTTCACGAAGTAGAGCTTCTCTCTATACAATTCATAAAACGTTATCTACCCGTTACACACCTTTAGAACACGTAATATAGAAAAAGAATTTTAAAGTCAGTTCCTACTGAGGTAGACAAAGATTTTTTTATATTTTAATTACTTTTTTATTTTATAATTACAATTACTATAAATATGTATATACATATAAGAGAATAACAATATTAAATGGCAAAATAGAAAGCGAATCACCTTGCAATTTTTCATTTTTCTCTTTATACAATATATAGTGTAGGACTATTATTTTTGTTACTATTTATTCGGTTTCTTTTTTCGTTTTTAATTTATGAAGCCGACGGTAGTCCCTGTCTTCTCTATTCTATGTACCTCTTGCAATGCTTCACTATTGCAAGGAATATTTCTCTTATTATATCATATACATACGTTAGAAATTTATTTTTATCTATGTGAAAGTTGGCTCAGTGTCAAATCTCCTGGATTTCAAACATGTAGTTCCTCAGTTCGAATCCGACCAGGACATAAAGTTTTTTAAATTTAAATTAATCTATAAATATTTGAAAACAAACGGTATTAACATAAATTGTCATCCTCTATAGGTTACAAAAAACGTTTTTTAACTTGATTGGATGAACAAAAAACATATTTTATTAACGGTTGAAAATGTGTACAAGATTTATATCAGGAGAGCTAATAGAAGGAATTGTAAAAGAAGGGTAAATGGAATTATATAGAAAAGAAAACAACAAAATGGTTCCCTGGTACATAGAATAGTGGAACATTATGATTTCGCATAGTGATGTAGTATCGCTCACCCAAAGTGGACCTACTCTCTACGAGGGCGAAGAGAGGTGTCCCCTCGCTGGGTAGAATCATCCATCACCTCTTTGTATTGATACAAATCATCGTTACTTTTGTACAACTTGTTTTAATTGTAATTCGTAACTCACCTCGATAACCGTGACTCTACAAATAAATTAGGAATTTATTGCATCTAACACAAGCATTATTGCATCTAATACAAGCATCATTGCATCTAACTACTGTATATATATTATTATACTTTGATTTAAAGTAAAATAGGAATGGGTCTATGGCAGGGTAGGGATGCGGTGTTGTCAGTTCTAACGCTGTGACTCTCAACCCGCAATCGTCACTACAACTACGATGAAACTGAGCGACGAACGGAATTTTAACGTCGAATGGCAACAAGGCTCACCAACGCAGCAAGATGTGAACTTCCTATTCACTCAGATGGTGGTATCCCCCACTCCCTCTGGCCTATTTCACATACCTAGAATCCTATTCTGTTTTAAATCGATTTTTTTTTATAACAAAACTTGTAATTAATCTAAGTAGAAGTAGAAGTTGCATAGACAAAGGGAAGCATATTTGCGGCATTGATTATATCCTAATGAATTGTAATAAGAAAATAATTTTTTTTTAATTATTTAGTAAAATTTTATGTTTTACATCTAAGGTTTACGTCACGCTTATGATATTCGTTAAACCAATGGGCATACAAAGTCCAATTGCCATGTTTTTGGAGTCTTTACAAAGATTGTCCCGAAAACACTGAAGCTCCATATTATCCATCTAACTATGTTATGTAACAGGAATTGTCAAAATTATTTCTAAATACTTCAATTGGATCGGATATTTGCAATATCCTTCCAAACTCTTAAAAAATGTCACGATGCTTTTGAACAGCTTGTACTATGAAGTGAACATGAAGGCTAGTCATCGCTGGTGTTCATTCCATTTCCATCACCAATTAAAACCAATTTTATATTAACGTTTTGTACAAAAGAATTTGGCAGATCGTCATCTAGCTATAAATCAAGGCCATCTAAATTTACGTCTACATCTGAATAATTCTGAAAAAATATTGTACTCACTTTCTCCACTTGAAGAACATAAAGAAACTAGCTTTGAATTTTTATCACTATCCATAATGTAACACACGACTAATTTCACTGCCAGAAACATTTCATTTCTTACGCTTAATTATTCAATTCCGTCTATTAGCTCACACTCCTGATATACAGTATATCTTGAACAAATATTCAATCGATAATCAAATACAATTTTATTCATCCAGTCAAGTTCAAATTGGCTACATTTTTTTAAGGTGGCTGACAATTAATGTTAATACAGTTTTTGTTTCAAATATTAATTCAATAATTAAATTATAAAATTTTTTGGAGTCTATTTGGATTCGAACCGAGTATCTTCATGTTCGAAGTCTATCGCTTTTGGCACTGATCCAACTTTCCCATAGCTAGAAATGTGTTTCTCAAAGATGAATATTTCTTTTGTAGAACCTATCGTTGTAGAACCTAAAATTGTTGCCATGGTTACCACACAATATCATAAATAATGCTCTAGTATTAAAAATGAATGAAAGGAATAAAATTAACGTACAAACTGGATTAACGGTGTTGAACTTTGCTTCACAAACGGACAGTGCGAAAGGAAAGCAAAAAAAAAACTAAAATACAATGCAAGCGACGAAAAAAAGGAAGCGTATAAATAGTAACAAACAAAAATAATAGTCTAACACCATACATAGGTAGGAAAATGGAGAATTGGAAGGGAATTCGCTTTCTATGTTGCCACTTAAAGTTCTTATTCTGGCATATGTATATACATATTTATATTAATTGTTATTATAAAATAAAAAGAAACTAAAATAAATTGTTTTTCTTCCTTGATTTAAGTAGTAATTTACTTTTAAAAAATTATAAAACTTGTTTTAGGAACACAGTAGGAACTGCGTTCCTCACGCTATTTAACACTAGTGCGTTCCTTATTTAACAATAGTTCTAGGAATCGACAGCATAATAACTACTAGGAAAGCGGGAATGCACATATAGTGTATAAATCAAAAACAGTTTTGCCAACTGCAATGTGACGTCATAAATCGTCAGACACAAAAACCAAATGCAGCATGAATAAAGCAAATCCCTTTGGATTGTTAAGAAGATACCATCCTCCTAAAACAGATTATTATTTCAAAACATACTATTGTAGTACAAAAGAACTGTTCCAAATATGTATACCTATTCTATTTCAATGAGACAAGGCGATTTGTGGTGATACGCCCTTACCCACGGTGTATAAAATTAGAAACACATGAAACGCAGTTTGTCTTTTAAATTTGACCTCGTCTAGCAGCAGGTAATTAGCAACTAACTAAGACTTTGTTAATTGTAGAACGCATGACACTAAATTCACGGCCAAGTGCTTTAAAGTTTGTCCATGAAAAGAAGGCAATAAAAATGAACATTAGGCAAACCCAAAATAAATCATGCAAAAACCTGACTTCGAAGTAGTTATTTTATTTAAAATAAAGCAATACTTCTACATGGGCTGTGTCTGCACTCCTACACCAGTTGAAACATACATTTTATTTCTAACGAATACAATGAGGACAGAGATATAACACACAGTATCAAAATATAAAAACTAAGTTCATTATTGTAAGCAACTGCAACACTTATAATGATAACACTTATAATATGTATTACAAACAATTAAATACAGTATACAAGCAAAATTCAGAGCGTTTGAAAAGTCCCTCCGCACCAACGTTAAAACAGGAGCTTCGGTTTTTCACGTAACAATTCTCTCAGCAATACATTACAGACAATCAAGCACTTTAAAATACACTACAGCAAGTGGCACTTTCGAGATAACCGATAACAGGGCGACTTGACATTTAAGGAGTAATGTAAACAATAAATCGAGGTTGCTACGCTAATGAATCCTGTATAGGGGATTTTTGAACTGACAGTGCTTATAATTAAACTTTAATCTGGAATTTAGGTAAACAATCAAGATTGCGTCTTAACTACAAGCGGCTCTAAGTTTTACAGTTAATGACAGTCTGAACAATCTTTTCTTTTAATAATTTTTTTTCATTGCTTATCTTTATATATAGGAAAGGATTGTTAATGCAAGATGGGTTAAGGGTAGTGATATAAAACCCCATAGTTAAAGGTAAAGAGAGAATTTACGACATTACGTATCCTGAATAGAATTCCTGAACTATATCTCTAATCCCTCAGGGTCATAGAGAGATTACACACCTGAGTAGCAGAGAAAAGATGAAATAAGAAAGAAATTAAGAGCAGGGTATAGTGACTTAGTGCTGGGAGAAAGGAAACGTTATGGCTTACATGGGAAGCGTCGCCCCAGGACTTAGGTAGATATACTAGCTGCCAGGGTCAAAATGGTGTCTACTTCCAGGTACTCGGCCAGTTTGAATATTATCCTATAGTTATAATAAGGAAGGATAAACTAGGGTGTGTACGAGGATAGGCCCATATCTCTTGTCTGAGAACCGTATTGAGGGATTTTATTACTTATGTGCGCAGTATCGCATACAAGATACTCAAGAAACTCAAAAACTAATAGAATATTCCTTTACAGTTCACCCTTAGTAAAAATCACTAACCGTAAACAAAACAAATCTAAAAACAGTAGAAAAACATTGCCTTTCTTATCATTTCCTAAACAATGACTATTTGCAGGTTAACCAGCATATAAAACTAAAATTTTACTTGTGCGCTCTGTACTTGTGTCTGCCAATTAGATGAAATGTAAATATGACAGCATGAACTAGGCCTATATATGTATTGTGTGTATTATATGCAAACCAGATGTATATGTATTATATTTCATTGCAATCAGAACACTATAAAAAAAATTTAATAGTAATAAAAAAATATATTTTTTACGACAAATGGCGTACATCTTCCCATAAATGTATTCTCTTAGGAAGGCGTCTGTCAGTTATATCTAAGACAAATAGAAAACTTTTAAGCGAGACAATCTATCGTACTTGTGAAAGAAAGTTTACATATAATCATTTCTAATTGGATCCAGTTCACGTTTTAAATTTTACTTCTCAAAAGTCACTTAGAATGTTATGCTTTCATACTTTTTTCTCATATAAATTCTGTTTTTTCATAACTTCAAAAAATATACACAACTTTTTAAATAGCCTATTATTATTATGAATATCATTTAGGAAGATTGACTAAAAAAAAGACTTTTGAAACTTGAAATAAACTTACTTTTAAAACACCATTCTACGTTTCTACTCTAAAACAGATTCCTTGTTAGAAGCAATTTTTTAAATATTACCATTTAAACAACACACAACCTTAATAAGCGTTTAAACACAAATCACGAGCTCATTGACAATACATACCTATAGGAGAAGAGAAGAAATAAAAACAAAATTACTACAAAAGTTCAATAAAAAGATATCGTCACAATTACTACTTTATATTATAAAATCTTGCGTTTTTTTATTTATTTGTTATTGTTTAAAAGTAATACAATTTTATGATAATAAAATTAATCTGACGTCCTGTAAATGGATATATATTACAAAATACGTTTACTTTAGGATTTTCTACAGGATCTTTGACTGTAAGAGAATCAAATTATTAGACATATACTTGTTTTTTACAATAACTTATATACTTTAATTCTTTGTTCAAAGTTGCTGCAATTACAGGTAGTTATACATAATTAATTTGGTGAAGCTCTAATTTCCTGGTAGGCAACAAAACTCTTATATTTATTGTTTAAACTAATAAAATCTTATAAAATGTACTTAATTATTTTAAGGTGTGTAAACTTGGCTTGATAAAGTTTAGACTAAATTCACTGCCTTCAATTATTTATTGTTTCTTAAACACATTTATGAAAAGTTTATAAATTCCTAACGTTTTCACTTTAAAGAGTTAGCTCTGAATTTAATATTAAAAAAATTCTTATATTTGTTGATTATTATTCATTGTATTGATTTCCTGTTTTACTTCACTTGACCAGCCATTCACTTACACATTTTTCCCCTCACTTACAGTTTAAATATTTTACAAATATTCTCTTAAATTTGCTTGATGTAATCATCTTGAATTCACTGATTAAACTATAATTAAAAAATACTTAACTAAGTGAATACATAAGGCTTCAGTGTTTGTTATGTTGTAGGTTTTTAATTTAATTTAGTTTGCATACATCTCAGATGAATTGCCCTGTTTTCTCGCCTCGCTTAAGCATTTGCTCTCAGATTACGTAGTTTTGAGTTTCTTCCGAACATGGTAACACTCCACTTCAGTACCCCGACATAACGTCTCACATACGTCTTAATCTAACAATCCTTCCATACTGCCAGGCTTCCTTCAACGGATTTGTATTTCCTTTTTTTTACAATTTAAAAAAAATTGTTTTGTATATTTAATAAAAAATATTTTATATGAAAACTGGTTTTATTAGACCGCCATTAAAATTCCTTACATAAATTCTACAATCGCATTTAATTGTTTGTCCATTGTCCCTTTAGTTTTTGTCTCCACCAATCATAACATCACACTACACTAAGACGAACGGTTTAATCCTCTTCAGTCTTCTCGTCGTCTGCAGATTATCGACCAGTTGGAGAACCTCTGTGTTCGCATAGAGGTAAATTCTCTCTCTTAATGTTTTTGGGCAATCTTCTTTATTTCCTCTGATATCTTTGAAATATTCAGATCTCGGTGAGTATATTATTTGTAATATACCAATGACCATTAAACATTTCATAGTACCATGTTCTGGAACGTTCATGCATGTTCTAAAGAGTTCATTCTATTCTTCTACACGTCCCCACAGATAACTACCATATTACCACATGGGGTTTAAAAATCTGTTTTTAGATTGTTTGTTTACTTAAGTTGCTTGTTGTAATCATCTTGAATTCATTGATTAAACTTTAATTAAATAATACTTAACTTAGTGAACACGTAATGGCTTACTTGCTGACGCGTTTCGAAACAATCGATCCTTTTACGAAGTATAGCCTCTACTGACGGAATACGCGTTAGGTACAAAGGTTGTCGGGATGGATTTATGACTGCGGAAGGGGTGGGTTATTTTGGTTGTGCGCTATGTATTGGAAAAGGGTGTTGGTCTCAAAATGTGTGTGATCATTTAATATGTTTTCTTTATCTCTTTAAAGACATTACATAACGCACAACCAAAATAACCCACCCTTTCCACAGTTATAAATCTATCCCGACAACCTTTGTACCTAACGCGTATGCCGCCAGTAGAGGCTTTGCTTCGTAAAAGGAACGATTGTTTCGTAACGTGTCAACAGGTAAGCCCTCATGTATTCACTTAGTTAAGTATATTTTAGTTATAGTATTTTCCTAACTTTCGTTATAACAGCTATAAGCCATAATAAATTTAAATCACAAGAAATATACATGGAAAATTTGTTTATGTAATCAACAAAAAAATAAAATAACTGTCAAAATGAAATACAAAAACTAACATAACTAATTATTTAGTTATTTTACAAAATATTTTTTTCTAACTTTTAGCTCCTGAGGAGGATTCCCGTTTAGTTACAGGAGCAATTAAACTTTAAAACAAATTAAATATTTCTAATTTTATATTGCCATTGATTACTTTTTCCCCGAATATACTAATTGTAAAATGAAGTATCCGCCAATGTTATCTACGTACTCGTTTTTAAATAATAGGAGTATTTATAATACTGTGGATGGTTTTGCCCCTAACGAACATTTTCACTTGATAAATTCGGTTTCCAAGTTTCACCAAACGACCACTTCCTGTCCATGGCGTAACCAAAGTAAGAGGGACAAACCGCTATTGGCATTCCGCAGGTAATACCGTGTATTCTCTGCGTTACGTAAGGTTTATTGTATCTAGACGTGTCCAACGTTACGTCACTGGGCATCATTGTTGGCTCTAGTGTCCAGAAGATCCGTTCCACAACGTCACAACAGATTGACATGTGGGCGCCGTTATGTAAGGGAACAGACGTGTAGCTTGTTTCGGGACGAAACTGTGCAATGGATCCGAGATCACGTTCCGAGAGGTCCTGTTGTGTTGTGTTTAGAGTTGAGGAAGCGGTGGCGAAATCTTAACTAAAACACGAAAAACCGGAAATGCGTTTCAAAGCGATCGCACCGGTTTTGCGACTTCTTTACTGCTTTTGTAAGATTGTACTTTCCGCGCGTTTTCAACACATAGAGAAGCCGATGTATTTAGGGAGGGAGAAAGAGGTAGGAGCGCTATATAAAGAAATATATTCAAGGGGTTTTCCTATCTTACCTGTTTTTATATATTGTTCATATTTTTGATATAGGCTAATGACAGATCACAGACAATTAATTCATGCTTTTTTAACACTCAACGTTTCGAATTTCTTTCCCAAATTTCTTTTCAAGAGCTTGTTTTTATTAAACCAATATACAACATAGCTTACAATTTACAGAATCAATTGTCTATGATCTATCATTAGCCTATATAAAAAATTAATAGCTACTAACAGACATTAAATAAACATATTGTTGATAATATTTAAAATACGGTAAAAACATAATAAAATGTGTTTGGTGGTTACATTGCAGAAATCGAACTGCTTGCTCTAGTCATGTTTCTTGGGGAAATGCAGAAAGGAATATGGTTAACAGAGTTATACCCCATATTGTCCTACAGCAAGAGCTCTTAACCTGGGGGGGGGGGGGAGGTAGAATAATTTTAGGAGGCGTGAGTGTATTTTTAAAAATTAAAACGATGTGTTTTGTCAAGAACTGAACACTTTCCACCCAGACATCATCGGCTCTCTTGAGACATCTTTGGTAGATTATTTAACTCACTATCGATAGAACATTGTTGGTGACCATGACAAGATCTAGAGTATATTTCAAGATTACATTGTTTTTGTCATATTTATCAAACTTTTAGAACACTCAAGTACCTAAACCTGAAGCTAAAAGGTTATAAAATCATTCCAAGAACTCATGATCCAGTTGAATCTCTCATAGAAAATCTATCCTTTGCAACGCCGCATCCACAGTTCAGAGTTGCACTTTCGTCCTTTCTAAGATTAAGAATGGTATGATAAAATGTCCACTTTCATACCTCGGTGGTATGATAAAATGTCCACTACTGATAATAAATGAATTGAAAAAATTTTTCCAGACAATTTTGTAACCCTACAAAATGAAATAGAAGACTACATTGCAGTTGTTAGCTCGGAGAACTGGGATTTCCACTTGACAAGGCAACCCTTAAATAATTCTTGTGCCTACTACTTACATCTCCATGTCAGATGATGGTTGGACAGAAGAGATAATACTAATGTAGATATGAGGAAGGCATATATAGTTCTAACAATGACAAGACATCATGAGTTCTTCGTAGTTCTTGAATAACTCCTGACCATATTAAAAAATTGCAATATAGCAAAAACGTGATCATAAAAGAGGCTTGAAATTCCCAAACATGGATGTTAAAGACTCATGGTCAAGCTATTTTCCCGTTTACCCATAAGTTACTCTGGAAGCTGCAAAGTTGGAACAATTTACATCATTATAATCTCTTTAAATCTAAGTCTTCATCATCAGTCAGATTTTTTACATCAACAAAAAAAAATCAAGTGCTACAGATACAATAACGGAAGTGGGAGGTGTCTGCCATTACTTCCTGTGAAGGAAAGAGGATAGGTAGAATAGAGGCAGGAACATAATGACTAAGGAAAGGCCAATATGATTCGCTGATATGGGAATAGCAGAAATTAAGGCATCGCTTGAACAGGGTAGCCTATCTAAGGTAGACCTAATAGGCTATCTACCTGGATCATAGTAATGTATAGTCGAATCACTTATTGAAAATCGGGGTGTTATAGATGCGCACTGCCAAGAGGTGCCAGTGCGCATACGCGTTAGGGCGAACTCTGAGTGACACTTCAGTTGGTCGTGAAAGCAGCAGGTGATGAATCTACTCGTACCTTTCCAAAAACATTTTCTGGTGTTTTGTTTAAATTTAGATTTTTATTTTCTTTTGTGTTTTATAGAGCACGTGTTTTTAGTTTCTTTAAGAAATGCAAACCGGGTAGTTATTTCTCTTGACGTGCATAAATGAATCAACTAAGCCGAAAGTATGTAGTCAGGCTAGTAGCGTTTCTACTTAGAACTTTCTCTTCCTCCTCCCCCTCGCACGTGACCAAACCCCACCCCTCACCCCCACTTGCCTGCGCGAGGTGATTTTTCTCAAAGTGATTCAACTGTATCCATCTTCTATCCAATCTCCAATCATACACTTGTTTCCTAATCTTCTTCTTATGCCATCTATCGCGAATGTTAGAAATCAAGACAATTCGAATTTACCAAATCCTACAAAACAATCCCGTGGTAGGATTACTGTTGAAAATCAAATGCCCAGATTCTTCATCCAAGAGACCCTTCTACCAAAACCTTACTTCTAATTATTTCCCCACTATATTAATCGCATAACTCTATATCTGGACCCGTCCTTAATTATCTGACCTAAGTACTCTATTTTCCGGTTGGGATGTATTATGCTCAAGCTATCTCCATTTTTATCGTTCTGAGTATCCCCGCATTAGACATGCTCCGCCCAGGAGATATTTAGTATCCCCATCATGTCCTCTGCTTCATCCTATCTTATACTGCACCTTTTCGTACATTTAGCTAACCTCACTCCTGTTTTCCTGCTAAGAACAAGTCCGTTGCGAATCTAGATGTTAAATGGCGTTGTTTGTTGCCTGAAGAAGCAGGAATTAAGTCCAGTATTCAGGCCCATTGTTTACTAGTGATGTAAGTAGGCGGTTCTAGTATGGTTATGTTAACGCCTGGAGGCAGATTAATTGAATTCGAAGCGTAGACCAGCCCCGACGAAATAGATCACAGATAATCATTATTTATGATCACAGATAAGACTTGAAGACAAATTGGCCTCCGCCTCCTCTTTGTATTGCCTCAATTAGTATTGCTGGTTTAAGCGTTGTGATTATCTTACGCAGGGTTTTCATAAAAATATAACTTACATAATATTCAGACAGGATCGAGTAAATGTTTTTCAAAAAACTTTATTTTATTGCTTTCTCTCCAGCAATCTCACTGAAATTATTTTCTCAAAAATTTGAAAAGAAACATTTTTGTAAAAATACATACACAAAATTTTAATACTATAAGTATCACTAAAAACTATAATACTACAGTCTGCAATAAATATTATTAAAGGTTTTTAATTTTACCCTACTACAAACTAAATCAGATATAACTGTTTGATTATTGGTTACAATTTTTATATTTCCTAAAACAGTAAAATAAACTCTAGAAAAAGCATCTAAAAATTAAACCTGTAGTTGATCTGAGCGAGTGGAGTAACAAAATAAATAAAGTAAAATTCAATGAATCCAATTACATTATTATAGTAAATACAATTATTATTAAACTCAAGTCCACAAAACAAAAAATAATAATTAAATAACTAATTTAAAAAAATAATAACTAACATACCTTAGTAAATTAGTTATTTTTATTATAATTCTTGTTTCATGATTTTGAGTTTATTGTTCATTCATATATAAAATATGTTTTTATTCATTCAATCGAGTTCAAATAAATTTCTTTTAACCTATAGTGGTTGGTATTTAAATGACGTTAATAGCCTACAGCTTTTTCAAATATTTATTTAATAATTAAATTAGGCTATAAAAATTTGGGTTTAGGTTATGTTCGAAGTCTAGCCCTTTCCTATAGTTAAAAATCTACACCTCAAAGACATAGACTATATATAAATTTTTCTTTTTCGCCCATCTGGTTCTTGTCGAAATCTCCATTGCACAACCTTAAAATTGTTACCATGGTTATTACACAATATCATGAATAATGCTCCTGGATTAAAAATGAATGAAAAGAATAAAATAAACACACTAGATTAACGGTATCGAACATTCCTTCACAAACGGACAATTTAATAGTCCAACACCATACATAGAACTGAATATGGTAAATTGCAAGGAAATTAGCTTTCCATTCTTGAGTAATATTGTTATTCTGTCATATGTATATACGAGTATATATATTATATTAACTTATTTATATTAAGTAAATATTTCTCGTACTTATTTATATTAAGTAAATATTTCTCGTACTTATTTATATTAAGTAAATATTTCTCGTACTTATTTATATTAAGTAAATATTTCTCGTACTTATTTATATCAAGTAAATATTTCTCGTACTTATTTATATTACGTAAATATTTCTCGTACTTATTTATATCAAGTAAATATTTCTCGTACTTATTTATATTAAGTAAATATTTCTTGTACTTATTTATATTAAGTAAATATTTCTCGTACTTATTTATATTAATTTTAATTCTAAAATAAAAACAAACTAAACCAACAATTGTCTTTGTAGGTTTAAGTAGGAATTGACTTTTAAAAAAATGTATATTACTTGTTTAACAGAATATCTACTTTTTCATGGATTTTTATTTAACAAATTGAATACATTAAAATACTCAAGACAACGTTAGAAAAAAAACCTTACGACAAAAGCAAGCATTTTATAAACACTTATCGCCAAACTATCAATTAAATTATTCTGATTGCCTTTCAAGAGGTTTGGCATTATAAAACACGTATATTTAACTCCAGGGTAGCGTTCTTCAAGCCGAATTTGTGCAATACAATAAGCATATGCTTCTAGTCGTGCTCTATAAAATTCGTCTGCCCCATTGTTTGCTCCTATTGTGTTAGCTACATCTAGAACTGCTTTCATCCGTTAATGTCACAAGCAATTTAATATAACGGTGCAGTTTTTAAAACACCGATTTTTTTTTCGAAACAATATCAAGCACCCCATTATGCATACAATGGCGTGACAAGGGGGGCAGGGCGTTCCGCTCCAGGCCCTGTGTTGGACATAGACCAATAACGGGTTAGTATTTTTTTATAACAAATTAACATTATTTGACACGTCAACTACAGCTCTCCATCTCATACCAGTGACCTACACACTCACTCACACACACACACACACACACACACACAAACAAACACACACACACACACACACACACACACACACACACACACACTCTTGGATTGTTGTAACTATTTTTCCGTAAAGCACACAGTTGCGTGGCTTCTGTCACTAGTCACGGTAGAGAGAACTGTTTCAGGTGAGCCACTCTTTTCAAGTAAGCCGTAATTTTACCCTTCTCTTCTTATCAGAAAACCAAATTCCTTTCCTTACTTCCAACTTTCTTCCAGCTCTCCTATTCCTACCCTTCTCTTCCAGCTACCCGTCTACACCGGATGTAACAGGTACATACTCTTTATGATCCCTATAGAGCCCTGCTTTCCAGTCACACTTTTTTCCGACTCCAATGTTGAGAAAATATTATTTCCCCTCCCTTAATCTTACATTTATTGTTGTAGTTACTTCTCTAAGATCCCTATTGAAGCATGTATCCTTCAGTTATGTCACCTATCCCGTACATATATATATATACATATATAACACTTTCACTATATGTACTTAAACAAGAATCTGTATGAGTATGCCCAATGATGGAGACAAGACCGATCTTTGAAAGTTAACTCGCATAAATACCAAGTAAGATTCTTATTTAAGTACATATAGTGAAAGTGATATATATATATATATATATATATATATATATATATATATATATATATATATTATACAAATTTTCAATCGTTAATCAAATAATTTTTTATTTATCAAATTAAGTCCAAATACATTTTTTTTAACGTGTGGTGAATGACAATTGATGTTAATACAGTGTTTTTCAGGTATTTATTCAATAACTAAATTATAAAAATTTGGGGCTCTATGCCGGATCCAAAATCAGTATCTTCATGATCAAAGTCTATCGCTTTCATAAAGCCAACTTTCCCATAGCTATAAGTGTATTGTTAAAAGAGGTAAATGAATTTTCCTTCGCTCCCATCTGGTTGTTGCCATTACCTCCATAGTATAACCTTAAATAATTGCCATGGTTACCACACAATATCATAAATAATGCTCAAGGATTAAAAATGATTGAAAAGAATAAAATACACAAACAAACTCGATAAACAGTATCGAACCTTGCTTCACAAAGGACAGCGAATGCAAGCAACGAAAAATCGTATAAATAGTAACAAACAAAAATAATAGTCCAATGCCAAACATAGAAAGGAGAATGAAAAATTTTACAGAAATTCGCTTTCTATTTTGTTATTTTATGTTTTATTTTGTCATACACAGGCCTATGTATATACATATTTATATTAATTGTAATTATAAAATAAAAAGAAACTAAAATAAAACTTTTCTTTGTTGACTTAAGTAGAAATTGACTCAAAAAAATCTTTTTTATATTAGTCTACTTGTTTCTACCTTAATTTTTAGAACAATCTATTCCTCCCTCCGATCTACCTTTATTTCATCTCCCCTTTCCAACCATCATCTGGCACAGAAATATAAGCAGTAGACATATCTCTGTGACACCATTAGAGAGCAGGTATTTTTCAGTTAGACGACTTTTCCTCGTGAGCGATAATGTGTTTCTACTCCAACTTCTAAGGGACTAATATTTGTAATCCTCATCCTCACATTTATTGCATCTCTTCTCTACAATCCTTCCTTCATACTGAAGCATAAGTACACAACTATCTACGACCACGGTAGATTCACTATACAAAAATTGCCAAGCATATTTCGCGTTAGACAGTCACTTCAGCCGACAGAAGACCGACTCCTTGAAGACTTCAGCTATCTGCTGGAAGGCCGTTACGTAAATTCTGAACCATTACATACAATTGTGTACTGAAAACTAATTCAATTTTTAGCTTATAGTTTTCTTTAGATTTTATTGGTGTTTTTAAATTTCGTAATATTTTTGTTTTTATTTAAGTTTATACTGTAGGCCTACCCTAGACTCTGAAGCGCTGACTGTCATCTACCAGCCAAAAGTAATCAGTCAAGTTTGCTATTTTGTCGTTTATTCTGATACCAAACGATAGATTTCCAAGGGCTTTATTCTTGATAACCTCTAAACACGAATTAAAATAGCAGCTATAAGGTTACTAAAATATTAGGCTGTAAAGAAGTGTTGTACAGTAATATAAATATTGATACTAAAATATTATACCCTAAAGTACTATACTTTTTTCTATTGCTTTTTTCTATGAATATTTAAAGATACAAAATAAACGATAGTTCACTAAAACAAAATCAAAGCTAGCAAATTTAAGTAAATTCAATACTGTGTACAAGAAAAAAATACACTCTATTTTAATACTTTAACGTTTAATTTGATAAACGCCACTAAAATACAAATAAAAATCAATTTAGTATTTAAAGAAGAAATAAAGGCAGGCAGGAAAAATGGAAAGAATCAAAGAAAGTGGACGGAAATTAAAGAAGGTGAGGGACGGATAAAAGCAACAGAAGAACAGTGAGACAAAAGATGGCGAGATATGATAATGTGAAAGGAAATGGAGACGGATGAGAGTGGGGCAGAGAGGTGAAATATGTCAAGAGTACGAGGAAAGTGGAATGAAATGAAGGGAGGTGAGAGGCGGAGAGAAGATAGAGAGATGTAGGATGGAACGATACGAAGGAAGTGGAAGGAAATGAAACTAGGAGAGAGATGGAAAAGGGCAAGAGAAATAGGTATAAAGAATAGAAAGGTGGAAGGGCATGATAAATGTAGAAGAAAATTAATAGAGGTGAGGGCTGTAAGAGGGTCAACCGAAGGGCAGAGAAACGAAAGGTGAAAGGGTATGGGGAACGTGAAAGAAAATTGAGAGAGATGAAAAAGCCAAAGATTTTAAATATGACAGGGTATGAGCTAAGTGGAAGGAAATGAAGTGATGTGGAAGACGAAGGAAAGCAAGTGATGAACAATGAGATGAAAGATGGACGAAAATGAAGAAAGAGGTAGAAAATTTTAAAAACGGAAAAGGGCGCGAAAGGTATAGAGGAACCATAATATGGAAGGGTCGTAATATTGAATGTAGGATAAATTTATGAAAGATAGGAGATGGAGGAAGACAAGAGAAAGGCAGAAAGATAAAATATGAAACTGTATGAGGAAGGTAAAATAAATGAAGTGAGGTGAGGGACGGAAAGGGACAACAGAAGGGCAGAGAAACGTAGAAGGAAGGGAAAGACAACGAAAAGATAAACAGACTTGAGGGGAAAGTGAGGGAGATATAAAGAAAGAGAGAAATATATACCGTCTAGTAAATGACTCTCTAGCTGCCAGAGCCAGCAGCGCTACAGACCTACGCAATCTTGCCAAACTATCAATTACAAATCGCCCAAACAAAACATGTATAGAAAGTTCGCCACTCTGATTGTATCCACTTTCACTTAAACTTGATACAGACAATGCTAACTAATGGTTTCTTTAACCTTTACCTAAATATAAGCATTCACATCCTCCGGTTTGCGTGATCCTTGTCGCAGCAATTAGCCGCACGTTGCTCTCGCCAAAGAGACGGACTGTTTCAACTCACTTAACCACGACGTCAAGGCTTTAAAGACGTACTCAGCCCGTCATTTATTTTGGAAAGCAAAAGGCTTTCCCTTTTATTAAACACTGAATATATTATTAAGGCTTAAATAATATATGCTGACGCATTGCTTTCATAATTTACGTCAACAGGTGTTTCCTGCATTAATGTGATAATTGTGTGTATGTTTTAAATAGATTGTTTTACAAAATTCATTTATTAAAAGGATTTTCAAATATTGTTTTTATTTATAGGGTAGTTAGACAGTATGATTATTGCCTCATTACAGCCGAAAGGATAGATACGAAAGGTATGCGAATATAGATGTGATCAAAGTAGGGACTTGGAACACTTGGTAGACCGTATGGCATTACGATATGAGGGCAGAACTACAACGGGGCCGGAGTAGGGGATTCTGTTTGTTCACTACCGTAGAAAATAATGAATTTTCACCACTCTAAAACTTATGTTTTAAGCATATGCAGCATAATAAAGACTCAAATTGAGACTAAATCTGTGTTTTTTTGTGACATAGTAAAGTAGGGTGTTTATTATTTTTCGACAATTTTAATATTTCCCCATAATTAAGGTGCACACTAAAAAACTGCGTATGTAAAACTGCGTAAAAAATTGCGTATTTAAAAATTGCTAACATTTTAATGCTACTTAAAGCCTAATAAGGCTCTTACAACAGGATACTTGAGGCACAAATAAAAGTAATAAAAGCATGTATTTTACCCAAGGGAGGATGGTGCGTTTAGAATAAATATAGGCTATTACAGTCCGTTCACTAGAGGAAAAACTGACTCAAAGAATTCAATTTACAAGTATGCTAAATATTATTTTCTATTGGCTTTCGTATTACCCTACACCTAAATTCCAGTTAAACATATAATATTTGTCTTATCTTTATAAAATTTCATTTTTTTCATGCTAAGGGGGTCCAGGCCCCCTTGCCCCCTCCCTTGGGTGCGCCACTGATTACGTGTGTGGAATTGCGTACTAATCGTAGACCTACACTCTAATGTGTCTACCAGTTACAAGCTAATAAAAAGGATAAGTAAGCCTATAAGGACTTAATATTTTTACTGGAGAATTGTTAAGAGTATATCGAAAGCGAATATAGAAAAAATAGTTATCGGTTTGAGTAATAAAGATAACTACAGATTCGTGTTGATATTAGCAGAGGCAGGGGCGTGGTATACCAGACTGGGGGCGTGGTATCATGCACTGGGGTCGTGGTTTCATACACTGAGGGCGTGGTATCGCACTGGAGGCGTTGTCTACGATGCAGACATCAACTAACTTGTTAGGAGACAAACTAGAATCAGGCAACGTGAACAATGTCGCTCTTTCCCATTGAGCTGTCTATTCAGTACCACTGTTTACAATTCAGGATAAAATACAATATGGAATACAATATGGATAAAATACAACAATTTTTTACAATATGGAAATGATCGAAATAAAATAAAATAATATTTTCTGCTACTAAGATCTTTAGACGTTTTCTGATTAAAAATAAAAGCTCGGGACGTTAAAAATATTTTACATTTAAATATGATATAAAACTCTCTTTGAGCTTAGCTTGTGAGGTTATGTTAAAACAAATAAAAGACATACACAAAACTCACAAATTAATCATTTATTGACTGATACGCGTTCAATGACAAAGTCATCATCATCATCAATGAGTGATGATGACTTTGTCATTGAAACGCGTATCAGTCAATAAATGATTAATTTGTGAGTTTTGTGTATGCCTTTTATTTGTTTTATTTAAATAAGACTTTTTTAAATTTAATAAAATGTTGCAATTGTAAGTAGCTTACTTATATCTTATAAATATGAAATAAGTTTACATTATAAGTTCCTAAACCTTAATTTCAGTTATAAATAATCAGAATGTTCCCGGTTAACAGAGCAATTTTTTTTAAAAATCATTTCGAAATACTGTAAAAGCATGAATTTGAAACAGGTTTATTTATTTTATGTATTTTCCTAGTCAATTATTTTATGATTGATTCGTGTTTTGTTTTCAAAGGTAGATCAATATGAAAAATGTCGTCTCAATTGATCGTCGAAGAGAAAGTGACGAAAATTCATTACAAGGCTCATGAATATGAATATAATATTATGATTGATTGATTGATGTATTGTAATCGAAGATAGCCTATATGACTGTGTTTCTGCTCAATTGGACAACGCGAAGTGGGGAAAAATGTATTACAGGATTTGATTAGAATAAATGAATTCAATAATTAATTAAGGGTATACACTTATACACTTTTACTATTGAATCATGAACTGCCATTACTGAAACAATTTAGTCCATTCCGATATTGGTTATTTGTCAAATTTCGTTTATTAGATTGCTTTAAATTAATTTAAATTACTTGCAATTTTATATTATAATTTTTAGTGTATTAATTTCAAATGAAGTCTTAATGTTTGTCATTGGTTTTATTTTCATCGAAAATTCCTGTATAGGATGTAATTCGTTTGTTGGTTGTGTGACGCATTCGCCTGTGAGACAGTTCGCCTGCAGAATTTTATTATTGCAATAAACAAAAAATTGTACCTGATTCTAACCAAAGAACAAAACCTCTTGCATCTCTACTAAAATATTTGTTTAGTCAATTCACAAGGTGAAGTAAAATTCTGATCGCTGGAAGTAATAGGCCTATATGCTGACAGTCCCAGACTCGTATGCTCCCAGACTCGAGCAAAATAATACGATATTTAACAAAAACCGTTATTAAAACAACCTTGAATCTTTAAAATTATTTAATAGATTTTAATAGCCTACTCTGGTACAATCCTCACTAATCTAATTTTGTTCTCTTTGCTTTCAGCCTCGTCGCCTCTGAGCCATCCAGACCTGACAGTAGCCATCACTCACAGCAAGCCGACGGCCAATCACGAGGCAAGTTAGGCTACAATTCTATTTGTAATCCAATAACTATACTCTTACCATAAAATAGTTTCTCAGTTACTTAAATTACTGTAAAGAAGTGTTTTGACTATAACATTTTGGGCTTATATCATGAAAATATTTTAAAAATATTCAGTTCAAACATTTCTATTTAATTAAAAACACTTTTACATATATTACACTAGCCTATAGTAGCAGAGTTGACCGGTCTGAGTTGACAATGGGACACATCTCCCGAAACGGCTCCTCAACAATCAAAAAAAAGTAAATGCTACTGTGGGCAAGTGTACTGTACAAGTGTTTTTAGTTAAAAATTAGTAACTCACGTGAAGATTGAATCAACTAATACTTCTATTTAACTAATCACATAATAATACAGTATCATTTTCGACAACAACCCTCAGGCGTGAAACAATCTTTCGGTATGTTATTTTATCTTTCTAAACAAAGCGAAGCTAATTTTTAAACAACATATTTAAGCGTTTACTGCCTTTGTCTTTGGGAATTTATTGGTACCTCTGCCTCTGAGAGGTGACACAGGCCAAAGAACATGATGACCTTACAAAGCTACCAAAAGCTACTCGTTCCTATAGCAACGTTACCATGTTACTATTGAGAAAGTATATCCGCGGTTTAATGTACCAGAGGAAATGTTATCAGCGTTAGACTATAACAAAACCTATGATTTTGTGAAACGATCAAGTAGAAAAAGCATCCACCGCAAAAGTATGAGAAGAAAGGAAGAGTACCACTTCTCTGACCTATTAAGAAGAAAAGCTTCTCTAGAACCAAACAAGCCATGGTAGTACAGTATTCCATTTCGTGTTAGGCTAGTTATTTACCTCGTCATACTGTTTACCTCTACATTTTCATATTTCTTGAGAAGAAGGTTACGTGGCTGATATCGTTCTGTGATCCTCAGAGAGAAATGTTCTTCTGTCCAGACAAACAACGGTAGTTTTCTACTGAAACTATATCTCTAGCTTTAGCAATTTTGTTAGGAAACAAAACGAAAGGTTGGAATGGAAAATCCAGTGAATAACGAAACCAGTGCAATGTTTTCGAACTACAACGGCAAACGTACAAATAGTAAACCCACTGGGTTGGTCGATTTGAGCACTCGCCTAGTATTGCGCAAGGTAGGTTAGACAGTGGTGGACATTTTACTAACGTTGCTTACGCACCAATTTTCGTAACCATGGGTAATTTTCTCACCGCAGATTATTCTAATCACGCTCAAAATCTAAACGTCACACGGGCTGAAACTAATTTTACTCTTTAGAAATGTTTCGAACAACTCGTGACAATGACAAGCCGTCGCCTGATTCAAAAAGTGGACAGTTTACAGTTGTTTCACGCATCTGTTTATTTCACAAGCTGGGTAACGCGCGGTGTTGCAAACCTGAGATCATACATATCGACAACAGTCTATTTATAAAGAAAATGCAAATTGACTTGTGCTTACATATGTAAATACATGAAAACCCAGCATACACACATTATCTTTGACTCGCCATGTAATTCTGTTTTTAGGGAAAAATATTGTACAGCTGTCGAAAAAACATTGTTAGCTATCATAGCTTGGTGGTTATCGGTCTATAAAAAGGCAAAGGCTTATAACTTCGTTAATACTGAAAGATAGAAAAGAATCATCACGTGTGTAAGTAGGGTCACTTTTAAAAAGTCAATATTTCCTCTGCACCCCTTTCGGTGAAAGTTCAGAGTTTAGCCCCACTCCCTCTGCCGTGACTTCTCCTACTTTAAAAGTATTTTGTATTACACAATTGTCAACACACTAATAAAAAGTGACTGACTAACTGTGAATCTACTAGAGGCCAAATCCACGATCTTTATCAAGGGAACACCTTTTGCCTTATTCTCCTGTCGGTGAAAACGTAGGTCAGGATAATCTCCAAACATTCAACGAATGGAGTAGAGTAGGGGCGTGTCGATTCGCCAACTATACTAAAATGCGAAAAGGATAAATTTAATAAAGGTAGAGATAAGATAGAAACATAGTAAATAGGAAATTATTATGCCTAGTATGCAGAGCGTTACTTCCACGAGGCGAACTTTCTCTTACTAAGTAAAAGAGGTGTCTACAAGCTAACTTACTATATTTGTATGAGAGAGATAAAGCGGTTTAGGACTAAAGAATCATCCACGAGTTTCCGAGGTAGAGATAATTACATCCTTGTTGATAGATACTTGCCTGAAATACATCTCAGAAAAGTACTTTACTTTCAAGCATGTATCTTTCCCGAAGTATGTCAAATAATCGTACTTTGGATTATTTATATGGATATCTTAGTATTGGAAGGTGGATCCAGATATGGCTCATATGTGCAGTGTCATGTCCTTGAAAAACTCTCTGTCGGTATCCTTACTTTTATTGGGAAAACAATTCCTTACGCACATTTACCGAGTTAGCGGGCTCATATGTGCAGTGTCATGTCCTTGAAGAACTCTCTATCGGTATTCTTACTTTTATTGAGGATACATTTCCTTACGCACATTTACCGAGTTAACGGGCTCATATGTGCAGTGTCATGTCCTTGAAGAACTCTCTGTCGGTATCCTTACTTTTATTGAGGATACATTTCCTTACGCACATTTACCGAGTTAACGGGCTCATATGTGCAGTGTCATGTCCTTGAAGAACTCTCTGTCGGTATCCTTACTTTTATTAGGAAAACAATTCCTTACGCACATTTACCGAGTTAGCGGGCTCATATGTGCAGTGTCATGTCCTTGAAGAACTCTCTGTCGGTATCCTTACTTTTATTAGGAAAACAATTCTTTACGCACATTTACCAAGTTGGCGGGCTCATATGTGCAGTGCCATGTCCTTGAAGAACTCTCTATTGGTATTCTTACTTTTATTGAGGATACATTTCCTTACGCACATTTACCGAGTTAGCGGGCTCATATGTGCAGTGTCATGTCCTTGAAGAACTCTCTGTCGGTATCCTTACTTTTATTAGGAAAACAATTCCTTACGCACATTTACCGAGTTAACGGGCTCATATGTGCAGTGTCATGTCCTTGAAGAACTCTCTGTCGGTATCCTTACTTTTATTGGGAAAACAATTCCTTACGCACATTTACCGAGTTAACGGGCTCATATGTGCAGTGTCATGTCCTTGAAGAACTCTCTGTCGGTATCCTTACTTTTATTAGGAAAACAATTCCTTACGCACATTTGCCGAGTTAGCGGGCTCATATGTGCAGTGTCATGTCCTTGAAGAACTTTCTGTCGGTATCCTTACTTTTATTAGGAAAACAATTCTTTACGCACATTTACCAAGTTGGCGGGCTCATATGTGCAGTGTTATGTCCTTGAAGAACTCTCTGTCGGTATCCTTACTTTTATTAGGAAAACAATTCCTTACGCACATTTACCGAGTTAGCGGGCTCATATGTGCAGTGTCATGTCCTTGAAGAACTTTCTGTCGGTATCCTTACTTTTATTAGGAAAACAATTCTTTACGCACATTTACCAAGTTGGCGGGCTCATATGTGCAGTGTCATGTCCTTGAAGAACTCTCTGTCGGTATCCTTACTTTTATTGGGAAAACAATTCCTTACGCACATTTACCAAGTTGGCGGGCTCATATGTGCAGTGTCATGTCCTTGAAGAACTCTCTGTCGGTATCCTTACTTTTATTGGGAAAACAATTCCTTACGCACATTTACCGAGTTAGCATCATGTATATTTTTTTATTACTTCCAGCACCAGGTGAGCATCATGTATATTTTTTTATTACTTCCAGCACCAGGTGAGCATCATGTATATTTTTTTATTACTACCAGCACCAGGTGAGCATCATGTATATTTTTTTATTACTTCCAGCACCAGGTGAGCATTATGTATATTTTTTTATTACTTCCAGCACCAGGTGAGCATCATGTATATTTTTTTATTACTTCCAGCACCAGGTGAGCATCATGTATATTTTTTTGTTACTTCCAGCACCAGGTGAGCATCATGTATATTTTTTTATTACTTCCAGCCCCAGGTGAGCATCATGTATATTTTTTTATTACTTCCAGCCCCAGGTGAGCATCATGTATATTTTTTTATTACTTCCAGCACCAGGTGAGCATCGTGTATATTTTTTAGTACAACCTTTATTCCGCCTACAATTATTATAACGGATACACATATATATCTTATTACACTTTTCCTATTACTTGCAACCAGACTTTTTGTTAACTAAAGGTTGTTAAATTGTCAACTTACACTTAACCTTCAGTGGAGACTGAAGAAGTCGTAAGACGAAAACGTTTCCTCTAAGTGTAAGTTAACAATTTAACAACCTTTAGTTGACAAAAAGTCTGGTGCAAGTAATAGCAAAAGTGTAATAAGTAATTAACAACCGGATCATCATGAACAGCAACAAGATCTCGACATATATATCGTCGATACAGAATTGGCCAACTTCATATTCATTCCATAATTGAATTGGTCTTCTCATACCATAATTCTCTCCTACTTTAGAGGAATCATTATTTCTTTTTCTCAACAATATCTTTCTTTATTATAACCTTACTTCCTTTTCCCTCTTTCTACTCTGAGATGTAAAGGGTTTTATTGGGAGCAATTTACGATTCCAACAAGAACATCCCTTTAGGTAATTAACTCTGCACAGCTAGCCATGATTCTCCCCAATTGTTTCATAAGGTGATCATTAAGCTATATCCCTTTCTTTGCCATACCTTTATTCTACCTAACTTTCCTTCTATTTATATGATGATGTAACAATTAGATACCTCCCTATAGAGAGTAGGTCCACTTCAGATAGCCCTACTAATGTTACCCCCTACTATGTCCTATTCTACATTCTATAACGGAAATTTCAAGTCCTCATTCTGGTTTTGTCCTATTCAGAATCCTATCATATCATACGCAACCATAAAACAACTTATCCTTCATAACTTAATGTGTGCTATTTTCCTTAAAAAAAACTTAAGTTTTAAACACACAAAGCCTGGTGTGCAGTTGTTGAATGGAATCATTTTCCAATTGTTATTTCATAAGATCACTTTAAAATAAAACAGAATAACTCTAAGCATAGCATAAAAAATAATTTTAAGAATTAACTTTTACTCCCAAAACCTAAAGAATGTGATTTTAATCGAAATTTAATTAAAAAATTAAGTTTTAAAGTTACTTAGTAAAGTTTAAAGTTTCTCAGTAATTTTACAAAAGTAATTGTCAAATTACTTTTTTTAACAAAAATTTAAATTTTCATACTATTTTTATCTATATAGATGACTATGTCATATTTTGAAATTAAATAATTACTTTCCTAAATATTTTTTAGACGATTCGGCTCAACTATCGTAAATATAAATAATGATATTACCTTTAAAAACAGGTTCATAATAAACTATTTTTCAAAATCTTATTAAAAAAATTTAATTTAATTATCTTTATATTTATTAAAATGTAGCCTATATATTTATGTCTATAGCCTATATAAGTCATCTTATACAGGTTGTAATACAACAAACATCTCAATAAAAACAAAACTATAAGAATACACCATTGTAAAAACATAAAATTGTTACAAGTCAAAATGCAGTATGAGTCATGAAATGTTATTTCTTTAATTGAAACACATAGCTAGCAATATTTCTCTTCATTTGCCTTAGCAGCAAAAAATCTTTAAAATTTAAATACTAACCCTAAATATGCTACCCAAAACTTTAGATATTTTTGTATACATAAGTTATTGAACACTATTAGAATATTAAAGAAGAATATATTTCAAATGTTGGAGGTCATAAATAGTGGTTAAAACTTTATTAATTATTGTTGCCATCATAACCTCGCTTTATAACTCTTTATGAATAAATTGTCGAGGGATTATAAAACACTATGTTATAGTGGTTTACTATAAACCTATATTAAAATATAGCTACAAAGTATCCAATTTTAAAAACAAAAATATTAATTTAGATAATATCAAGGAAAAAATTTTCAAACAAAAACGTTAGCTCTGAATATCGAGTGTTTCTTGGTCTTTTTAAATAACTAGTCTTCGCTTTCTTTACAATGTATAGAAGTTTTGTAATAAAAATCGTATGTGGTAGGAAATGATAAAAAATTCTTTAATAATGTTTCTAATTTTAAAAGTATTTAGCCTACAATATGTAACTCAAAATGTAACTTTTTATTCGAATTATTATGAGATATAATTTTACTTTGACCTATATAGTAAATAAATTTGTCTAATTTTTAAAAATTAAGTAATTAATTTATAAAAAGTAGTAGTGAAAAGTATTTCTTTCATTAACATTCAAATTGGTTTCATTAGAAAATTGTGCAAGCTATAATTTACTGACCCGATATTATGATGTTTCAGCATCAACTCCCTTTTGTATCAGAGGACATTCTGCAAGGAGAAGAGCCTCAAACTCGACAAAAGAGATCAGTTGAAGCTAATGCAACACAAATGGAAGCGAGTCCCACTTTAGAAGAACCAGAAGCAGATAGCCAACAGTTTTTCCCTTCCTTCTCTCCACTCTTCTCAGGGCCTCCTTTAGGCCATTCAAGACCGACATTTTACCAAGAATCAGCATACAGTCATCGACCATCTTTCAAACCTCATGACTCTTTCCTGTTTGGATCAGGATCATACAGAGAACTTCCTTACTCACAATCTGTAGCTGAAAGTGAAAGCAGTTCCAATATCTTAGGCTCTGGAAACTACGGAGTTATTAGAGGTGGAACTTACTATGCAGAAGATAGAGATGATATTTTAAATGATGACATATATGGGTCATACTACCATGGAAACAATGGACATGGTAGACCATCTTATTTCAGTGGGAACCCACTTCCTTCATTCAGACAAGGTGGTGATTTCTTTGCAAATTTTAAAGATTTTGCTGATATAAGTGCACCGACAAAGTCATCCTATTCAGAATTTTATGTTGTGTATGTTAATCCAAATGCAACCAATCATGAAACAAAAGATAACATGATAAATAACAATAATGGAGCACCTAAGAATATATTTGAGCAGCTAGCTATACTTGAAGGCACTACATCAACACCTAAGAAAAAAATATCCAAAAGTAAACTTAAACTTCAAAAGCTAAAAGATCATGAGCTGCATAAAGAGAATAAAAAAAATACAAAAACCGTTATTACTCCAAAAGATCTGTATGAACCCCTGCTTGCTTTAAGTTGAAATCTTGCTACAGGTTTAAAATCAAAGTTGTGAATAGTTATATCATTTCAATGTAAAGCATACTACTTGCATCTTCAAAGCCATCGGTTTACATAAATAACTGGCAATGATGCTTCGTTAAGAGTGGCAGCATTGATGGAGTGATTTTCTTGTTTTTGTAGTACCTGTTCTGTTGTATATATATTTTTTGTTAGGAAAGGTCTATAAACTAATACAGTGATCTATTCATCATTGTGTCATTATCTTTATAAATTCATTCATAAAATCTCATATATTAATATAGATAAAATGTATTTACTACAATCTTTAATTTATTTAAATAAATTATCTATGGTAATTTTATATAAAATGTTTAAATATCAATACAAATTATATAACATTTTGATAACTATTTCCATGACTATTCTATAACAAAATATTTCTGTGATGACATGGCAATTTTTTGTAATAATTAATAATGTAAAAGATAGGAAAACCATATGCAAGGTTTAAAAAAAATATAGACTAAATTAAATCTTTATATATTTTACTAAATACTTTTAAAAAGTTAATTATACACTATTTAAATGTTCATAGATTTACAATTTCTATGTTTCTGTACTATGAGTTACCATTCAAGTTTCTAAAATGCACTTTATGCATTTTACATTCTGCTACAGTTGACTACTGCTTTAGTATTAATAATACTAAAGTTATTGAGTAATATATTATGTAGGTTATTGCTGTATCATTACTATTTAGTTTAATAAGATTTCATTTTTTTTATTTCAAATACACAAATCTTAATATTTAAAACATCTGAATTGAGAAATAAGGATATACCAAACTCTTTCTGATTAGCATTTTTTATAAATATCTAAATGCACAATATAATATGTGACCTATATGTTCAAAATATATTTTTCAGTAAATATAAATTCCTATTACAAGGGTTTTTTTTCAAAAAATAATATAAATACTACAATATTGATTGAATGGGTTTTTATAAGCTAACCAGTGTAAAGTTCTTCAGTGCTCTTGGTAATACAGTAATAGGTTAAACATTCTAAATGTTTAAATAATTTTTACAAAACACTGATTATTTTACAATAATTGAAAAGTGTATACACACTTACTGGTTAGTTGATAAAATTCAGAAATGAAGCTTGACAGCAAACAATCTGTCTGTAAACACAGTAGTTTATATTAATTTGCACAAACACTATTATAAGTTATTTACAAAATGTATCACTCATAAACAAAATAATTTCCTGGTGACCCAATGCAACCCCCTTAGTCATTGGATTACTGTTTGTTGGTTGTCAGTAATAGTGTTTTGATTAGTTGAATACTTGAAATTGGTAATAAATCTGAAACTGAGTAATTATATAAGAATTTTTTAGATTGAAGTTGTTTTAATTATTATAACAAATTAAAACATACCAACACAAATAATAATATAATTTACGTTTACTGTACATTAAAATAACAGAGATATTTTTTTGTTTTGTTACTACTTTTAACCTCAAAAATAATTTAAATTAATTTTTTCACAAGTGTTGTCAAAACAAATCTTTCTAAATTTAGTAAACTACGATTTTATTGCTAGTAGTTCAAGTTTAAGATGGAATCAAATAATATTATTAATATTTATTTAATGTTTCATACTTGATAGTTAAATACTGAGCTGGTATAGAAATAATTAAATAGTGTGCATTTCTTTGGGAAGTCCTAATATTATTTTAATCTGTGTTTTAATTAAAATAATTATCCTTTTATATTAAAAGTAAAAATGTATATGCCAATATTATAGCACACAATATATAAATTAAAATTATTCATTATCTCTTGTCTAATTCAATAAAATAGAAAAAAACTGTGATCAGGTTAAAAGTTTTACTGTTACAAGTGGTATGATTTTCCTGGACAGAATATATATTGTCTTCAAAGATCTTTCAGTGTAAAATTTGTATTATCATGGTATCATTTAAAAATTGTATTATAATACTTAGCTTAAAAATGGAAAAGTTAAATGAAATGTATTTAATGTTGTACTTTGTTAATAATCTGTGTAAATAAATCATCTTGGTTACCCAAGGTCACTGTTATTACTATACTTTCATTTGACACATTCTAATATTGTGTAAATGTTCACTATCTTTATTATTTTAATCATCATTTCACTGTTATTAAATTATGTTGAAACTACATAATCTCAGAACTTACACAAACTTTTAATTAAAGTAAATTCACTTCAAATTATAATTATACTCATCTTCTTTTCTGCTATGAATATTTCTGTATGTTTGAGTACAGTTTTCTGCCATTCCTAATGTTTCAATATTCTCCTCTGTTGATGTGATTCAGAGTAACTCCGTTTTCAAAACTTCAATTGTACTGTTCGTATAAGGTCGTTTAGGACATTTAAATTAGTGTGTATGTCGGTGTGTGTGTGTTAGGTGTTTTTTAGGTGTTTTGCGTAGCTGGATTTAGGTAGTGTTTTTTTTTTTTTTTGGGTAATGTATTCTTCGAAGCATGTATAGAAAGACCTGTCGGTTTGGTCGATGTAATAGCTAGGACAATCGTTATAAGTTAATTTGTAAATACCTGAGAGTTTGTATTTGTCAGTTTCTTTTTGAAAAAGGTTGTATGTACTGTCTTAAAGTGTTTGTTGTTTTGTAGGATATTTGGTAATGGAGTTTTTTGAATGTGGAGGCTATTTTGTGTGTTTTTGTTGAGGTAGGTGAGGGATATATTTTTTTTTGTGGCCGTTTGATGGTGTTTATGTTTAATTTTCCTGATTATGTTGTCTACGAGTGTGTGTTTGTTGAGCAATGTATTTTATGGTATTAAGTTCTTCGTCATAGTCTTTCTGTAGCATTGGTATATTGATTAGGTGATGTAACATATGATTAAATGCAGTGTGTTTGTGTTGTATGGGGTGATTAGATGTATTAAGTATGACAGTATCGGTGTTGTTGGTTTTCTGTATATTACCGATACTGTCATGCATAATACATCTTATCACCCCACGCAACACAAACACGCTGCATTTAATCATATGTTACACCACCTAATCAATATACCAATGCTACAGGAAGACTAAGACAAAGAACTTAATACCATAAAATACATCGCTCAAGAAGACACTACCAACAGACACTCATAGACAACATACTCAGGAAAATTAAACATAAACACCATCAAACAACCACACAGACAAACCACACAGAAAACAACAAATACATATCCCTCACCTACCACAACAAAAACACACAAAATAGCCTCCACATTCAATAAACTCTATTACCAAATATCCTACAAAACGACAAACACTTTAAGACAGCACATACAACCGTTTCAAAAAGAAACTGACAAATATAAACTCTCAGGTATTTACAAATTAAATTGTAACGATTGTTCCAGCTATTACATCAGCCAAACCGACAGGTCTTTCTATACACACTTCGAAGAACACATTACCCAAAAAAAAACAAACACACCCTAAATTCAGCTACGCAAAACACCTAAAAAACACCCAACACACACACAAATTTAAATGTTCTATACACATTAAAAGAAAGTAAAAAACCAACAACCTTAGAAAAATATCAAACATACAAACACTACGCAACAGATAAAGAAAACGTATAAAATGATCACACACACTTTGAAGCCAACAGCCTTTTCTATTATATGACACACAACCAAAACAACCCACCCCATTTCCATGTGGTATTTGTCTGTATGAGAGACTGTTCATACTGTGCATGTTTTTATTTCTCTTGTGATTGTATTTATTGCTAGTCATAATGGAGTTGACAAAATCGATGAGCGATTCTAAAGTCTTCGGTGAAGATCGGGAAAGCTCCCAAGAAATTATTGATATGTGAGGGCTGTTTGCGATTATATAAATTGTTTTTGAATGAATTTTTCCAGTCGGCAACACAATCAGCCTTCACAACTTTAGATCCAGAGTCTGCAACTTTGAACGATTTTTGATCACACGATTATAACGCAAATATGCATTTATAATTATGTATACTTTTGATTTACCTAATTTAAGTAGATAAATGTTTTATCAACACGGGTCGTAAAAGCCTTACACCATCCTCGGTACCTTCTTGACTCTCTTCAAAGCATTTAATTTACTTAGAAGCGAATGTTTTCTTTAAGCATTACTGCCATACATAGTCACCAAGTATCAATAGCAAGGTGGGGACGACCTTCAACTTCGTGTGTTGATAAAACAATGAGTGTGTACATTCCCTTTCCCTACCGATCACTGAAAAACTGTGTGAATTACTATTTACTGATGAAGTTAATTTAAGTAAATAAACAGCATATATATATATATATATATATATATATATATATATATATATATATATATATATATATGAAGTTATTATTATTACTTGTAAATAATTTTTTCCACCACCAAGTGCAATAATTTTACCTTATGTGATGAGGCACCTATCGGTCACTTGACCATTATCGAATCACTCAATATCGAAAATCCAAGGACATTGAAAAATATTTCTAAAGCTAGCTTGCCCGTGATTTGGAAGTCAAATCGGAAGGCTTTGGTAACACCTTTTTTTGAGGACTGGTTTGGTCATCATTTCATACCTCAAAACGAACGTTATTGTCGGTCTAAGGAAATTCCTTTTAATGTAATTCCTATACATTGACAATGCACCTGGCCATCCTCCTACTACTTTAACTAATTTCGACCCACATGTGAAAGTGATATTTTGCCACTAAACACAAATAATTTGCTTCAACCGATAAATTAGGGAGTCATCAAAACATTTAAAGCTTATTACACAAGAAGATCATTTGCGCATCTGCATGGAGCTATGAGACAGAAGCTCTGTTGGAAGATTTTTGGAAACAATTCAATGCTTTAGATTCTCTGAGAATCATCTAAATGAGAATTATCTTGGAATGAAATTTCACAAAAAACTTTGAATGGCGTTTGAAAAAAGGTGTGTCTATTTTTTCCCCACTGAAACTCAAGCGGAACCAGTGCCAGAATCTGATGAAATTTCTGATGTGATTTAAGATGTTGTCAGTTTTACCAGACAACTAAATTTAGAAGTGAATAATGATGACGTTCAAGAACTGCTGGATTTACACAACCAGGAGCTGACAATTAATTGATGAACTCATAGAAATGTGTGAGCAAGAGCAAGACTTAAAAACACAGATTCTTTAGACCCAGTTTACGTAGAAGTTGAAATGACGATTAAAAACTTGACAAAAGGAATTAGTTTAATTGAGCAAGGCCTACAAATTTTAGGAATCATAGACTCTAACGATGAGCGTATTTCTGCCACAAAACAAACAAAAAATAGCGAGTTATGAGAAAATTCTGCGTGCGAAGAAAAAATCTTCAATGTTTTAAACGAATTTACTAGATTTTATGAAGCCTTCTATATCAAAATAACTTCTGTTTACTTACTTCTTTGCAATATGTATGTATAAATTACAATTTTTTTGTTGTATTATGTATTTAAAATTTTAATATATACGATTTTTCCTAAAAATTATTAGTTTATTTAGTCTTTGGTCCCAATTACACATGATTCCTCTATGTGATTGTATGTGAAATTATACCCCGACTTACGAGAATTCGACACAGTTATTGCTCGTCCCACCTTTTACGTAAGTACGTAGTATTACTGTAATATATATACACAAACACACACACACACAAACCTTTGTAAAATAAGGATGAGAATTTTTCTCTCTATGAACTCAGAGTGTAAAAAAAACATTTGGATTTTTGGGGTAATTATGTAAATAGATGCAAAAATTAATAGTATGACTGGATCTGACAATGTGTGTTGGGTATAATTTGAAATGTTTGTATATTTTATATTCCTGTAAAGATATTCTTGTTTGTACTTCTCTTATCTAATTTCAATTTTGTGAGCCATACATTTATACTTCACTACTATTATTTCCATTCTATTAATAGCAATCACTAACTAGGGAGCAGATATTTCATATCTTTTCTATAACCAAACAAAGTCCTAATTTTGCCAAGCAGCGTGACTAGCAGCGTGTTGAGCGGTTGGCCTGTCTATGTTCATGGTTCCAACGTCATGTCTGTGGCCATTCATTCTGATGCTCAGACTATCCGTGGTAAGGCCTATGTACTGTGCCGGGCAAAATTTACATTGTAACTGGTATATTACATTACTGGATGTACAAGTATGATGACCCTGAATCTTGAAGTCCACATTGGTTGCTAGGCTATGGAAACTATTTGTTGGGATGTGTATTGGACATGTCTTGCATCTTGGTCTATTGCACGGAAATAGACACGGTCTATTGCACACATATATATATATGTGTGTGTGTGTGTGTCTATATATGTATATCTATGTGTGTGTGTATATATATATATATATATATATATATATATATATATATATATATATATATATATATATATATATATATATATATATATATATATATATATATATATATATATTTATATTTATATATATACATATATATATACATATATATATATATATATATATATATATATATATATATACATATATATATATATATATATATATATATATATATATATATATATATATATATTTATATATATATACATATATATATACATATATATATACATATATATATATATATATATATATATATATATATATATATATATATATATATATATATATATATATATATATTTATAGGTTAGTTTTTGTTGGTAAAGATTATTTAGATTTTTTGGACTAGGAGACTGACAGACTTACCTTGGTAAGAGTCCACTCTGTAGTCTTGAAATAGAAACACATAAAAGCACTTAACCAATGATATATTTCAACCACACAGTGGTCTCTGTCAATCAAAGAGAAAACAAAAAGAAATATGAGAGAATGAAATAAAATAAATATAAATAATATAAAACAATTTATATTTATTTTATTTCATTCTATCATATTTCTTTTTGTGTTTAACCTTGTGATTCGACAATGGTCAAGTGACCGAAGGGCGCCTCATCACTCAAGGTAAAATCATTGCACTTAATGGTGGAAAAATTACTTACAAGAGTGATTCGACAATGGTTAAGTGACCGAAAGGTGCCTCATCACTCAAGGTAAAATCATTGCACTTAATGGTGGAAAAATTACTTACAATAGTAATATATTAACTTCATATATATATATATCGAGCAATGATTTGAGCTTATACCATAGTCTAAACTGTAGACTACTTCTGTCATTTAATTTACATGCATCTTGTTATTAAAAATTACAATTCAATTTTAGAAAATATTTGTAGCTTATGAGTGCTATATCTGACAATCTTTCGACATACCATCACTCATTAACAGTTTGAAAGTCAATCTAGATCTATACATGGTAATTACACCAAAGAAAACCAGAAACCAAGTAGGAAATTCTAAGAAGGTTTTAATCTTGGAAGGTTAATTGTCACTATCTGCTTCTTCAAAGTATCTGTTAAGATTCTCATTGAATAATCAAAGCGATTCATCTTTTCAAATTTCATTGTAATTTACTTTGTTTTTACCTGCTACTATTAAACTGCATTGGTCTGTTTGTGTAGGTCACACAGAAAGTAGATTATTTGGCCAAGAAGGAGGACCCTGATCTACTCACCATTTTATTTAATTCTACTTCATTCAGCCAGTTTGTGCCGATACACATTTCTATTCTTATATTTACAGATCTTTAAAATGTGGATAAAATAAAAGTTCTATAAAGTGAAAGGTCATATGTATTTCGAATGTAAAAGAGCTTCATACTATTGAAATTTAAATGCATATAAGAGGTTTATGATGACCAGGTAAAGAAAGACATCTGTTAGTAAATTATGGATGTTGTAAGATAACATGGTGCAAGATAAGGAATATCTTATCACCAATAATTTGAAAAAAAAAGTTAAAGATGTCTCGCAAGTGCATCTGCAATTTATTCTTGTCTCTGTCAAATTATGTACAATACAGAATTTGGCGCATTTTAGAAAGTCTTTCGAATCCTTCATTTTGAAAAAAATATCTGGCCACCATGAAACACAAATTTTACAGAACTTACAGTACTCAAGTCCTACAACTCAAACCACAGCATTGTACTGTGCAAACAAATTTAAGTATATTCCCACACCTCAAATTTAATGCACTTCAGGAAACATACTTTATTTGGCGAAAACAAACCTAAATCTCATGGATAGAATGTGGGCAAAATACTGTTTGCAGTACATAAAATATGTTGATAAACAAACTACAGTACTCACCTAGTAATGTTGAAAAATTTGTACTTGAAATTGACTATATCCTATCAAAATAAAAGATGACCACTATGAAACTTGAAATCAGAAGCACCTTACAAAATATTTCTAAATCGATGGATTGTGTGCACACAAATCCTTTAACTTGTGTGTTTATTTGCCTTAATGTGCACACACGCACGTGCACACACACACACAAATATACAAAAAAACAATACTATTGAATTGTTAATTTATGTTAAAATTCTCAAGAAATCTATAACAAAAAGACTATTCAGTATATAAAAACTGAAAGTGGATTTACTTATATGACATATAGATAATTGTACTAAGGTTCATTGTAATTGGATATGAAAGCAATCAATTTTACCTTGAAATAAATTATTACTTTTAATTTTGTTCTTACAGTACAATAATTCAGTTTCTAAATATAATATATTTCCACAAATATCCAAACACTTCTTCTTAAGATACAGTCTTATTAAGAGAAGAAATAATTAATTTAAAGTTATGTATAAAATATTCGTTATTAGTATATATAAATTCTTAACCTAAGTAAATTAAAAAGTGGTAAGCACAAAAATTAATTTTTTTAAAGTTTTTTATTTTAAACGAAATATAAAACTAAACAGATCTTTTAATTGGTTGTACTTGATTGGAATTTTGGTTACCAGTTTTAATACTATTTATTCTTTTTTTTGAAACTCATATTTTCTTAAGACCTCAAGCATGTATTTTATCATGTTACCAATACCATCATCAATCTCATGATATTGTCCTGCAGCATACATGTAGGCAGGAGTAGAGAATATCATATTTTCTTTATCAAAAGTCACTTCATTTACATCCTAAAAATACAAAAAAATATTAGCAGGACACAAAATATTTTAAAATAAGAGAAATTTTCTGAAAGTAACTTTTGTTTTTCTGGTGAAAGAAAACATATAACAAAATTTTTTACTTTATACATATTTGTCTGGTAATTCTTTAAGCTATTTTTCTACATAAATGGCACCACATTACAATCACTTATCAATATGTCCAACATAATTGTTGGTCAGACTCTTTTATTTCCCACCAATAAAACAATGAGTGATTTGTTTTACCGTTTTACTATCTCAATGAAGTAAGATTTTTTGTGGCACAATAATTTCTTTCTACATTTAATGGATATTTATATGGATCTAATCAACCGATTGTGATACATGAGAGGAATGTGCTTAAATATAGATTACCAGACATGCATTACTTTTATTAGAAGATAAAACAAATCATAGCTCCCATGAAAAAGACTGCTTCTCTGAACAACTAAGTTCAAGCAGTGATATAAATTTTATAACTGCATGAAATTCTGTTTGAACAAAATGTGTGTTAATACTTACTCTATTTTCAACCTTTGCGCCCATTTGCATTGCAGCCTTGATGGCATCTCTGTAAGGCCATTTATCCTCCTCACAGCCTGAAAAAAAGCGTGAATACTAGGTATTCAAAATTCATCTTCAAAAAAAAAATTAAAAGTTCAATAAATTAAAAAAATAATATAATAAAACTCAAATTCATCTTAATTTAAAAACTATTTGTATAAATATTTGTCTAATTAATGTTGAAAGTATCAAGACCTATGAAACAAAATATTATTTGTTGAAATTTACCCTTTGAACATATTTTTTCACAATTATAGCTAAGACAGTTTGTACTGAAAGTTTGTTAAGAATACATAAACCTTGATGAAATTTCACAATTTTTATTAAGATATGTTTTAAAAAAACATACTTTCAACTTAAATTAAGAAACTTTATTAACCCCCTCCACTTCTTAAAAATTTAAAATTAAACCACACTGTTTCTTCCAATAACAGTGTTAACCTTGTACTTGAACATTTGATCGGTCTTTAAGAATAACTTATAAATAGAGAGATCACAGAAATTTCTTATACTAATAAATTACAAAATCAAACACATTTATTAATTTTTTAAAATGAATTTTTCTGAAAAATGCTTATATATCCTTTGAATCCTTGATAAAATGCACTATGTTTAAATTTTTTTTTTAATCTAATGCTATGCAAATATTTATAATCAATTTCATTGACATTCATTTATATCTATTTTAAATATATATTTTTTAATATACTTTATAAATAAAAATGAAATATTGGTTTTTGTATGTTTGAAAAAGATCTGCAGCGTCAAATTTTGACAAGATATACAACCCGCTGCAAGATTGTTTTTATCTATTTCTTGCAAGCTTTATGTTGCATTAGTCAGTCTTGTAGGCAACTGCCAATTTTTTGTTTTTACTTTAAGTCATGTCTTAAAATGTCTATATAATAAGAAAAACATTTGTAACCTGTAATCTTAATATATATTGTAAAAATTTACCCAAATTAATTTATTTATAATAAACAATATTTTGAGATTTTAGATCAAATTTCTTTCAAATGAATTCATATGTACAAGAAAAGTTTAGCCTAATTTGTTATAAATTAACAACTTAGCAATACTAACCTATATCATAAAAGTTCTTGAAAAACAACAATACAAAAAAACTATATTATGTTATTCAAGTCATAATTTATATAGGCTACTAAAAACACTTGTAAATATGATATCTTCCCTATAGTATCACTTACTTTATAATTGTTGAGGATGGCAGTTTTGAGAGGTGTGCCCATTGTCAACTCAGATCGTAACTAAACATATTTACAAGTGTTTTTAGTTAAAAACTAGTAGCTCACGTGAAGATGGGATGAACAAATATAATACTTTAAATAGTATTATCAAAATAAAATATAAAGCAGAAAATATTTTAAAATAGGGATAGATCTATCTATTTGCACACGGTTGCAGACGCCTGTTACACCTATACTGATTTCTAATAGGGCGAGAGCACCAGAAGGACAATTATTACTCATTGGGTTTGTATAAAATAATTTATAAATAATGTAACATAACTTTATTTCTTTTTAAAAACAAAAGGAGCATTGACACATAGAAAAATATCAATTCATTTGATACACTAAAAAGTACAACAGTTTAAGAGCCTAATACCTAACAATCAAAAGCAATTAATGAGATTAACATATCTGACTTTTAGTTTTAATTGTATACGGCCTCAATAAAAGCAGCTCTGGTTTCTAAAATTGATATAATTGTTACTGTGAAACCTTTTAGTCACATTGCAGTGTATAATAAAACACATTTATTTTTGCTAAAGTAAAGTATCCCAGTATACAATATTATTCCAGTTTGATAAGAAACTATAGTAAACATCTTTATAAAGTCATTTTCATTCCATGCTAATGTATATTTAATCTGTGATCAACGATTGTATTTTTCCTTATGAATTTTTCTTAAACCTCAATTAAATTAAAGTTTCTACAATATGAACATAAATAACTTAATACACATTTCAATTAAAATGTATATTCGTTTAAAGACAAATGTTTTAAAAAATTTAATAATATACAAACCTACTAATATAAATCTTACATATTCACAACAGATTTGAGTTTTAAGTAGTTAGTGCTTTTGGTTATTTTATAACCCATTTTTAGGTATTAATACTTATTATTAATATACTCATCTTCATTTCTGTTAGGAATATTTCTATATGTTTAAGTACAGTTTTCTGCCACTCCTAATGATTCAACTCAATTTAAAGTTTTGAAAATGGAGTTACTCCGAAACGCATCAACACAGGAGAATATTGAATAGTTAGGAATGGCAATTTATTTGTAACAAAAATTTAAAAAATTATAGTTGCTTGTAGTAATCATCTTGAATTCACTGATTAAACTATATGTAATTATTGCGTAACTAAGTGAATACTTTATAACTTACTTGCTGACACATTTCGAAACAATCATTTTATTTACAAAGCCAACACTCTTGCTAGTAAGTTCTAAAGTATTCACTTAGTTACAGAATAATTACATATAGTAAAAAATTATGTTATAGTTTAACAACAAGCTATTTTATTAAAAATCATTATAAAACTTTTTTTATTGTCATTTCATTTCACAATATCAACACAATTGTTATGTTTATGTATTGTTAAAAACTCTTATTACTTGTCAATATGGTTTAGTTTTATTTTATTCTTTTAGTTAAAAAAATATTTATATATTGAATAGGTTACCCATAGATAAACTGAAAATTTCGATTACATTGCAAAAATAAATATTGCAAATTACACTAAAATTCCAATACATGTATCAGGTATGCAACTCTATGAACAACTCCATAATCACTCCCTAAATTCTAAGCCAGGGACTTTTATGTTCTTACACGTAATACTCCAGATTACACATGTAGGTTCAAAATGATGCAGCAGCAGGAAAAAATTTAGTAAAAACACTGTAATAGATTCATTTAAGGCTCATGTACACACAATATCACTATTGCTTCGTTACTCATAAAAATAGGCATGATTATTTTATTAAATCTCATCTTAGCCAGGCCTACCTAGCAAACTCATGCCAGTGCCTTCTGTGTGTTATAGAAAAAATGGGTGGTATAGCCTTAAACCTGCCCAGTGCTCAATTAACATGACAGTGACCTATTTATTCTTTGTCCATACTATACTGGTCTGCATGTTATCAAATAGTGAAAATACCAAAGACATAATAATTTTCTATCCTTCATAGGCAAAAGTGATCATACTAACTGATCAGCTTAAAAAAACAACAAAATTAAATAGACATGTAATATACAGTAAAAGTTTGCTATAGAACAAGGAATATAAACAATATTTTTTTAAAAATCAATTCTTACTTTTAAATCAACAAAGAAAAATTTTATTTTGTAACTACAATTAATATAAATATGTATATACATATGTCAGAATAGCAATATCAAATGCCAAAACAGAAATTAAAATCCCTTGCAATTTTCCTTTCTATGTATGGTGTTGGACTATTATTTTTGTTTGTTACGATTTATACATATCTTTTTCTTTGTCGTTTGCATTGTGTTGTAGTTTCTTTTTGTATTGTTCATTTAGGAAGCAAGGTTCGATACTGTCAATCTAGTTTGTTTGTTTATTTTATTCTTTTCATTCATTTTTAATCCTAGAGCATCATTTATGACATTGAGTGGTAGCCATGGCATCAATTTAAGGTTGTGCAATGGAGGTTTTGAGAACAATTAGATGGGGGCAAAAGAAAAATTCATAAACCTCTTGGAGAGGTATATTTCTAGCTATGGGAATGTTGGCTGATTGACAAAGCGCTAGACTTCGAACATGAAGATACTCAAAACAAATAAAAGACATACACAAGACTCACAAATTAATCATTTATTAACTCAAACTCGTTTCAATGACAAGGTCATCATCATCAATGAGTGTAGCTACTACAAACTCTTAACTTACAACTGAGATGTAACTCTAAATGAGTTGTAAGTTAGAGTTTGTAGCAGCAAGACTCACTGATGATGATGGCTTTGTCATTGAAACGAGTTTCAGTTAATAAATGATTAATTTGTGAGTCTTGTGTATGTCTTTTATTTGTTTTAACATAAGCTCAATGAATAGTTGTATGAAGATACTCAGTTCGAATCTGGCCTAGACCCCTCTAAATATTTATATTTTAATTATTGAATAAATATTTGAACAAACTGTATTAACATCAATTGTCATCCACTATATGTTAAACCTTATTGGATGAATAAAAACACATTTTATTAATGGTTGAAATTTTGTACGAGGTAATAGAAGGAATTTAAAGAAATACTTACTGTCTTTTCCTAAAGTGATCGTGACACCACACAATACTCTGGCTGCTAAAATTGGTGATATACAGCAGAGCCCAATAGGTTTCCTACATTTATGGAACTCTTGAAGCACTGTTACTACATCAGGAATTACTGTGCATTCTACTCCACGAGTGGCAAAATTTGATCTAGTAATTTAAAAAAATAACATTTCAATATTTTAAAACAAAGTAGGAACAATTATGTAAAAAATCAAATGTAAAATTCAAAAGATAATAATGGTGTTATGTGCATAGGAATGTTATATTCTGGTTTATAGTTATAGTATTTAAGGTTTTTATCAGAGCCTTTGAGATTTTATGGAATTTGCTCAAATCTATTTCATTAGTTAATAAAAATAGATTAGTTAATCTATTTCAAAGTTAACATAAATAGTTAGTTTGATTGTTCGATAATTATCATTAATTATTTTATAAATAATTACTGCATACTAACAAATTTTTTGCAACTCCAAATCCACCTGGAAAAACCACTGCATCATATAGGCAAATCATTTTCACAAGTTCTGAAAGACATAATAATTGCCCTCGAGCTATCCGAGCAGATTCAACCAGCACATGGCGACTATGCGTACAGTCAGGTACACACTGTTACATAAACAAATAATACTGGTATAAATTTACAGTCAGAAAAAAATATTCTTATTAATATAACACACATTATTAGCATTTTCTTACTGCGCCAGTCTTTATATTCATTTATTTAATGATAAATAAATGATAATAAATGATAGCCACTTTTGAAATTATTTTAAAAAAACAGTGTGTTTAAATTTAAACACATATTATATAGTTAAATTGTCTGAAGCAGTGCAATAATTAATTAACTCTTAATATAATTATGATAAACTTATCTCTTTCTGCTGTAGGACATTACAATTGCATGAATGAGAATTGAGGAGCAAAACGAAGCATACATTTCATAAAAGTTTAATTTTGCAATACTTAGAGAGTTAAGACTATGCCATTTTTCGATGGAACCATTACTAGAATCGATCTGATTAGATATGTTTTCCCAGTTCCCTCCTACTCCGACATTTATCATTTCCATAACGTGTAAGTTTGGGAATGTTTGATTAAACATATAACTGGACCATAATTTTGTTCACCGTGAAAATCCATATCAAATGAAGCGGTTGCATCTCAGGTGTGTGCTGGCATTCTTAAATTGCCTGTACTTACAATTTAACAAATGGCACATCTCGACATGACCACAAAAAAGTACCTTGATTAAGGTAAATACAGGTACTGTATTTTACTCAGATAGTATAATAATCTGAATTGAATGCAAGTTGATACGTTTGTTTCTGTTAGTAAATAATATCTAATTAGGAACAAGTAATATTTCACGTGTGACTGTGCTTATCCTTAGCTAGTATTAGTGTTCGCCAGGCTTGTGGTAGATGGTATGGGTTGCTGATATATAAATGACCCTTAAGAAAGCTATTTTCGGGCAGTCATTGGTATGTTACTGATACAAAAAAAATAGAAACAATCTTTGAAACGGTTTGTATATTGTGTCAAAATTTTAACACTTACAGTGCCAACTGAATTGCCGCCAGCCATTCCCTGTATTCCGGCCATTTTTCTAACTTTTTGAAATTATCTTACAAAATAACCACTTTACTTATGAAAATGTTTCTTACCTCATTTTAAAGCTACTTCTTTGTTCTTTTTAACCATATGACTTCCAAATTCCCATCCCCAAACATTATTATTTATCAATTTTGAAAAAAGCACTGATTTCAAGCTTTTGAAAAAGTTGACTGAAATGAAATGTTTTTCTTTATTGTCCTAAAATTAAACTATCTATTCAAAACTCATAAGAACACACTACATACATTATTTGTTCATGTTGAATGATTGAAATTATTTATACTGATGTGGAAAAATTCTTTTCTGAGTGATAAACTTTGAAACATAGTTCCATACACAAAGCTCGTATTTTCTATACTGAACACCAGTAGGAAGTATCTTTTCTTTTGGCTTTTCCACTTCCTTTCTTGCCTCTTACAGAACACACTTTAGACATCCTCTGTATTTTATTTTTCCCTGGTGGTGCTGGAATTCTTTCTATAAAGTGATTGCCATTAGAAAGCCTACCAAGCTGGCCACCACTAGAACTTGGTCGTGGAGAATCCTCTTCACAAAGAGGCAATTCAGTGCACAGAAGTTTTATAAACTGTGTTACTGCCATCTTCTTTCCCTTTACTTTATTGTAAAGAATACATGCATTCACCACACACATAAGAAGGCAATGGAATGCAAGCTTTTTCCACCCCTTAACAGTCTTGTGGTCAAATGCCCCATACAACATCAGCTAATCAGTGCAGTTGACGCCAGCCTTATTTTGATTATAGTCCAGAACACATGGTGGCTTAGTTTTATTAGTTTCTCTATTTGTTCTGTATGAAACCATTTCAGCAGCATGTCTGGTACTCAGCATGTACGCTGGACGTTTATCTCTCCAGCATATAGCTAGAAGATTTCCAGCTTTCAAGAATTGGACTCTTCAAATCCTTTGGCAAACCTCTTCTATTCTTCATCACTGTTCCTACAAGAGCTGTTTTCATGTTTTCAAGTTCTCTTGCAAGATCAGAACTTGTATAGTAACTGTCCGTGTACAAGGTACGGCCTACTCCAGATATGCTGCCTAATAAACTTGTCACAATGTTGATAAACCACAGTAAATACTAAAATTCCATACATATCCAGTATCAGCTTTTGAAAGCATTTTTTCTACCAAAGTCACATAGTTTGGGATATTTCTCCTCAGGCTCTTGACTCAAAAATGCAGAACCAGTTTCCGACCTTGTCTGAAAAAATGTGTCACTTTGCAAGTCACAGAGCTCTCTTTTAAGAGCCGTGTTAAACCTATATCCTATAACCTATTCCGACCTATATTTTTATTTTTTACATTTACGAATAAATCAATAACCTAATGTTTTTAACATTGGTCTGGGGCCGCATGAAACCAGTCTACGCGCAGGTAGTTGGCCATTAGTGTTCTACACTATCTACAATTCTTCCTTTTAAGCCAGTGGGTACTTAACCGAATGAGAATATTGCAAAGTTTATCTTCAACAAAATATTTAAAAGCACTTTGTACACTAATTACAACTATATTGCATCATTTTTATGGAGAATGCTGCTCAACATAAGATACAAGCAACAGTGTCAGTTCTGTATAATGGAGGTGTCTGTAAAAAGAGGCTTTACTATATATTCTTTTCACCTTAAACATGATAAACATTGCCTTGTTCCAGTTTTATATACTTTTCGATGAATGTTGTAACTGTGTATTGCAAACATTTGTAGAATTAACTTACCTCCAAATGATTTATTACATCCATTTGTCCAATGTTTGGAGCAAAACAATGAGCTATTGCATTATTTCTGGTGATGTGAGAAAGTACAGCTGCTGCTTCATGAATTTCAGTTCCATCATTCACACCACATCCAGACAACACCTGTAAAATACAAAATTAATGTAGTCAACATAATAAAATTAATTTTAATATACTTAACTAAGTGAATACGTAATTGCTTACTTGCTGACGCGTTTCAAAACAATCGTTCCTTTTACGAAGCTAACCCTCTACTGGCGGCATATCGGCAGTCTACAAAGGATCTGAACGGGATGGATTTATGACAGTGGAGTGGGGTGAGGTGTTTGCATTTTGTGTCATGTACTGGAATAGGCTGTTGGCTTTAAAGTGTGTGTGATCATTTAACACATTTTCCCTATCTGTTGCGTAGTGTTTGTAGATTTCATATTTTTCTAAGGTTGTTAGTTTTTTACTTTGTTTTAGTGTGTGTAGAACATTTAAATTAGTGTGTATGTCGGTGTGTGCATACTTCTCCTTCGTAAAAGGAACGATTGTTTTGAAACGGGTCAGCAAGTAAGCAATTACGTATTCTCTTAGTTAAGTATATTAAAATTAGTTTAATCAGTGAATTCAAGATGATTACAACAAGCAACTATAATAAAATTGCTTTTAGCAAATAATGCAGTGTTGCCAGCTTTAAAGAAATCCTTTTTAAATTAAAAAAAATGTGTAGAGAAAGTAATTTCCTGTGTAATAAAACCTTTATAAAATTAATATAACAAATATTATAATGAAATGAAATGTTCAACATGTCCTTATGCAAACATTTTATTTCATTTGAACAAAAAATTAATTAATTCATTAAACCATAGGGCTTATAAATGTTAGGTGTATAAAATGGTCAATGTTTCACTGGAATAAAAAACTGTTATATAAATATTAGTGAAAAATAAATAATAAAGTATTATGAAAAAACTGCAATTACGTACCAGGTCTTGAGTTTTGTTTTGTGTACATTTTTTTTCTAAAAATCATAAAAATATACCTCAAGCATAACAAACGTTTTTAGAAAATATTTTTAAATTTAAAATACAGAATAATATAGGTAAAATGCAAAAATATTTAAACAAAATCTGTTTTTCCCATTTGCACAAAAAAATTAAAAATTCTTTTTCTCTATTTAAACTGTTTATAATGCCTATATGTATGACACACACAAATGTCAAGTATAGAAGTTTTCACTGTTTAATTACAAAAAAAATTACTAAATTTTAAAAAGTTGAAATGAAAAACTGACACTATGTACATATCTGGAGTAAGATATTTTCTTGAATTTTGTAGTTCATTACATTTGGTGAAACTTAATTAATTTGGCAGCATTAAAAACAGTTTTGTAAATGAATTCACAATGTTATCAATGGGAGCCAGGTCTTCCACATCCAGTGATTCTAGATCTTCTGAGAATTGTTCCCAGTTGGCTTTTTTCAAGATCCAACTGGGATGTCGAACACAACAGAGTGAGGAGTCACACAAAGAGATCTCAATGGGTGTATGATTGCTACTATACAGATCAGGTAGAACTGACCATGTCAATCTTGTAGCCAAAGTAGGACGGCACACTGACAAGTCAACAGATGTCCATCCGCCTCTAGATGCTGCTAAATGTCTTGGAGAACTGTCATTTAGCAGGTATAAATCCAGTTTCGATCTGACACTCTCAACCAGATGCCCTCGTGAGTTGCATTCTGGCGAACCCCATGAAATGTGGAAGGCATTGAAATCGCCCGCTAATAAAAACAGAGTCAGTAACTGGTTTATAAGGTCTACAAGGTATCTATGTTGCAGGTTGTCACTTGGTGAAAAGTAGACACAACAGAGAGTGTGCTTGTATGAAACAGCTGTTTGAATGGCTACTGATTATAAGGGAGTTATTAAGTTCACAGAAACGGTGTCGACACAGTTACAGGCGAGAATGGCTACGCCACCTCTAGCTCGATTTTCTGTAACAAAGTCTGATCTGTAAACCGAATACTCCCTTAGATGGGAATTGTGTGATTCGTGGAGATATGTCTCTTGAATACAGAAGTACATAGGAGACACATCTCTCACAATTATTTTGAGATCCTCAATGTGATTTCTGATACCATTTATATTCCACTGAATGACGGATTGTTTGAATGTGGACATTGTGTTTAGTAAAATGGATTCACCTGGCTCTCACTGTTGTCATTAGATAATAATTTGCCTGGGACGTCAGGAGACGCTTCAAGCCATGGTTCATCGGATTCCATCACCACTATTGCAGTGGTGGAATCAGAAGGATTTTTGGAAGCAGAGAAGGTGTTATGGTTCCTCTTCTGGGCCAGGGTCGGTTTCGCACATACATCTTCGGCAGAGCAAGCTCACATCAGCATCCTAAACCAGAGTTTATCAAGCTGTGGCCTTTTCAGCACTCCCAAAGCACAACGGTTCTGACCAGTCAAAATCCCTAAGAGAAGATGTTAGTATAAGTGTGTAATGATTCTGTTGTTAATAGAGATTGGTGTGTGTGTGTGTGTGTGAAAGTGTTGTCAGTGGTGTTGTTAGACTAGAGTACCGCGAGGGATGCCAAACCCCTCTTAGTAAGTGTGACAAATATATTAAATGAACAAACCCAATACAAATCTTTGACAATATTGAAAACCTGCCTTTAAAACCGTCACCGCTTAACCTAACAACAAACCCAAGCGGAAAATTTAGACACTGATGAAGATCGCCACGGAGATATCGAAAACTTTCTGTCTCAGTAAGTTTTTACAAATCTACAAAATAAATTAAGGTTCGGATAGCCATAGGCTAAATAAAAGTGATTAAACAAGATATTTTCTTAGTTTGAGTTATTTGACTTCTTTCTATAAATATTTATCGATTTTAATACCTATTATGAACTCATTAAAATACAGATTCTTTTCAGGGACAAAGTATTACTTTTGTTGATATTTATAAAATCATAAAAAAGTTGTATCTTGTATCAGATGAAAATCTTGGTCAGTCATAAGCTTAATTATTTTTTGTATTCTTCTTGTTTTGCTTGTTAAAACATTAAACTAATATACTATACTGAAAGAGATCACACATTGTATAGTATTACAAAAATGTGTTACCTCATATAGTATTTAAAAACACACACATATGCAATGGAAAACAGAAGTCTGCTCTGCCCATTGAGTCAGATTGACAACTAGCTTAGAGATACATGCACATGTGGGTTTATTTCTATATACCAAGGAAAAATACTGCTGACATAAGATATACAACTGCATTTTTACACAAGTGTTTATAGAAACAATTTATGAAAACATCAGTTACGAGCAATAAGTTGGTCCCAAGAAAAATCAAATATATAAAATGACCCAAGAAGTGTGCTTATCATTACCAAAGTGACTCATGAATTACCCAATAGTGTTGGCATGAAATGGCCCTAGGGTTAAGTATAACTTCCTACTTCTCTTAACCTACTCTTCAGAAGAGGTCTCCTTTTTGACTAAGCAAGTTAAATTATTTGCCTAAATGGACAAACAGAACAACCAATAATGACTAAAAACAATGTAAAATTTTTCCATTGATTAGTGCTGTTTACTATCACTTCTTATTTATAACAATTGCTTACTCTACACAGATATATTGGTTTCATATATGTAACAAATAAACCATGGGGCAAACCAATTAATCTAAAACAAAAGTAAATGAAGGTTAGTTTTTATATTTAGCCTATAGACAATAAGTAATAATTACAATTTACATTAAAAAAAAGTGAACCGAATAAATTTAAAGTTTCCCAAAATATTTTAGCCACATATTAGAGAGTTTAAACATATTTATCAATGTATTAACTTGTAATTTTTAATAATAACCCTAAAATATTACCTCTTTTTACACTAAAAACCTTGGAGCTGTAGTATTATTTTTTGTATGAAAACACACATATCAGGAAAATAGTCTCTCTTTTGCAAGCAGAATTTTTAGTTATTTTTTTTTTTTTAATTTTTAGTTACAGTGTCAATTTCAGATGTTCAAATATGAACTATCATCTACATGCAACCTTGACTAATTGCTTTATGATGAGAGAATTTTAGTCAACAAACACACTGGCTATTCTAAGCTTCTTAAAATATATCATTGTAAATTCAGACTTATCACTGGATATGATTTTAAAATAACAAAAGATCATACTGTATTTCAACAAAAGAACTAACCCCATCAATTTTTTGTGATCAAAATTATTTTCCATTTTAATTTACAAAATACGTATAATAATAATACTTTACAGCTTGCAAAATTGTGAAGGTATCACAGAATCTTTTTTTTTTTAATTTCTTGTTTTTATTATATACATTAAGTTACACTGGTTTTAAATTTCAATAAAATTAACCAGTTTTACTTTAAAATATTTCTATTAACTGTTGTACCTCACAATTTCAATCCAACTAAATAAATAAGGATTAAGATAAATAAGGATTGTTGCACATATTCAACCAAATTTCAAGGATCAAAATCTGATTCGAGCTATAACCAGCTTAAAAACATAAATAATACATCAATACAAATACATTCCAATCTTGGTAATCCGAAACAATGAATGTACAACCATTTAGCATTACTGGAATCTACGTGTACTGTGTATAGCTACGAAATATATATGGCTACATATATATGCCTATATGGTATTTTAAAGTACATATAGGTTAGTTTTAAGAGAAGAGTTAGTTAAGTATAGTACAGTAATAACTGAAAGAAAACACTTACCAATTGAAACATGTATTTTTTTATTGAATCAGGTTTTTATCATGTAAAGTTTTTAAATGAACAATATAACGAACACTTGAACAGTGTACTTAATAAAACACACATAAACTTACTGCTGTACGTAATGAACATAAACACTTTACTTTTATTATACAAAATAACGAAATTTTTGTTTGTTGATTGGCTTTTCTACAGCCTTCTTTCTGATATGAAGCAGCAGCAAGACTTGTTGGTATGGTATGTCGTTTTCCGTTGCCCAGTCAATGCAGGAGCTTCCCACGTTAACAACAAATTTTTTCCTTTGTTGATGTTGTTACTGATTGTTGAATTTCTGATCCCGAAACCTTCCACTTCTTCTATATTTTTTAGCAGTTACCCCGCATTACATTGTCACACTTATCCGACAACAAAAGTGTTTGTGTTTTCTTCTAAGAGAAGGTACCATTATAAAAATTTAAGTTTAACAAATAACAAAACGATTCTACTTTAAATGCTTGCCGTAAACGTTGAAACTGATGTAGGCTGACTAATGAAAACGAATCGATACACTGAGTAATACTGAGTCGATACACATTGCAAAGTAAACAAAACCATGTTGATTTTCTTCTTTGATCCTCTGCTATAGCCATTTATTTGTTTCTCATTATGATATTTTAGAAAATCGTTTCGGATTAGTGAATTCGGTCTACCAAAATTCGGATTACCAGCATTGAACTGTATTGCAAAATGAAGAAAGTGTCAAGGTAGAACTACCCAAATCAACCATAAACAGAGATGAAACATGGATGTATACGAGGGTCGTCCAGAAAGTAAAGAACGATTGCGCATCACGGACGGCGCAGTTCCCCCACCCCCGCGGGAGTGGGCTTATTCTTTAGTCCAAACCTTCCGCTTCAGTTTGAGCTATATAGCGGTGCCGTGAGGTCACGTTTGCGTCTCTTGTGGAAGTTCAAAATGGCGGCGCCAATTGAAAATCCCGCCAAGTGTGAAGTCCGTAGTGTGATTCGGTTTCTGAATGTGCAGCATGTTCGACCCATAGAAATTTATAGGCAAATTAAGGCAGTGTACGGTGACAATGCGATGAACGAGTCATCGGTGAGAAAATGGTGCATTAAATTTAATGAAGGCAGAACTAGTGTGCACGACGAGAAACGAAGTGGAAGGGCGTCACTCGTTACTGACGAGTTGACAGCGAAAGTTGACGAAAAAATTCAAGAAAACCGGCGTTTCACTTTGAGCGGTCTACTGGCATTTTTTCCACAAATTTCAAGGTCGCTTTTGTACGAAATAGTGACGGAGCGTCTTGGTTATCGAAAGATGTGTGCTCGTTGGATGCCTAAGATGCTTACTGATGTCCACAAGACCAAACGGATGGGAGCAGCGCTTGAGTTTTTGACTCAGTATGACGAAGATGGTGAGACGTTTCTTGACCGCATCATAACGGGTGACGAAACTTGGGTTTCGTATCGAACCCCGGAAACAAAGCTCCAGTCAATGGAATGGCATCACTCGAATTCGCCGAAAAAAAACCGGAAAAAAAGCCAAATTTGAACACCAGGAAAATGATGGCAACAGTTTTTTGGGACAGGAAAGGCCTAATCCATGTGGAGTTCATGCCGAGAGGAGAAACAATCAACTCAGCGGCCTACATCGAGACCTTACACCGGCTTCGCCGTGCTATTCAAAACAAACGACGCGGAATGCTGTCGTCAAAGGTGGTGCTGATCCACGACAATGCTCGGCCTCATTGCAGTGCACAAACCCAAGCAGAACTTCAATCTTTCAAATGGCAAATCTTTGGACATCCTCCGTATAGTCCGGATCTGGCTTCGAGTGACTATCACTTGTTAAAGTTGAAAGTGTTTTTAGGCGGGAAAAACTTTTTGGACGACGATGATCTCAAAGAAGGAGTAAAAACGTGGCTTCATTCCTTGGCGGCAGAAGAGTATAACGTTGGTATTTAAAAATTGGTGTCACGCTACAACAAGTGCCTTGACGGTTCCGGTGATTTTATTGAAAAATAGAGTAAGGTTATAAATAGTTGTAAATAAATGTTCATCCTCGTATCTTTTGTTTTCATTGACCTACACCAAAACGTTCTTTACTTTCTGGACGACCCTCGTATTTATGAGATCAGAACTAGGTTTCAATTGTCCAATAGAATCAAGACTAAACACCTGATTGGTCAAACATGGCCTGATTGGTTTTTTATATGGTTTTCCCATATGAAGACAAATGGTAAGAGAATAATTGAAATAGTGGGTAGATAAGTCTTAAATCTTAAACCATAGTAATATACAATATATAATTCTCCTTATAGAGGGTGGGGGAGGGTTTAGGATTGGTGACAAATTGAGAGGTCCTGCATAAACATTTACACCGACCTTGCACAAGCACTAATTGCCATCGTACAGACATTTTTAGATAATTAGAAAAATTAAGACATCAAATTAAACTTTCTGCTAATTTTTTGTGTAAAAGAAATAGAAGCATAAATTTTGAAAAATCATACTTGAATAACTTAATGCAAATTAAAAACCATCTATAAAATAATACATAATAAAATAAATTGACTATAATCAGTTAAAAATCTATATTTTGTTTGTTATAAAGCATGAACCACTACATGAAACTCGACACTTATATTATGGTCTATTTGAATAGATTACAACTCTATTCTATAACTACTGAAGGCTTTAAGTTATAGCAAAACATTTTTATATTAAATAAATAATATACTCACTCCGAATAACATAAAAGTTAATTAATCTGCAAAAGTAGAAAGAAATTAAAATGTTTACTTACTACTGCAACAGAAGGACAAGGCCTGGTTCCATAAGAACACCAAAAACTAGAGCTTGTTAAAGACTTTAGTTTTGACTTGTAGGTAACTCTAATTATGTTTCTAAACATTGTAGAACTGTAAGGAAATTAAAGAAATTATTAGATCAAAATGTTAGGCATAAAATGCAAATAGAAAGTGGCAATGTTACAGTTTTAATACAATTGACAATACACCCATGACACAATGTAAGAATAATAATCAAATGACTAATAATCTTTTAATTTACAAAGTTGTACAAGATTTTAACAACTAAAGTTGGTATAAATGCAATTTACTTTTATAACTACAATTTACACACTCTTCGATTTATTTTGTAACTACATTTTTCTTATACCATTCGAAGATGATCACTTGGTCATAAAAATGTATATATAGGTGTAACTACAATCCTATAAACCTAGGTTTATTTTACTATTTGACTGCAATATTTAGCTAGTTTATTATTTTATTACTATTCTTACCTTGTGTTCTTGGGTTTATTGTCAATAGTGTTAAAAATAAATGATATTTTAACATCAACTCTATAATCTCCTAGAGTATGAATTGGGTGAAGGAAACCAGACAGTCTCACGCTACCTGAACCTGTGGGTTTTTCCTTAAAGGTTCCTACTAATACTCTTCAACAGGATAATCTATTGTTCTCGGTTTCCGTTCAATTGTTCTCGGTTTCCACACTCATCAGTGGATCGTTCAAGTTTCTTGAAGCACTTTTAGTAAGCAGATAACTACAGTCTACCTCTACCAGATCTATGGTGGCTTGCCACAACCTCTGTGTCATGTTCCGCACTGTGCCTAGATTTGATTGGTCTAAGTATAGAGCTGCTCGACCTTTCACTTACACTAGTCTTTAAACTCCCTTGGGGAACATTTCAAGTTCTTGATAAATTTCGTTAGTTAATAAATGAAATTGCATGCTTCAAAATGAATGTCAGAGTTTGAAAACTTTTTAGCATTAATTCCATTAAACTTCTAATGAAAGAGCAACTTTTAAAGTTTTTCTTCCATGTGTTTAATATAATTTATTTTTACATAATACATATTATATTACTGAACAATTCATTGTAAACAAAAATAAAATTATTTTTAATATCAGAAACCGGAAATAGTGCTTAAAACTCATTTTAAATATCTCCTTATAAAAATAACCTCAGTGTAGAACTGACTTTTTAATGAAGTAGCTATTGAGAAATGGTATAGCACTATATGTTTTACAACAACACTAGAAAGCTATATTTTAAAAAAGCTACAAAGTATTTGGTTAGGATAGATAATAGATTATGATGAACATAAATTAACTAACTTTAATTAGTTGGCCTATATTTTCTTCTTCTTTATTAAAGACTGACTGTATATATTGTTGTCAATGCAGAAAAAACTTAGTGAAGAATTACTGTTTTCTCCATAATTATTGATATTAAGCACTAAAATTTATGATAATGTTGCTGTATTAATTCCTAGCATTTGGGGCAAGAAACGCTGTAATTCGTTGTTTACTGTGTTTATCATCAAACAGGATAGTTTTAAAGGCCAATGTTTTGTTGGCCAAACATTTGAAAAATAAACCCATCTTATCTGGAATGAGTTGTACATAGCTAGATACTCATTTAACGTCGGTTACAACACAGCCTAGTTCCATGCTTTACAATCACTATACTGGCAGTAACACTTTCTCCAGAAATTATTATTATTGTTCCAGTCACACAATGTCCTTTTTCAACTTTTCTAACCACCCATATCTATCGAAATCTTGTTGCTGGTCATGAAGAGCTGGTTGTTAACCACTTACACTTTGATATCACTTTTCACCTATTGATACACCCATATCTGCCATAGTAATCACTATAATCTAAAGATATAAAATTTTATATCTAAACTAAATAAACTAAATAGACAAAATTAACCCCAAGACTGATCAAAACTAACCCATAGTGCAGTGAAACCGAAAATAGAACAATAATATTTTACCATGTGATAATGGAATTCCCACACACCTGACAACTACAAAAATTCGTTAGCCTCAAAATGAGAAGAGCTAATTAATAGTTCTCAAAAGTTGACTTGTAAATATACCAGGTAAGATTTTTGTTTAAGTACATTAAAGTGTAAGTGACAAGTGAATACAAAAAAAAAACGTTGCAAAGTTTATATACATTTATATTAAATAACGTTGCAAATATATTGCTAACATCTTCAAAAGTAAAATCATTGAATTTATTAGTTGAAACTATGTTGATTTAAGAAAATGGAACAAAAGCTAAAGGTATTTATTTCCTTTCACTTCATAATTGATATTGGCAAAAAAGTTGTGCTAGGCAATGAAAAAAAATAATCAGGAAAATTTACAACATTTTTAATAAAACATCTACTCATAACCCAACAATAACAAATTTTGAAAAAAGTATATAAATATAACCACGAGTTCAAGGCAAGGTTTGTGTGTAGAAAATAAGGTTTTTATTTGTGTAAAACATAACATTGCACTTTATTGCAATGTAGCTACATCAGAATATGGCTATAAAGTATAATTGGTTATTACACAATAATAACTACTCATCTATGGCATAAATTCACACCATGTCCTGCCATGATGCAAAAGGTAGACTATACAAAAATTCACTTTCACCACTTCACAAGTATTACTAAAGTTTATTATTTTTTGTATTACCAAATCTACCCTAAATGGATACTTTGAAGCTATATTTTGATATTCTTTTATAATAAAAGTCAAAGATGGTGAGCTACCATCAACTATGGCCATCCATGGTAGACCTAAAACCAGACTTGTAATGACATAGACCTATACTCTTTTTCAAAATTTGTATTTTTTAGGGTGTGAGTTTTTATTTTTTCCATGTTTTAGTATAGCTTTTTGTGTTGCAAAGAGAATTACTGCCAAACCTATAATAGCTCAAAAATATAAGGCAGAAATGTCAGCAATATTTAAAAATCTCTTACTGAAAGGTTGTTGTTATTATGGTAAACAATCCTATTTTACCAGGATTTCTTATTCTTACAACATAAATTAATACAGCACACTCTTATCTGAAAACGAAAGAATAAATTTTTTTTTAATATTTTTCAATGTATCAACATTTATAATAATCATTATTAGAATTAGTAATATCGTAATAACTTGAATATTATAGAAAATGCAAATATTAATTAATTAAGGTTATTTGTAACCCAAACCTAATTCATAATTTATAGAGTACTGAGATATAAAACCTAAATATATTAATTACGTTTACCTATTTTGTCCTATTTACATTTATACTTTTCTGATTTTTAGTAATAAACGTTAAATTTTTTAATAAAACCACGAAAATTTTTTAACAGTATTGTTGTCACTGAACACCAAAACATCCATCATTCAACGTTGAACATATGTGAATTGTATAGTTAAAGTCTACAATCGCGATGCATCAGTGTAGCCAACACAAAATGCTGTTTAAATTTGTTTTAAAATACACAAATCATATATTTTTTATATCCAAAACATATATTATGGATCAGTTTCTTTACTGAGATAGGAAATCATCTCTCCATTTCTACTATAATAATTTCGGCTTTAAACAGTTACCCTGAACAGTCGTACTACTCTCTGGGATTCCGCAACCAGTAAATTCTTCTAATAATATGTTTTCCGCTTATTTTATGAAAAATAAAATATTTTAGTTAATGATATTATTAGTATTTTAATGTACATTCAAACTATTAATTTCGAAAGAAAATTTAATGATCAACTAGAGCAAATAAAATATATTACGTTCATATTTCTAATATGTCAAATTTCTTGAATTTTGTAGACCATTACGTTCGGTGAATCTTATTAATCACTTAAACAATAGTTTATGACTATCCGAACTTTAAATTTAGAAAATTAGTTAAAACTTTCTGAGACAGTACGTTTTTGATCGCTATGTGCCGATCTTCATCAGTGTGGCAGAAAACACTGATGAAGATCGGCACATAGCGATCGAAAAAATTCTGTTTCAGTAAGTTTTAACAAATTTACTAAATTTAAAGTTCGGATAGTCATAAACTATTGTTTAAGTGATTAAGCCATATTTATTTATCAATTTCTTTTTTATTTTGATATCACATAAGCTATTAACTATATGAATAAAAACCTTTATGTAGAACTGAAATATCTTTATACAGATCCTAAACTCATTTTCTATCCCGGAATGTTCTGAAATGATTATGAAAAGAAATATATTATATCAGCATAAAGTATATCTATTTTAAATCAATGGTTTTTTATTATATGTAACTTCATTTTTATTAAAAAAATATTGAAACTGGTAGTAAAGATAACAGTTTTATTAATTTGAAGATACTTTTCAATATTAAATACGTAATAAATTGTATTAAGAACAAGACAATAAATACAATTAATTTGATGCAAAATTAAACTTCCGAAAAATGTAGACATATGATGTAGTATATTTAATGGGCGTGGCAAAATAAAAATTCACAGGGTTACCAACAAATTCAAAAAACAATTTAAGATTTCCACAACCACAACAGTTGTTTAATAACTGTCAAAAAAGTTAATTCTGCTTAGGCTTGAAAGGAAAGTCTATAAGTTTTCCTTTATTCAGGATCTGGTTCGTTTTATAGTTGAATTTATCAGTGTTACGTGAATTCTGTGTTATAAAGCATTTGTTTTTTTCTTAAGTTATCTCAAATTACGTTTAACTCTTTCTTTAGCACAATAAGCATGTGCTAGGTAGGCTTTCTGGTCATTAGCTAACCTATTTCTCTGTTTATTGTTTTCATAGGGCTCCCAGAATCATTAATTTCCTCTTTAGCCAGTGGTATCTTGAACTGATTTGATTAGTAAAAAGTTTGATAATTAATAATTGTTTAACTGAGATGAAAACAATATGGCTCAAGATTGTGAAAAATGTGTTAAAGAAGGATATTTATTGCTTCCTCCCCATGGTGTTTTAAGTCAACTGAAGGTAATGTTTGGACAAAAAAGTACAAATATGTTAACATTTTAATTTTTTTTTTAAATTAAGTAATGCATATATGAAAAGAAACGTTTCATTTATCAGTATCTTTTTATAAATATATTAATTTTCATTTTAATAATATTTGATAAAGTACAACTCTACTCCATTTTTTCCACGTTTGTCAGTAAAAAAATTCTAAACAAATACAATATTAATAATTTTAACATAATGTTAAAGTGATTAATTAAGATTCACTGAACATAATTTACTACAAAATTCAAGAGAAAAACAATATATTTTGGTTTAAATGCAAATGATATCTAGTGGTTAATTTGAAAAAATTGAAATGTCACCTAAATATACTATACACACACAACTGTATAGAGTAAAGATTTTTATATAAAACAGCAGTATTTTATACTACTATAAAATATAACTAATTTACGTCATATCTACAATATGCCTGGTTAGCATCGGTGTGTAAAAAAATAAATAGTGTACTTATGGTGGCATTTATCTCGGCAAATTATTAAACTTGACACGATATTACTTTAGATCCAATACTGTAAAAACTAAAAAGTTTATTAATAAAACTGAGCATTATATTTTACTAAATTACTGTATAGCCAGAACATGGTTCATGTGTTGCATCTGATCTACTTTAATTTTGAAAAATAAATAATTCTATTCCCTCAATTTGGCACTGATTAATTTACATAAGAAACTTCATTTTTTATAACCAAATCTCATGTAATTGAATATTACATAGGTATATTTTAATAATGATACATCTTAAAAAATGTGTGGCAATATGTAAAAAAAACTTATTAAAAGTGTCTCATAAACAAAGCAGTTTTTTTCTAGATGATTAATATGAGTAATAACCAGTATTTATAGAATGTAACATTTAAATTAACATTCTGCTTTTTTAGAATGTATTTTTGAAAAAGAGTAAAATAAGCAAAGTTAAGTCAATCTTTGTCAAGTATTACAAAAAAATTAAATTTTATTATTTTATGCAATCTATAAATGAACTACAACTTTTCTAGAAAAATAATTATTTTTGTTGTCAAAGTTAAAATTGTTTTTTTTTTTTAATTGTAATTAAATCGTGTTTGTGTAACATTTCAGATGTTTATGTAACAAGTAAATACATAAACTAAATTGATATCAATTAATTGTAATAACTAAATGATAACAGAAATAAATTGCACAAGATAAATTAAATTATCAATAATTAGCTTTAATAAGATAATGATAAAATTGTAATAAAAAGTATGCTACATTGTATTAGAATAATTATATTTTAATATTATCTCAACAGAAATAATCTTCTTAAGAAAAGTATGATACTTTTAAGATCTGTTTATCTTCTCAGAGTTCAAATTACACGAAACTCATTTTTTCAAACTTCACTGAAAGACAAATTGTAACAAAATATTTAGAAGGAGGATTTTAAACTATACATTTAATTCAAGGACTAAAACTTGATTTAAAAACTGTGTGGGTGCTATTGTATCTTTCAATTGTCTATATCAGTTTTTATGTCTAGATATAGGAATGAAATTAGAAAGTTCACCGAATCCCCTCCACAGATTTTATTGATTAACATATTTTCTGCTCCATAAAAAAATTCAAAACGAGGCCAGATTCAGAGAACAATCTATCACATAAATGTCTCCATTTCCATAAGACAATTGAAACAATTGTTTAAAAAACTTTTTTTTGTTTAACTAAACACTTGTAAATATTTATAAACTTGCCTACAGTAGCACTTACTTATACTTGTTGAGGATGGCCTTTTCGGGAGATGTGTCCCATTGTCAACTCAGACCGTAACTGATCTCAAGGTTTACGTAGGTCAGGATATTAGGGTGAGGGTGGGATATTATGGTGGTATGGATTTATTTTGTAAGTATTAGGAGTTATGATGTCAAAAAGTGTGTGTGAGTTGTAATGCAATTGTGTATTGAGTATGTGTGTAGGGTGTAGTTTGAAGTGTCTGTATATTTTGTATTCTTTGGTTGTGCAGCGTTGGTTATTTCTGTGTTGTTTATGAAGAATTTGTAGGTTAGATGTTATGTCTATGTAGTCATGTTTTGTGGAGTTGAGATGATCGGCGAAGTTTGATTGGTAGTTATTGTTTGTTAGTGCTTTTATATGTTCTTGGTAACGTGTGTAGAAGGATCTCTCTGTCTGGCCTATGTAAAAACTCGCCAATCATCTCAACTTTTATCAGGCAACTTTTACCATGATTAACTTGTTCCAAGTAATTTTTTTCTAATATGGTTATGCAGTATTTGCTATAGTTGATGGAATTAAAATTGATAATACATGATAAATTGCCTGCTAATTCCTGTTATTTCCTTGTTAACATAGACTACTAAAAATATATATTCTAAATAAGAAACATGTTAATTAAATATCACAAATAAACAGTGGTCAAAACTTGTGTTAATTATTGTGTTGAACACATAACCTTACTGCACATTCATATATGAAGTAATTATCATGAAACACATTCTTTACATAATTTGCTCACTATGTTATATTATTGTGTAGCTACAAAGTAATAATATATTCATTTTATTGTTGTTATAGCCTTGTAAATGTAAAGTGAGAACTGAAAACCCTATAACATATGCTGTATTGCATATCATCTACAATCAACTTCAGGCTTGTAGCTGTCAGTGGTCTTTATATTCACTCAGTGCTGTTTATTTGTTATTTATATATAATTGGTGAAATGAATATAACTTCTAGTGTCCATAATTTGTATACAACTGGTATTACTGAGTATCACCATTATGGAGTTAGCTAAAGATGCAAAAGCTATCTTGACCTGGCGGAGCTGGATGGAGTATTTTTATCAAAAAATATTTATTATTCTGTACCAAGGATTATCTGTACTATATAACTGTTCTACTTCTAGCCTATTGATACCACATTTCTGACACGGTTAGATCCACAGGTTTTATTATGTGGACAATTGAATGGAAGTCATATTTACTTATTCCTAATTCATTTACAATAATTTATAATTGTACTACAGTAGTTTTTGCTTATTGAAATCATATTTGATAACAATAAACTAACGATAACAATAACCGACTGCATAATCACAATGTACAGGAGTACCGCATTGAACTCATTGTGTTATGGTCACAAGTATTAATAAACGATATGTAGGCCTAGCATTACGGTAAGTCAATTTAATTCTATAACACTACTACTACAAAGTAATTCAAGCACAGTAAATCATACGTGATAACTTATCAAATTTTGCAACTCCAGACAGTTTTATGTACGGCAGTAAAATTGTGTAACTAGGTCTTCTACTTGTTATATTAACTATATATAACTAATGTGAAAGTGATTAATTAGGCAGAAAACTTATAAACACACCTCAACATGTAAAATACTTCGATCTTATTTACACATCGAAATCTTGTTGCTGTTCATGACGAGGTGGTTGTTAATTACTTATTACACATTTGATACTACTTGCGACCAGACTTTTTGTTAACTAAGGGTTGTTGAACTTAACTAAGGGTTTTTGTTAACTTAACAGTTGGAGGAAACGTTTTTGTCTTACGACTTATGAGGCTGAAGAAGTTGTAAGACGAAAAAGTTTCTTCCAAGTGTAAGTTATCAATTTAACAACCTTTAGTTAACAAAAAGTCTGGTTGCAAGTAATATCAAAAGTGTAATAACTTATTTACACTTTCAAATTTATTTACTTATGCACAAAGAATTCCTCAATATGAGGTTGTGTTTAATCTTGCAGTAAACTATTATTGATAAATTGTTCATATTCATGTTTGTTTGGTTCATTCACTTTCCACTCTGTGTTGAACAAACTGCTGTAGAATCTCAAGAGCTTGATGAACACCCAGCTTAGATCTTTGCAGTACACATTTGTCATTTTTATCATCATTAGTATCTTCTTCTTTTTCAGTAACCTGTGATATTGAAGCAACTGCCTTATTAATGCCGTTTTCAGTCTTTCCTGCTGCTGTTTCAATGCTATTGTCAACTTCCATTCACTCAGTGTATTCTTTTAAAGACAAATCAAAAGGCTTCAAGTTTTCTTCTGATGATTCCTCAGATGTAGGTTGCTCTTGATTTTCTTTAATATACAACCCGCCTTTTCTGAAGCAATTTTCCAGAGTTTTTTCAGAAACTTGATTCCAAGATTTATCTACAAGATTAATAGCATCAAGTAGAGAAGTTTATTTTAGACACTTCATTTGAGGTAAGGGTTTGAAATTCATTCATATTTTCTATTATTCTAGCACACATTTATTTTCGATAAAAGCTTTCAGATTTTTAATTATGCCTAGGTCACATAGCTAAACAAGGGATGTAGTATTGGCCTGAAGGCAAATCACTTTGATAAGTTTCAGCTTATGTCGTTATGTTCAGTGCAGTAGCAAGACACACAAATAACATGTTGTCTATTAGAAAGACAATGTCGTGTTTCAGGCTGGTATCCAATTTAGCCCCCGATTCATTAAAAATGTTTAATATCATCCAAGCATTGGAGTTTGAATGATATTCAACCATTAGCTTTTTGGTACCTTGAAAACAGTGTGGATTTTTAGATTTCCTAATGGTTAAGAGTTTTCATTTTTGTTCAAACATGTTAACACAACACAAAACAGTTATACATTATTTACATATTTTACAGCTACTAGCATTTAAATTTTTGAATATATTGGTATGCCCTTGGATTTTGTAGTTCATTACGTTCGGTGGAACTTATTTAATCACTTTAACATTAGTTTATGACCATTCGAACTTTAAATTTGTAAAAACTTACTGAGACAGAACGTTTTCGAACGCTATGTGGTGATCTTCATCAGTGTATTCTGCTTGGAGATGTTAGGTTAAGCAGTGACGGTTTTAAAGGCAGGTTTTTGATAGTATCAAAGAGTATGTGTGCTTTGTATTGGGTTTGTTGGTTTAATATGTTTCTTTTTTTGTGTTTGTAAATTTCATATTGTTCTAATGTGTTGAGATGTGGTCCTTTTTTGTTGATGTGTAAGATTTCTAGGTTATGGTAAATGTCTGTGTATTTGTGTCCTGTTTCTTTTATGTGATTGTAAAATGCTGAGTTCATGTTCTGCTTGTGTTCCTCGACTCTTTGTTTAAAGCTGCAATCTGTTTACCCAATGTAAAATTTTTTGCATTTGTCGCAATTTAGTTTAAATATGCCTGGTGTTTATAGTTTATCTTTGTTGTTGGTGTTGTGTTGTATTTTGTATTGTAACTTGTTATTAGTTTTGTATGCTATTTTGTATCCTGTTTTTTGAAATTTGTGGGCTATTTTATTTGATCTTCTGTTTATGAATGGAATTGTGATGTATTTATTTTCCCTCTCTGTAATGTTAATTTTAGTGTTTTTATTTGTATATTATGCCACAGTTTGTCTACTATTATGGTGTTGTATCCATTTATGTATGCTAAATATTTAATGGTGTCTAGTTCTTTGTTTGTGTTTTCTGTGGTTATTGGAACTTCTTTAATTCTATGGAGCATGGATCTAAAGGCAACGTGTTTGTGTTGGATAGGGTGGTTTGAGATGTTGTGGATAAGTGTGCCTGTGTTTGTGGGTTTTCTGTAAATGTTGAAGCTGTGTTTTTTGTGTAGCTTTTTGTTATGGTGAGGTCGAGGAAGTTTAGGGCTCAATTGGTTTCAATCTCTGAGGTGAAGTTGAATTTTTGGTGTATTTTGTTAGTGTACACTAATAAAATACACCCAAAACTCCACTTCACCTCAGAGATTGAAACCAACCTATAACTCCATTGACCTCACCATAACAAAAAGCCTCACACAAAAACACAGCTTCAACATTTACAGAATACCTACAACGCCAGACACACTTATCCACAACACCTCAAACCACCCTATTCAACACAAACACACTTCCTCCAGATTCATGCTCCATAGAATTAAAGAAGTTCTAATAACCACAGAAAACACAAACAAAGAACTAGACACTACTAAATATTTAGCATACAAGAATGGATACAAACCACAATAGTAGACAAACTATGGCACAATTTACAAAAAAAAGCACTAAAATTAACACTACAGAGAGGGAAAAGAAATACATCACAATACCATTCATAAACAGAAGATCAAATAAAATAGCCCACAAATTTTAAAAAAACAGGATACAAAATAGCATACAAAACTAATAACAATTTACAATACAAAATACAACACAACACCAACAACAAAGATAAACTACAAGCACCAGGCATATACAAACTAAATTGCAACAAATTCTACATTGGGCAAACAGGTCGCAGCTTTAAACAAAGATTTGAGGAACACAAACAGAATGCGAACTCAGCATTTTACAATCACATAAAAAAAACAGGTCACAAATACACAGACATTTACCATAACCTAGATATCTTACACAACAACAAAAAAGAACCGAGGACAAAAAAACAAATCTGAACACACTAGAACAATATGAAATTTACAAAAACACAAAATACAAACATATTAAACGAACAAACCCAGTACAAATCATACATACTCTCTGATACTATCGAAAACCTGCCTTTAAAACCGTCACCGCCTAACCTAACATTTCCAAGCAGAAGGGAAGTTCTAATAGTCATAAACTATTGTTAAAGTGTTTATATAAGTATGTTTGGGTAAAGCAAGATAAAGTCCTGTTTCATCTCCATTGTATACGCAACTAGGTGAATACTCAGCCAAAATTGTTGGCCAACATTTTGCTGTCAACATTTTCATTACTCTTTGGTTATGACAAGATGGAATCTTTGTTCTTTAAAATTTACATAAATTAGGTTGCAAAACGCCAAGTTGAGAAGCAACATTTTTTTGACTAGTTTTTGGTAATGTTCTTTATTGATCTAGAATATCAAGATTTTCTTTTAGACTTTAATCATGTCGTTTATCCTTGAGATTCGAACATCTTGCTATGCTTCAAAACTTTAAGTGATACCAAACTTCACTAAACAACTTAAAACAGATCGTCCAAAATTAAATTACATAAAATCATTCTGAAATCATAAACGTTTGAAAATGAATAAATAAATGGTGCTGTAGTCCCATGAACAATTGGCATACAAGCAACTAGATGGCCAATCAACTACTATTCATTTTATGAAACTTACAAGACATATTTGAGTAAAGTGAAGCAAGATATGAATTACATATCGATAATGAATCATGTCGATAACAGTACTGATGGACAGAATGTGAGTCACCATATCGCTCAACTGATTTCTTGGAATTTATAATACTTTGTAAACAGTTTTGTTTGGTGTGTGCTAGTGAACGCATGACAAATTAAATGATAACAATATAGGCAAGTTTGTAAAATATTTACAAGTGTTAGTGAAAACTAGTAGCTCACGTGAAGATGGAATCAACAAATATCATAACAATAAGCAGAGACAATTACAATAAGAGATGTAATTTTAATGTATTTATACAATTCCCTGTCCAAGCAATAATAACAATTGAATGATAACATTAAGTGTGATCATACTATGCGGCAGCTACTGTATATGTTAAATGAAGTGATAAAATGTGCTATGAAACTGAGTTCAAAGTAGTTTGTGAAGAACAGAAGGTCTGTCACTGGATTGAAAATAAAACAAATCACTTTGAACATTGCCTAAAACAACAAACATTCTAGAACAAAACTTACTAAAATAGGTTTCAGTAAAAAATTTGTACCAATTGTTTTTAACAGAGAATATATGTATAAAAATTTTTCCAGTGAATTTTCTTCCGTGCGGTAAAATATGGCGAATTCATGAAATTAAGCCTTTACCCTTGAATGACATAAAACTGTATGTTAATGACATTATTAGGCCTAGTTAAAGTGTTTAGTGGATTAGACCATTTAATTTAATATACAGCAAATAGAATAATTATGTGATTTAATTAAATTGATTTAGAAGTTGTTTATGCAATTAGACCAGTAATTTTTATCTAAAACATGGAAATCTGTGACATCTTAAATTGTTTGAAGGTCATTTTATCTATAATCTGGTAGTTACAGCTAATTAGGCACTTGAACTTAATTGCACACAAGAACTACATTAAAAGTTTAATTAGAAACTCACTTTGCCTTATTTATAACTTTCTTGGATCAAGAAATTATTTAATTGTATACAAATTTATTTCTAAAGTCATATAATATTCTAATTGTCATAAGCATCCTTGAAAAATATGTTTTTCAAATACTACTTTCAGCAACTGGGGTACTCAATTGGAGTTATTGGTATTCACCAAGTAATCAAACAAAGTAAATATTATAAATAACTAAAACATAAGCACAAAACCTATTTGTGTTATAAATATTTTTTTAATAATCACAATTTCAAAGATCAAATCTTTATACAATCTTATGGTATAACATTGTGAATGTTTGCTTATATACATTTACTTCTATAGTAATGTTTTACTACCTACTATAGTTTTCCACTCTTGCCCTATCCCCTTAACACGTTGAGTGCGGCAATGTTTTATAGTTGCGCATTAAAATTGCTGAAAAAATTTTATTGATTACTTGTATTGAAATTGTTGATGGACCCAATATTGTCATCAGAAGTTGGCTAGGCATTTATTTTCGTCAGTTTTGGTGACGCCATTTCCAGTACGTACTTTGCTGCTAGTGCCAATTCTCATATCTCAGGTGATGGACGTTGACAGTCTAACTGTTGGGTTTCTTTCCCAATTGTTGCTGGATACCGACAAATATTTTTTCCAGTTACAACACTTAGTTATAACAATCACTTAAACAATGGTTTAAGACTATCCGAACTTTAAATTTTGTAAATTTGTTAAAACCTACTGAGACAGAACGTTTTTGATCGTTATGTGCCGATCTTCATCAGTGTATTCTGCTTGGAAATGTTGGGTCAAGCGGTGACGGTTTTAAAGGTAGGTTTTCAATAGTATCAAAGAGTATGTATTTGTTTATATTTGTGGGCTATTTTATTTGATGTTCTGTCTATGAATGGCATTGTGATGTATTTGTTTTCTATCTCTGTACTGTTAATTTTAGTGTTTTTTGTATTTTGTACCATAGTTTGTCTATTATTGTGGTGTTTTATCCATTTGTGTATGCTAAATATTTAATGGTGTCTAGTTCTTTGTTTATGTTTTCTGTGGTCATTGGGACTTCTTTAAGTCTATGGGGCATGGATCTGAAGGCAGCGTGTTTGTGTTGCATAGGGTGGTTTGAGGTGTTGTGGATAAGTGTGTCTGTCGTTATGGGTTTCCTGTAAATGTTGAAGCTGTTTTTTAGTGTTTGGCTTTTTGTTATGGTTAGGTCGAGGAAGTTTAGGGATCGATTGGTTTTAATTTCTGAAATGAAGTGGAGTTTTATTTATAGTTATAGAAAAAGTACCACAAAAACATTTAAGTACATAGAAGCCTTCCTGCTGCCATTTACAATGTTTTGTCACTATACAAATAAATTTACCCACAATGTCAATAAGTAAGAGGTCTGTTCAATAAACTCCCACTTTAGGACTCCGTCCTCTTAATCACTAAAGCCTTTACTGATCAAGCAGAGAGTTCCAAATTAATACTTCTCCTAGATCTGACACTACACTAATTGATACAGGAACAGACTCTGATCTATGAACACTTATGAGGAGTAAAACTTATTAAAATACTCAATTCTCAAGAAATCCAGGCTGGCCCAGTCAGTCCATCTGCAGTCGGTTAAAATACATAAAACTATAATCCTATATTAATAAGGCTGTGTGTTTTTAAAACATCACAACTCTTCATCAATGAACCAGGCCTGTTCAGTATAACAAAGTGATATATCTCCTAAAAACACTTGTCCTAATTTAAAACAAAATTATGTCCAGCAATTGAAAATTTTACATATTGATATATACTTATATGAATAAGCATATACTAGTGGCACAAGTTAAGAATTATACTACATATATAAAGTTAAAGAATATATAGCTCTATATAATATAATTGTAAACTGTATTTTTATATGACAATCTTAAAATAATTTATTTTTTGTTTAGAAATCATGGCAGAAAAAATATTGCCAGCTGTTTAAGTCCAGCAAATATGGCATAGAACGTCTAGAAGTGTTTGACAGTGAAGAAGAATGTGCAAAGACATCACTTAATCCTATAATTACATTAGAAAACTGTATAAAAATCACACAAGATGCTCAAAAAACTCAACCACATGTATTTTTGGTAAATATAATGTTACTAAGATATTAATTTTTTTTTCACTTATCAGTTTAAAATGAAACTAAACATATCACTGTACACAAAGATTTTTAAATTTTAATAGAAATCATTGACGTTTTTAATATGTACACATAATAATAAGTTATTTTAATCTTATTCTTTTGTATAGTTACTTTATTTATAACATTATTTAAAATTATATACATACTGTTTAAGGGGTTTTCACCCATGTCTTGTCAAAGTTCACCCAAACAACTTGACTAAATTTATGTTCCACATTTGACAAAGAAACCTACACCTGGTCTTTCAAAACGTGTGCCAACTGACATGTACTTAAACCCAAGTTGTTTTAAAACAAGTAAAAGTGAAGAATTATAACCATTAAATAAGTTACCTGTCTTTAGTGACTGAACAAGTTGTTTAAAAGATGGGTGCTCCCATTATCTGTAATATACATTCACAAGTTAACAAATGGTATATATTTTTTGAAATCATCTAGGTTTGTCAATCTTTTCTGGCAAGAAAATTTTGTTTTAATTTGGATTATTCTTCTCCTCTTTCACCCTTCTTAATGGTTTCATTTTCTATAAAAACATTTACAACCGAACTCTTATTTATACTACCGCTGCAGCAGTCCTAGAACTACCTTTTAAACAGGTAAGTTAGGCCCATTTTTTAATTTTTCCTCATATAAATATGTTTTGTCACTGCATAAGATGCCTAGCTTGAGTGATCAAGCATCCATAGTTGTTGTAATGTAAATGGTTAATATAATTTCATGATGCGCATATTTACTTTTTAGTTTAGATTTCTGCATTCATATTGTAAAATCAAATAATATAAGAATAAAAATTAACAAGGATAAAAATTGGTTATATCACTGCAGTAAAGTCCTGTAAAAGACTGTTTAATAATGGTAACACCATTACACAGTAGCACAGAATATGTCAGACAGTGACACATACTGGTCAGTGGTTGAGCAAGAACTGATATAAGCAACAGTGTACGATTTAATAGAAGCTAGGTTGGATACTTTCAGCTCGGTTGGATATTTTTCCTCTCCTGGCCTAAATCAGTTCCGGTCTTATGTAAATCCATTCTTAGTCAATTTGAATATAGTGAAATGCCCTAGGACTTCTCATGTAAATATGAGAGCTAGTGAATAGTAACCAGTAGAAGTTAATTACTTTAACATTAGTTTATGACTATCTGAACTTTAAATTTTGTAAAAACTTACTGAAGTTTTTAGAAATCTTCAAAATTTAAAGTCCGGATGGTCATAAACTAATGTTAAAGTGATTAATAAGTTCCACCAAATGTAATGGACTACAAAATTCAAGAGTAAAAGTTTATCAAAGATACAATTCTAAATTCCAAGTTAAACACATTTATCATTCTTTGTTGTTGCTATATTAAAAAACATTATGATTACAATTTTTTGTTCACCACAGGTTGTAACTAAAACCAGTGTGCATCATTTTGCTGCAATTTCTGAAGAAGAGATGTGCCAATGGATATCTGCTTTGCAGTCTGTTGCGTTCAAAGACAATGTTTCAAGGCAAACCATCGAGGAAGATAATGATCTTTACTGTTCATCAGGAGATGGTAAATTTTAATTCTTAGTAACATTAACTAGTTTTTGTGAAACATTAGTGTTTAACCACATTATTCAGTTATGCTTAAATTTAAATTCATCTAATTTGTTAGTGTGTTTAATAACAATAATGACAATTTTTTGATGAAAATAAAATGTAAATGAATTAGGAAGATGGGTAATTTAGTTTACTTTTTTTTAGCTTTATTAAAATGAAGATCAACACTTTTTTTCAGAATCTTTTGTTAGTATTTAAGATGTAAGAATATGGTTAATGTAGTATTTAATTTGTATCTAAGAGTTTATAATTGTTTATTTATTACAATTTTACTACTGCGACCTTAATTGCTTTTGTTCTTTATAAAAGTATGTTTAAACATTTTTTTTACTGTTTTAACTTGATACAATACAGTAGAATTTCATTAAGTCAGACCAGGCGGTACCACATCCAATCAATTAACAAACGTCCAAGTTAGTGGTAGAATATTAGGGGGGGATACTTCTAAAATTAACTATTTAATTTTTGCTACTTCAGTTTTTAATACCTTTCGTCTGTCATATGGTTCTTATTTTTAACTTTGTTCACATTTCATTGATCATGCAAACTTTTAAAATCATTTCATAAACAATAATTATCAATATTATATATATATATTCCTTTCATATAGTCTGATAACATAGACCGCAACAGTTGGTTTTAATGACTTGTCTTTATCCAATACTTTAGACCATTTTTCCATTGTTACATTTTTTTGCAATAACTACAAAAACTCAAGCAAATGCAGCTAAAAAACAGCAAAAAGACAAACTAAATGATTAACTTATTCAACCATTACACAAGATAGCTGTGACAGTTATATATTCTCTGAATGTCGTTGTGGTCCATTGAGTCTCCATGTACCCTGCAAACAAACTCAGTTACACATTTGGTGGACACACTACCACCATAGTATGATCATGCATTCAAAAAAGCAATATCTTTTTTTGAGATATATAGCTTTTTTCTAATCTGATTCAGGTTATTCGAAGATTCGAGTTGAAGGGAGCCAACTTCACAAGATTTTACTGTTGCTTTAGCATTAAGTAGTATTCAAAGGATTTTTAACCACTTAACTTACTAACCTGATTTAACTTGGAAAGTGCATTTGTTGTTTAAATTACTAGCCTGTAGTTAACCTGGAATGTTGTTTTCTTCTTGTGTCGTGAGTTTCACAATGCGGTAATGTAAACTCAGGCATAGATAATACTTATGTCATGTCCTAGCCTATAACCTAGTCTAGTTTATAGCCCAGTTTAACGACCTAGTTTATAGCCGTAATTAGCTGACATTTGTTTACAATATTATGACAGACTACTTTTTCGGACATCCATGCATTTTAGTTATTGACTCTTATTGACAGTAGTCAGTTCATTGACTCTTATTGACAGGTCTCAATATTCAGTATTGTCCTCTTCAAGCCTATACGTCATAGCTCAACCCCAACACCCCTTAGGCAAACAGGGATACTACCACAAACTGCCAAAAAACCAAATCCAACTAAACAATGAATAATTTGTACCTTTACACATGATGCAAATGGCAAAACAGGAGAGAATCCAGATATTTCTGCCCTATGATATGGCGCTTTATGTTACACCAAGTTTCAAAATTTACTATTTGCTCGGAAATATACAAAACAATTTTTACACATTTTATGTACCTTTATGTAGATATTTATTGATGGAAGTGTATATATTTAGTGCATTTTTTGTGTGTAAATGCTTTAAATTTTTTTAATGATTGTCAAAGTGAAACATTCATCGTGTTACTGATAAACTACATTCACAGCAGCAATTTTTGCAAACATATGTTACATTTTTTTTTACAATCACTTCAAAGTTCTAACATATGTGCATGAATAATATTTTATTATATATCATTAATTAGGATACTTTTTTCAATTTCCGAAATAACTCAGGTTAATAATTTAGTGGTATTTATGAGAAATATTTTACACTTTATTATATGAGAATACAAATTTTTAATGAAGGCAGTTCTAATGGTATATAGAGAGGATTAGAAATTCACAATAAAAAAATATGATTTTTTGGGGAAGGAAATGTGAAAACAATCTGAAAGTTAAGTGGCTGATACTCTGAATATAAGTTTTTAAAAGACTGTTGGACTGTGGAAAAAAAACAACATTTTTTGTTTTGTAAATACATTTTACACAACATCAATCACCCTTCCTTATCTTTCTGCTTAAAGGTAGACACCTTTGGCCATATGATATCAAGATCCCCTCTATATCCTCATACAGAGGGTTCAATGTCCCTACATATACTCACAATCCTTTCTTATCATTCATAGGCAATAATAGTCATACTGGATTGCTTTAAAACTAGAAAACAAATATATAGTAGAATCTCAATAATTCGAGGTAGATGGGACCGAGACCCCCTCGGATTAACAAAAATTCGGATTACACGGAATTTGTTCTTGAACATTAGAAAAAATAGGAATTCTAATGAACCCTAATACTATAAGATAATACTATAATTCTATTAAGAATGAAACAATATGTTTATATAATTGTATTGATTATAGTTCTTATATAAATTAATTGTTGCTTTGGACTACATTGTTCATCACGGTTGCTACATATTTTGGAAAAGGCTATAAAGTGTCTTCTGCATTTGCATATCAGATCATTTTCATGCTACGGTGTCACATAGACATCTTAGTAGAAACACTACTACCCCCCAACACACACTTGTTGGGGTGGTGTCTGTCTATTCAATATAGCATTGTGCAGTTTCCAAGACATTCCTTCACCATGACTAATTTTTGCTTCTTCATCTTTATTCTCGTCGTCACTTTTCGGTAGTTTTTTGTATCATTTCAATAGTCCTAATATGTGTTATCATTACTTATGTTTGTCCTTACTCATCCATTGACGTATGTCTGTATCGACATTTTCACAACCTGGAAGTTTCTTGATAAGATATGTCATCTGTTTCTTTTTGTAGATCAATGACAAAGTTAATAGTTTTGTTATGACTCAGGACTTTATTCCATGACTTACTTAATGTTTCTTCTTTTATTTCGTTTCATGATTCACCTATCCAGAACACAACTTCTTTAACTGTATTTTTTTAGAAGCATACAATGCTTTCTTCCTTTTCACTCGCTTTCAAGAGAGAAAGGTAACATCTGTATTTATTTTCATACATTCCAGAACACACTGACCCATTGGCTGGATTAGGCTTGTAATATTTGCAGGAAGATATAAAGCACAGATATCATCAAACCACAGTTGATCATCATCAAGATACAATGGTGCATTGTCTATCAGTAAATAATTTGAATTTCCTTTCAAATAGATAAAATAGTCTGAAGTAGAAATAGGCTCAAATTTTCTAGACTACTGTAGCTTATTCGCTATGTCTTGTTTTAAACTTACTTCCCTGGCAGTAATTTAATAAAGCGGTTAGTAAACAGGGTCCAAGAAAAATATTTCTATTGCACTTGAATTGAACCTTTAAGTCTAATTTCAGCTGATTGATTATCATTAAACCTGCATTCTACTTATGATTATATACTTCTATTCAATTAAACATTTTGAAAGGTAATACTTGACAAAGATTGCTTAGACTCTATACCTTTTTACTAGATTATATTTTTATAATAGCAAAAACATGTAGGAATAATTATCATTAATAATTTTTTATATCTATCTATATTTATCCTCGACTTTCTACTTTTCTACTGCTTCTGGGACTGTCTATTCCCAGAATGTAGTTTTTCCCCTTTCTTCTTCTATTTAACTTGCAATTCCATGTAAATAATAATATTTCTTTCTTCATTTAATTTTCTCATATGCCTGGACCAAATAATTTCCTTTTTTCTGATTTTTCGTTATGGGTTTCTTTTGTATTCATTAGTTTTCATAATCCTATATTTTGAACTTGTCTAGTAATCTTAATATGATGACAATACCCTATCCTGAACTTAAAATTTATAGTAGAGAATCCCTATGAATTTATAAATTATATTTTTCACCCATACAGAGTACCAAATTTGTACTATGTATTCTCTGTTACTGTATATCACTGAGTAAGGTTGAGGGTTTATAATGTCTGAATTGGTTATTTTTCTGGAGTAATAAAATGTTAATAAGGTGTTGTACTTAACTAATAAAATAATACTCCAGCAGGTATATTCAGTGTGAAGCTTGTATCATCTGAAGCATCAGAGAGGTGTGGTTTATTGCCTGGACCATACACACTAGTAGTTACTCCAGCAGCTTTGCAACTTAGGGACTCAAGTGAGCAGCACATCATCTTCACTTGGCCTTACAGGTTTATTCGTCGATATGGCTATCGAGCTGGTAAGTTTACATTTGAAGCGGGTAGGAAATGTGAAAGCGGCGAAGGCACATTCCATATGGAGCATTCTAATCAACAAGAGATATTTAGATGCATTTCTTCGAAAATGAAAAGTATGAAGAAATTATTAACCGGTGAAAGTATTCATTCATCACCAGCAATATTATGTGGCGACAATCAGTTCCAAGCTGCATTGAGTATGATGGCTAGATCTAGAAGTCCCCTCCCTCCATCTCCAACAGGATCTATGCCAATTTTAGACTCAGAACTCTGTGCTTTGTCTTCTGTTAAACCATTGATGCCTTTACCTATAGAACCATTGCCTAGAGCAACTAAACCCCCACTACCTCCACTCAAACCAAAACCTCAAAAACCTCCAAGAAAAAATCTACCTTTAACGAAAAGTATCTTAGATGAGAATAGAGACAAAAGGCCTGAACTAAACAGTTATAAAAGTGAAGGACTTGCTGACTATGATGACATCGAAGTGAGAAACGAAGCTTGGAGAACATTAGGGTTAGGAATGATGACACACACAGAAAGACCATTTAGTTTAATTGCAGGACAGAATTCCAACAGTGATAGACAGGCTTTACTTCAGAGTCCTGTAGAACACCATTATGATAAATTGCAACATCTAGGTACAACAAAAACCAGTCCTAAACCAGGATATAGGCAAATAAACAATGTAACAACACCATCAACTCCTGTAAATCCAGTATTTAATGTATTACCAGATTGTGAAGTCGATATTCAAGCTGTTAGAGCAGCGGATGATTCCCATCTTGGGTATGGTATTATTCGTAAAAAGTCAGTGCCTTCTGAAGATAATACACTTAGTCCACCACATCAAGTTTATAATGATATGGAGTATGCGGTTATTTGTAAACCAAACAGAGTATGAGAATGATATTATAAGAAACGGTGCAATAATCTTACATAAAAGTAAGGTTTATAAGCAATTATAAAATACCATTGCCTTTCAGTTTTAAACATTAAAACCATTTAGTTTTATTTTAGTCAAATTGTATATTTTAGAGAAATGATTCTTGTCATGGCTAACTTTTTTTATCAAGTTTGACCTCCAATAAAACTCTATTACAGTATTACAATAAAACTCAATTATTTTACAGTATGTAAACATGTTAAAATGATACATGTTTTGTAACTACATATTTTATTTTATTTTTTGTAATTTGTAAAGTAAAAAATTTATAATTCTTAGGTAAATAGGCAATTCAAAGAAACCTTAAATATTTATAAAGCTGTTTTGCAACAATTTAAAAGTTTATAACTGTTTATATTTCTAGACAAATAAGTATGAGTTTGATAAATGTTAAAAGATGATGTTTAAGTTATTTTATGAAACAAAATTAATTGAAAAAAAAACAACTGAAATGGTTTGTTACCTAATAAATAGTAACCTTCACAATAAAAGTTAATAATATTGGTTTACTTTAGTAAAACTGTAATAACTTTAGTACTTAATTTTTTGCATTATAGAGATTACTAACATAACTAAACAACTAAATTTCAGATAAATGCTTTGTCCCTAAGTAAATAACAAATTATTTTTTCGGAATTTTATCTCAAAATTTGTTACCCCAGTTCTGTATGTATTTACATGCATACTTCCTTCTCTACTATATTGCCTATTGCTATTTGTTTATAATTTTGAAGTCTAAATTCGTTAAAAATGTTTTTTTCATTGGTGTAGCAATGGCGTAGTAACTTATTCGATAAATAATTTTTTAAGGAACCTGCCAGGAACAAATTCCCTTCTGGTAAATTAGTAAGCTTAATGTAGTAAAACCTGTATTCTACATTTCTAATATTTTCAGTGTGTATACATTCCGGATATATGGGTATGTGTACCCAGATAATTTTAACTTAGGTGTAATTTAGCCAGGATTTAAGTGGAGTCTCTAACTGGCTCTATTCTTTGTTTTTACGCAACATGAATTTACATTCCTATTGAAACAATGCTTACATTATTTCTTTTTCCTGTAATTAGCGCATACATGGCTTTATTTTCATTTTTTTATTTCTCATTTTTACCGCTGCCTATTGATAGATTGATATTAAATGTATATTCATTGATTTTCACATTCCAGAATATTTTTTATCTCAACTTCACCCTTCACTGAAGACCGATTCCTTGTTTGGATTCAGACTTTTAATGATAGTCCCAAGGTTGCCATATGCCTATGTTCTTTCAAAAATCTGTATTCCTTAATCATTGTTCCTAAGAAATATATAGCATGTTTTGTCAGTTGCTACATCACTTCACGTGGAATCCATCTTCCATAGGTTTTACAGCAGGACCTTTGCCAACAATTATAGAATGACTCTTGCCAACATTTATATTACATTTTCCAGCATTTTCCTGTTGAAATTTGCGGTGTATTTGAAGTTGATCTTTATCAGTGCAATGGATTTGAAACCTTGTTTTGCTGTCATTTCAATTGAAACATTTCTACCCCACATTTTGTTTGTTAATGTTTGCTTAAATTCTTTAACTTGTGGATAAGGTATATTGCTTCAGCTTTCTGAGTAACTTGTTATTTCCCTGAAGAATTGAAAACCTTAAAGTTATTTAGCAGGAAATAATATTGTTCGGTCAGTATATTGCAAGATTTGTATTCTGAAACTGAATCAAAAATGTTTTTTTTTTAATTTGTGACATCTTATTGTATTTTTATTTTTAATCCTAGAACTCTAATGCTTCTAAAACAAACCTTAAAGGTTACCACCTCATCTGTGAAACTACCTTATGGGAAATTGAACAAAAACCACCAGCCATTACAAATTATTTTGATATACATTTAGTTAATAAAATACTTTGAAGAGGCTTAAAAATGTAAGTAATTAAACTTTAATTCATCTTTGAAATGTAATTTTGCATTTATTTTTTTAACATTTAACACACAATTTACTTGATGTTCTTCACACATCACTTTTGTGCAGTAATCACAGTAACACTTCGCCATTCATCTTTTTCTTGCACGACGGAAACTATATACAGGTTTTCTCTTGAGGTTTCATAGGTCTTACTGAGTTATTTGAATTTAACACCCAGTATACTAACCGTGGGTGAGCCAAAAACTGGAAGATCAACCAGTGCTCCACCCAAGGCTTTACCCATTCACAATGAAGTTTATTTTCAAACAGTACTCTAGAGACTGACTGTTACCCATATGAAAATATGCAGCATTATCTTAATAATAGTACCATTTGTTAAATATTGTACTCATTTATTGGAGTTTTATGTTAAGTCTTTAGTGAGGATTACTTGTAGCAACTGATTATAGATACCTGAATATTTATATAAAGACATTCCTAAACCGTGAAAAGACTTTATATATTTCAGATTATCGTAAATAAAAAAACTATGGTTTATTCATAATTTTATAAATCATAAAATAAATGCGAAATAAAGAAAGTAACTATTTACTTAAACACACTTCTAGCAATAGTGCAAGTTAAAAACTGGAAAAGGGAAAATATTCTATTACATTTTTATAAACAGATCGCAAACATGTGTTTATCATTAATAGAACGTAATATATGTCCTGTAATAAAATCTAGTGTAGAAATTCTAATCTCCTACAAATAAATTGAAAAAAAATTTTAATTACTTTATTATTAAGAGCAAAATATTACAAAATATAGCCTTTAATTAAAAAAAAAGAATTATTTTCATGTATAATGTTAATTAAAATATTTGTTTATATTTGTTTAATATCACTAATTAAGTAAACAAGTTTTCAATAATTCTAAATAAAAAAATTTATATTAGTTACAAATTATTTGTTGTTTATTATCTTTAAAATTGATGAGAAAACGTTAGCTTTTGAGCTGCCTGTTTATAATAATATATATATAAAATACGTATCGTGATATTTCATGTTGTAAATTATTTTTCCGTTGCACTGACTTTATGAAGTTATTATTAATTGTAAACAATTTTTTCCACCACTAAGTGCAATAATTTTACCTTGTGTGATTAGTCACCTTTCGGTCACTTGACCATTGTCGAATCACTCTGCCATTGTCCAATACCAACCTACCATTCACAACGAACACATCATAATACTAAACAAATTAAATACATACAACAAAAACATACAATTCACCTTCGAAACAGAACAATTAACTATCTTGATATCACATTAAATATAAACAGTAATAAAGTAGAAAATACAGTACACAGAAAACCAACTTCCAACAACACCACAATACACAACAAATCTAACCACCCTTTGACACACAAGATAACAAGCAAAAATTAAATGAATAATTAGATAACATTACAATTAAAAGAGTGATTTGATAATGGTCAAGTGACGGAAAAGTGGCTCATCGCATGAGGTAAAATTATTGGTGGAAAAAATGGTTTACAATTAATAATTATAACTTCACATATATATATATATATATATATATATATATATATATATATATATATATTATTAAGTTGATATATTACTATTGTAAATACTTTTATCCACCACTAAGTGCAATAATTTTACCTTGTTTGATGAGGTACATTTCGGTCATGACCATTGTCGAATCACTTTACAGATTCTTACTAGTTATCCCATGAGGTAAGAAGTAGAATATGGAATGGAGAGGGGTGGGATGCAATTTTCTATCACTGAGAGTAGAGGAAAATAATAACTCGAGACATAGATCTAGTTTCTACCTGCAGGAGTATATACATTTATATATATATATATATATATATATATATATATATATATATATATATATATATATATATATATATATATATATATTTTTTTTTTTTTTTTTTTTTTTCTATTATTTTATTTCATTCTCTCATATTTCTTTTTGTGTTTTCTCTTCGATTGACAAAGACCACTGTGTGGTTGAAATATATCATTGTTTAAGTGCTTTTATGTGTTTCTATTTCAAGACTACAGAGTGGATTCTTACCAAGGTAAGTCTGTCAGTCTCCTAGTCCAAAAAAAAAAAATATATATATATTTACACAAGTTTCTAAATGACAAGACACTCAAGCTATGTAGTCTTATATCAAAGGACATATTTATTCAAATCATCTATATCATCAAATAATTTTTGTACTGGCCTTGATTCTTTGTTTTTTTGCTCTCATGGTTTGTAAAGTGTTGTCCACGAAGTTAGCTGCAGTTGGGAAATATATCTTGGATTGAATAAATTTTGCTCTTTGTTCAATTTAACATCTTATTCCAAGATATCTAGTCTGCTTAGCTCTACTGACTTTTTTTTAAGTAGTAAGGGCATTAGTGTCATAAACTATACAAATGACACTCATTTATTTTTTGAGAATTCTAGTCTATATTCATTAAAATATGCAAGGCTCTATGAAATGAAAACCTAGGTAGAAAGCATTCGGTTTATTTTGGAACCAAAACTATATGCCAAGTTTGCTGTTTTGTTTTCCATGATGCCAAATGGCCATTAATCAACTGCAAGAGAGGCCACCTTTTTTTAAAGTTCCTACAAAATATTATTATGAATATTTTGCTGCATAGATTTTGTTTGATATGCCTTTGTTATGCAAGCATTTCCATAATCCAATTCCGTGTATATAAAGGCCCCATCTCTTGTTAAAAAACACTCTTCAGCTTTTTAAGTCCCATTTACCCACCTATGATATTATAACTTTCTTATATCTGTTAGTAAAGATGTGTTTTTATGTCTATATCCTCAGTTCTGTTTGGTATGTTTATTAAACTTGTAATTTGCCATCACATAACAAAAATTAAAATAGTTATGAATAAAATTCAATTTTATATCTCTGAAGCTTTCAAGTATATTGTATTGATATTAAAATCCCATATTGACCAGTTACTCCTTATAATTACCTAAACAGATATAAATTTCAGTTTTTGTGAGCTTTTCACTTCTATTAAAGAAATTGCAGACCATGAAGTTTACTTTTAACATCACTCACACAAACATCACTCCCTAATCAATAAGATGGATTCCATCTTTTAGAGCTTGCAGAGTTAAACTATCTATGCTACAATCACACTGTTTTGTTTTAGAAAATTAATACTTTTATAAAAATTTTCCCACAATCTCTCATAGAAAAATAGACCCATTTTAGACAAGCTACCCTAAGACAGAATCCGGCAATCATTGCAGAACGTCATGACTATCATTTGCGACTATAACAATTCTTCAAAAGCGTGTTGGTGTGGCCATACACATTCCGAACGTGTCTTATCCGTCATATGCGTCATCCGTCTTGAATCAAAACATTTTGTTTCAAGATGAAAGCCAGTCAAAAAGCAGATACAAAATGAACATGGAAGTCTCTAAAGAATTAATTATTTCAAGTGTAATTCAGAACCCTCCTCTTTGGGATATATCTCACGAAGACCTAAAATTAGGTGAATTAATGATTTTATTAAGTTTTATTTTGAACATCATTTTTTATGAAGTTTCTTATTCATGACAAACCTTTTGAATACATGTTTTTCCACTTATTAACTTTACGTCACAGTCTCACAACTTGTCATATTCTTCAACTACAAGATCTCCGGCTTCGTCAAATGTATCGGCATGGGAGGATAGACAGACTTCACGGAAACCAAATATCCTACATCAGCAGAGCTCTCATTTTTGGCCAAATAAAACAAAAATATTTTCCTACATTAACTTTTTCATATTTAAATTACTTGATTTTTGTATTAATTTCAATTTAGTTACCATAAAGTAATCACAAGTCTTTCCTCGCTATAAATTGGTTTGCAGTAGTTTAATTTCCATTTTATAGTTCACTCTTTGGGGATGGGAAAAGAGTACAAAGGCTGCAGCTAAGTGCTCTACACCGATAAGGTTCCTCCGAGTTTTTAGTAATAATAATAGTTCACTCCTGCACTTTGTTAGGAATTAAATAGAATGTATTTTTTGACATTTTCATGTATTCAAAAATGTATCATCATCATGTAACAGTTTTGGAAACAATGAATGGTATTCTCCGACAACGGCTTCCTTTCCTTGTTTATTTCGTGTTCCCATAATCTTTTGTCTCAAACATTTAACTTGAGTTCTATATTTTCCATGAGCAACAATTTACAATGTAGTTTCTTCTTTGATACCATCGAACGAACTGACAAAACGCATTCTATCTGGCCATGACTAATATGTCAAAAAAGACGCAAGTATGTGAAAACCCAAATAACGTATTGCACATGACAAAATGGATTCTGTGTGGCTGAACCCTAAGTCAATGAACCGCAGTCTCCCCTACCCTTAAACCAGGGATTTTATTTTTCCTAATGCTCCATGATCTACATCCTTCAAAGACAATAGTTGCTTTTTTGAACTATAACAGAATTTAAAATACTATTTATATTATACAAATTATTACTAAAGGGTAAATGTTGGTGTATATATTTTTAAAGTTGATACGTTTAAATGTACAGATTTAAATTAAAACGATCCTGTCAATTTCCAACATTGACATTAACATTCTTTAACATCATGTTTTAAAGATGAGATTATCTGCTTTTTAAAAACAATTCTGTTACTTTTTTTATAAGAAACCAAAGGAACTTTTATTATGAAGGTGACCTGGTTATAAAATAATAAATTATTTCCACATTATCATGTCAAAAACATTCTGAATTCTGATTATCTTGATTCAGAGTTATCAACTAATCCAAGAATTTATTTTTAAATAAATAAAACCTCTAAACCACAAATAACATTTATTTAAATCTAAGGTTTAAATAAATTTTATTTGTGGTTTAGAGGTTTTATTTATTTAAAAATAAACATTACCCCACAGTTGCTTCATACAGTTATAATCCAAGAATGTAAGTTACACAGTATCTTTTTGTTTTCATGAATAACCTGTCATCAAAAATTGTTTCAAATTTGGAATTTTTAACTAAAGTTTTAAAAATTTTAAATCACATTCTTCAAAATAATCGTTACATTCCCGACTTAAATATTACGTTTGAGGTGCTAAATTTATTATTAATCATGTCTGCTCATAATAAAGTGCCACTTTTGTTATTTGTTACCAAGATTTGTAGTATTTTTAGTCATTTACTTGTACTCTCTCTATTTGAGTATTTATTTTAGCTGAGTGACTGTTTTTTTTACACTTATTTTGTTTGTACTTACATTTTTGTCTATATAAGTGTTTAAATTAGTATTTTCAATTTAGTATTATGTATGATTTTTACTGCCAATACATTGTGTATTATGTACTGAATAAATTATAATTATATAAATATCTGTATATAAAAAATTTTATTTTATTTTGATATGAAATGTTTCATGTTTAAGTGAAATGCCATGTAAATGATATTTAATGATTGTTTGTTATAATTTTAGAAGTATATTTGAATTAAATATATGTATTCTGGAAAAAATATAAAAATTTCTCTGTTATTGCAACTGGTTTTATTTTATTTTTGATGTAGGTATTTACCATAGTTCTCACTTGTTTAACCAAATAATACCATCCTGAGGGTTTATGATTGAAGTAGAGACCAGAGTTCACTACCTTTTTTAAACAATTATTGCATCTATCAACCCTTTAATTAGTAACATGTGCCTTGCCCTAACATGCCCCCTGGTAGCAACATATTTTTGACAAATTTTTACAGTGTTTTTTTTCTAATTATTTTTTATATTTTCTCTAATTTTTTAAAATTATATTGACATTTGTAATATTTCTTATTGTTTTTTTTTTTAATTTACTTATTTTCTCATGTTAACTAAACTTTACCATACATTTACGGACAATTTATTTGCTAAAAATTATCTGTTCAACTTTTTTTTGTAAAATACCTATTTATTGTGGAACATTGCACAACCTTCAAAATCAACTGTAAACATGAGGAAAAACCCATAGACTTTGGACACAAGAGAATGGTGACTATGTACCCTGTGTACTACTTATTGTCCAGATAGTTGGAAATATTTAACCTAGAATACAGTACAATACACAGGAAAACAAATCGAAAGCGTATGGTAATGCTAATCTGAGAGAAATAGTAGGACATACATATACAGGAATGCTCCCGCTGGCCGTTGTGCGATCTCAGGTACTGGTATGTGAATGCTAATCAAAGGGTTAAACAACACCACTTTTCTAACATTTTTACTTATTACCAGTAGCCATTGACCGACAATCCCGACTGCTTATACTCAAAGCAAGAATATTCTTTACCATTTTATAGACCATTTTACACACCACATAGCTGGGCACATGTATGTTCCCAGCAGACATGATACATTCTGTGCTTGCACATAGTAACTACAGTCAAGTCAGTCAAAATTAATGACGATGACAGCAACATTCAAGTTGAGATGACTGTTTAAGTTAACATTGGGAAAGTGTAGTTCTAGCTACTAAAATTAGCCATAAGTTGACAAACTAAAGTAATTTAATATTTCTTCATTTAATTACATGCCATGTTTAAAGGCACAGTTACCTTAAGTGTACATTCCTTACACGTTTTAACAATTCAAGATATTTTTAGAAATATGATATTTAGAAATTAAAAATTGTACAATAATGATTTCTGAAATTGTTTACAATGTATTTATATAGTATTTAATTGTAGTCACCCAAATATAAACCTCCGCAAAGCCTGCTCCTGTTTAAAACTCTATGCGTCCCCTCAAAGGTTAAAATATAGACAATCGAAGCAAGTTTTTGGTCATACAATGAAAATGTTCAAAATTGTTTTAAGAAAAATATTGCCAGAAAGGCTTAAATGAAAGATGGAATCAGGGTAACGTTAATAAGATAGAATTCAAATACTTGGTGTTTGTCCGAAATAAAACGGAATAAAATTGATAAAAGACAATATCTATTGTTGAACTCAGATTTGATTTTTGAATTGTAGACGTAGAGGTGTAAGACTTACTCAATATTACTGTATTAACATCATATTTTTTTATAGAAAGTAAAGATAATTTTCATTGTGTAAAATAAGGTTAATTTATGTCTAGCACAAAACATAAATTAGTGTGTATCTCTTCATTAAACTGGTTTTAGCTAGTTATAATCTTAACTTTAAAAGATGTAAAAATTTATGAGATGAGGAAGTTTGTTTTACTGATAAATATTTGAGTCATAAATAAAATATATTTTTCTTTATGTATAATTGAATAATTTATGATTAAAATGATATACTGTTGTAACAAGGACAATATTTTTTTTTTTAGATAAAAGTAATTTATGTAGGCTAAGTAGTGTATTTAGAACTGAGACTGTGCGGGAATTATTACTCTACAGTTGTGTTGTTCCAAATCTTAAGTTATAAATTACTCCTTTTTAAAACTTAGACATTCACATAAATATTACACATTTCATATTCATAATATGTGTGTTTGGTAAAAATGCAATATTTTGTGATAAAACAGTAAAGGATTAAATTTATTGCTTTGAATTTTTGGTATTTAGTGACTAGAAAAGTAAATATATCAACAGGGGCTACAGTCAATGGAGGGAAACATTTATGCACTTGAGAAGTGTGGTATGGGTAAAGGACAGTTATGGAAAGGAAATTAGTGTATGGAAAAATAGAAGTCTTGTCTAGCAAAGATAATTTTCTTTGGCCTTTTTAAACAATAAATTTCTAAAATTTATGTAGTTGTAACCCAAAAGAATATAATCAAGAATAGTATGGTGAAAAGTAGATGAATAGATCAAGAATCAAATAATTCATACCTTATCAAATTTTGATCCAATGAGAAAGGTAATATGTGATGATATCATCCTTCTAGATTAGATGATATTTTAACTGGGATTGATTTCTTGATTATTGCTTTTGTGAAAGCTACATTAGTATTGAATACTTGATAAGATATTAGAACTTTGATCTTGATTGAAATTGTGAGACATTTTTATGTGTCTGTGTAGCAGGTTATTTTGGACATTATTCTGAGGGATTTGCTCTCCATAAAGGTCTTTGCTTTCTACTCAACTGCTGAGGTTACTTCCTGTAACTCAGTTTCTATGGAATTTATAGATTTCTAGTGTAAACTTATAGCATTCCTTTTATCTACCTTTTATAGCTAAATTTATCGGTATGATAACTTATTTTGTGCTTATTGTCCATGACATTCTGCAAAAGTTAGTAATATTAAACCCCTATGAATATTACAAACTTGAAGTTGCTTGTTGTAATTGGCTTGAATTCAGGGAATAAATCATAAGTAATTATCGAGTAACTGAGTGAAAACTTTCAACTTACTTGCTGACACGTTTTGAAACAATCCTTTCATTGAGGACACCAACTCGCTCCAAAATGCGTCAGCAATTAAGTTAAAAGTTTTCACTCTGTTACTCAATAATTACTAATGTATTATAAACTTATAATTAAAATACATTTTAGAAAAATGTAATGAAACAACGTTTCTGAACACTATTCATCATTCTGATACTACCTATGAAAGCCTATCGAAGTTTTAAAAATTTTCTTAAATTACTTTTTTCCAAGTTATATTACTAACTTTTTGACATGAATATTTTTTGGTTTTTCTTTAGTGAAATCATTTCTCTAATGATTTTCTTACATTTATGTATCACAGGCTTTAAATATGTCTTGTTCTTTTGATCCTGTCACCCTGGGTAACTCCTACCAGTTATTTACAATTCATATATGATTGACTATTTAATATGTAACAAATAACAATAATACCATTCAAAGAAGACAATAGCATAAATTATACTTTTCTCAATAATCACAAAAAAAGCATTTTATTCCAACTCAGTTAATTGTGCAAAAAAGCATTAAGTATGGTATATACTTGCTCTTGGTTATATGTTAATTAGGGGGAACGGTTATACCTTGAGCATAGTGAACATTAATAATAACTCCAACACATTGTGTCCTCTTTCGGGTGTTTCCACAGTCCCATGTCTACAGTGTTATGATGAGTTGATATAGTTTCAACCACTTAATGAGCTCCATTCTCAGTGATTTAATAATCGGACACACAATGTAATTTTTTTTTAGTGTTGTTTTTTTTATCTCAGATTTTCAAGATAATTTGACTATTTTTTAATCTAATCATCCTTACAGCCTTACTAAACATTGTAATCAGATCACATTAATCTCAAATAGTACTCATGAGGAGTGAACTTTGAGTTTTTAAAATGAAGCTGCATTAAGTACCTTGAAACGGAAGAGGTATGTCCTTGGAACAGATTCATTCCTACTCAGAGAAATGGCATTTGAACAATCCTGGTAGAACCTTCAATATATAAAGTTGCTTGTTGTAATCATCTTGAATTCACTCATTAAACTATAATTAAATAATATTTAACTAAGTGAAAACATAGGGATTACTTGCTGATGCGTTTTAAAATAATCGTTCCTTTTACAAAGCAAAACTATGGTACAAAATACAAAAAAAAAAAAACACTAAAATTAACACTTCAGATAGGGAAAACAAATACATCACATTACCATTCATAAACAAAACAAGAAACAAAATAGTCCGTAAATTTCAAAAAAATAGGATACAAAATAGCATACAAAACGAATAACAAGATACAATACAAAATACAACACGACACCAACAACAAAGATAAACTACAAGCACCAGGCGTATGCAAACTAAACTGCAACAAATGTAACAAATTCTACATTGGACAAACAGGTCGCAGCTTTAAACAAAGAGTTGAGGAACACAAACAGAATTCCAACTCAACATGTTACAATCACATAAAAGAAACAGGACACAAATACACAGACATTTACCATAACCTAGAAATCCTACACATCAACAAAAAAGGACCACATCTCAACACACTAGAACAATATGAAATTTACAGACATACAAAAACACAAAGTACAAACATATTAAACGAACAAACACAATACAAATCACACATACTCTTTGATACTATCAAAAACCTGTCTTTAAAAAACCGTCACCGCTTGACCCGACATCTCCAAGCAGGAGACACATGACGATCGCTACATAGCGATCGAAAACGTTCTGTCTCAGTAGGTTTTAACAAATTTAAAGTTCGGATAGTCATAAACTATTGTTTAAGTAATTAATAAAATTCACCAAACGTAATGGATTACAAAATTCAAGAATAAACTAAATATAAAACACTATAATTTTTTGACATTATATAACATCTGATACTAAAACCATGCTGCCTATCTCAACAGTGCTTCCTAATAGCCATCCTAGAGATTCCTTGATATGTCTTGGTGAGTTAAAAAGACATTAATTATGTCTCGGTAAGTTTCTTGGCAATACATATCATGAAGAAAATGCATAGCTGGTATTAACCATAAGAGATGCAGGAGAACCCCTAGATGCACACTGAGACAAACTCACACTTAAATACACTGCCAAGGAGGAGAATTCATTTAAGGATCGAAAATCCTTTCCAGGTTGTACAAGAAGCTTCTACTTTCCATGACGTCATCGAGCCACTTTAGACTGGAAATGGAGGGTAAAGGATCTTTTGAGAGGCCACAACTGTTCCCCCTTTGGGTCCAAGATTCTACTAACTAAAATCCTATGTGTTGCCTTCACAGCAGTAATTTAAGCTCTCTTAAAAAAGTAGTTGGTATTCCTTCTGCTAAGACCATTTTCTTTTAAGAAATTAATTAGCAGTCAGGCTTCTAGCCCCCAACTTAAACACATAAAAGGTGAATCATTTATTCTTTTATAAAGAGCAGAGGACAGTTTATATTTATATTAGTTTATAAATTACTAGGCTTATATCAATGCTGCTTTGGAATGTTTGTATACTGGGGTTTTGTTAATCCAATAACTTCACACTTTAATGATCTTGACAGACCAGTCATATCTGAACAAAAAGATATAATAGCCAGGTCAAGATGAAATTTATAATACTTGTGTCTCATGTCCATAAAAGAGATCCCATTATCAACTGTCTGAATGATGCCTTCATCATCCTTCCAAGTTATTCCCTTTGAGGCAGGACAAAGATAATTTCAACAGATCCTGCCAAAGTACCTTGGTAGGTCCACACAAATAGCCAAATTTACTTCTTCTCTAAGAAAATTATAATTCCAGTCATGTCTTCAGATATAAATAATAGCATTCTTTTAAAGCCAAGGGGACACCCATATAGCACATGAAGCTGAACCTGGATCCCTCAGGCAGAGTCCACAAATATTGTTATCATAAAAACTCTATTTATTTGAGCTATTTCGGATCTGGCAGTGTATATTGTAATGGATTTGTATTAGACTTTAAAATTTTGGGAGATCTTTAATTTAAATAAGCACTCCACATCAGCTTGAGAAGAAAATTTGACTCTCCCCGTATAAACCAATCACCCTGAGCATATACTATTAACTGTGAGGTTTATCTTCCTCTAACATCAGAGACCTAATCCTTTCCATTTCTGACTTTTCACCAGATTTTCTCCAACTTAACCCTTCCTAGTATAAAGTTGTACCTTTCCAAAATCTCTCTTTAAAAGGAAATCAGACACTGAATATAGGGAAACAATCCATGCTAAACAATGAAGCTAATTTATTAAGTTTGAATTCAAAAGTGATGCCGTTCATAATGGATAACAAAATCTGGAGTGTAATTAAAACTCACTCCAGTAACTGGAGTTTATGTTAACAGTAATGTTTATATGTAACAATAACAAACAAACAAAAATGCAATAGAAGTCTTTGACTTTGGTAAAAGATGGTTATTTTTATTCATTATAGTTGAAAGTATCCTGAAACTATATCTAACCCCGAAATTCTATTTTTTTAATTCAGTTAAAATTTCCAAAGCTTTTAAGGGTAATTAATCGAAGATATAATAATTTTTTCTGCTTGTATTTTTTTGAAATTAAATTTACTGTTTTTCTTGTCTGATTATTTTAAAAATTATAGGTAATTTGCCTCTGCAATTCAAATGCTTCATAAAAAATAATAACAAAACCTGATTTGCTATATTTATTACTAGCTTTGCAGATAATTATTGAGAAGTAAGACACAATAATTTGTGACAGAAGTGAAATCCATAAAACATATCTTTTATAGAACAATGAACTCAAATTTCAATTTAAATTAAGTTTTCAACAAATCATATTTCTGAAATGTTTGTTAGTATACTATATCAATACAATTAAAGAATAAGTAATACAATCAAAATAATATTTAGAGTTACTTGTATCATTTAATATTTGTTGTTTGAAAAATAAAATTTTTTCTCTTGAAATGATAATATAATTAATTAATGTTTTCTAAAAGTAGTAAATTAACAGGGACAGAATAAATGAATAAAGAAATGTTTACAATTTATTCTTTTTAATTGCATTGATATGTGCAATATTATCTGTTAGCAGTTTAGATTACTGCCGCTAAAGCGCTGCTTGTTCGGTGCTGCAGTTCACTGACTAGTTAAATCGAATTATAAGTCAATGCTGCGCCAACGTGCAAAAGGTATAAATAGGTTATACTGCCGGTAGAGGTCTCTACCGGTTAGTCGATACAAAATACTCTTGTTTATCATCACTTTTCTGTTAACATGGCGCAAGTTAAGTGTTGTGTGTTTGCTAGTGTTGTGTATTTTTTGACACTTTTATACGTTTGTAAATCCATGAATATTGTTGATTCGTCGCCGATCGTTGAGTCAATACATATAATTAACGAAACTCTCATTACAGACCCAAACGACGAAATATTTTATAAATTATTAATAGAATTGAAAGGGTCAAATTTTTATAGTGGAATGAAGGTTAGGGCTACTACAAATGCACACAAAAGTGGTTGTTCACAAAATAAACATCTAGATATCGATGGTCATTTTAGTGAAATTTGGTCAAATTCTACATTCAGCGTTATGACAGTCCTTTTAAAGTTGGAACCTGGAATTAGTGGAAAGACGTTTTTTATTTGTGTAAAATTTGTGCATAGAACTAGTCCAGATAAAAGTTTTTATACAAGTACGTTGTCCAGTGATGTTGTGAAATGGATACATCAAGGTGATAATGTGGTATTTGAGACAAAAAGTGTGGAAAAAATGAATGCATCTAAATCCGTCTTGAAATCAAGGTAAGTTTCTTAAGCTTGCTAGGCTTTAAAAATTTCATTACAACTTAGCCCAAAATATCAAAAAGTTATGAATTGGAAAAATCAGCCCTTGTTTTTAAACACTCACTCTTGCTTTTAATTTAGTGTGTTTATCTTTAGCTTAATTTTTATATGAAATCATCCAGTACTGTAATTATAAATTATAGTTTTACATAAACATTTATTATTACACTAGATTTATCATACATGCAATTACTTTTAAACCCAAACTGTTTGTTTTAAAGAATTGATGAATTAAAACTATTTTAAGGTAAAAATGTCTTCAATTAAAAAGAAAGTTTTCATTACAGTCAGTATATTATTAGAATATCTGTGATTAGTATGAAGTTTTGTGACATTTTTTGGTATACAAATAAAGTGTTGACCTATTCAAATGTTACTATATAGTTGAATTATGTATTGAATTTCATTGATTGAATGATAATTAAAGTTCAAAGTATGACTTCAATTAATGTATTTTAAACAGAGAATCATGATGTAGCTAATTATTGGGTGAGAATTATAGTAAATTATTACACTACTAAGTCTTTTGATAGCCAAGGATTTTCAGTTAAGCAATTGTTATAACCTCCAGCAATTTATAAGCTTTAACAAAAAGTCAGTGATAAGGTTTTATCCATTGAGCTCACAGCTAGGTATATTTCCAATAGGCAAAAATATATTATTCCTAACTAACAACAAGAAAAAAAATTGTCAAATAAATTAGATATATAAACAGTGATTTCTAATTTGGTTGTCTCCTTAAAGCAAAATTCTTTTTTTAAATTGTTGAAAATTGATCTATTCTTAATAAAAACATGAGAATTTAGTCTTATCTTGAGGGAAAGATTTGTAAGGAAATTATTTAATGCAGGCATTACCTTCTTTATTAATATTGTCTTTCTGATTCTTTGTTAATTAAAAGTCCTGTTCCAATCCACAATTAGGAGAAGATGAGGATTAAGTTTCATTGATAAAAAATATTACACTAAGTTTTGTTCAATATTCAATACACTTCAGAGCAATTAGAATTATCGAGAATTATAAAACATTTTATTATAATGTAAGACATACAAAGAATCATCCAAAACAATGGTAGCCATATAGTCTACAATACAGTATTATTAAGCTAAAAATCTTTATTGTAACTTTATTGATAAATGGCATACACTACATTTTAATTAATGCAGGAATTAATGTTTTCTAATCATTTATTTTATTCATTGAGAGAAGTTGATAATCCCGTGAACACTATTCTTTGGTTATCTTTAAACAAAAATTTAACACTATAAGTGGATCCTGCTTTGCGTTTCTTATCCAGGCCATAGGTTTTAAAATAGTAGTTACATATTTTAAAAGAAGTGAAATGATATTTTTAATGAAAGGGGAAGAGAAATGAAGAAAGTTCCAAAAGCCACTCCTTAATTATATGTATATTGGGTTTTTACAGGTTTATATTTAGCAACACAAAATATTTTGTGAAACTGTTTTGGTGCATCTATAACAAGTAATATAAACCTACAATAAAGTCAATTCCTACTCAAGTCAACAAAGAAAAATTTTATTTGAGTTACTTCTTATCAAAATAACAATAAAATACCAATAAAATAACAATACAAATTAAGTAATATAACCTATACCTTAAAAACAGCAGTTCCACCACATACCTTATAACTTAAAATCATATGTTTTATGAAATCATATGTTATCACCTCAAACCATCCACTACAAGTTTAAACAAATATATATTTGAACTTGAGTGGATGAATAAAAAGTATTTTATGAAGGACTGGAAATTTGAACAAGATTTATGTATATATATATATGAACTAATAGAAGGAATTGAAAAAAAGGTATTACACTTTTAACACTTAAGGTTTGATAAATACTTGTATATTTTAGGAACGAAAAATATATTTGGATAAACATATAGGTCCGATTATTTATTTTATATTAGTTGAAAAATATACCTCTGAAATTTAAATTATTTTTTGTATGGTTTGATTCAGGTATTATAGAGCCAACTGTAATAAATTAAATTATGTAACATTAATGTCTTGTAACATGATATAATGTTAATATGTAGCCTTCATGGTATTTTATCATTTAATTTAGAGAATATATGGTTATTTTAAACAGCAGTTGTAATAGATTGTGCCAATTCTATTAGTATAATAATAGTACTCTATTGGTATACTAATTTTACTACTACTAAAAATTATAAAAAACACGATAAATCAAACCTAAACAAACAAGTGTTTTAAACATATGCCAACCCGTGTATGGGAGGTTTTCAACTATACCCAGTTTCAATAGGCCAATCACGACGTAATTATATCACTCCTTATGCATATTACGAGGTTTTTTTTAAAATATGTAACTTTTATTTTATTTTTTCTTATATAATTTATTCGTATTACGAGTAATATAATAAGGCGTGTTTGCTATCTGTTTAAAAGGAATAATATCTAGATTCAAAATTGTCACTAAAAATACCTAAATGTAACAGTTTAAAGAATTTTTGTTTTTGTATACCGAAGCCTAGTAGGTGATATGGAAAACCATCGGCAGATCAGTACATGTGAAATGCGAGGGTCGTCTAATCCTTCAGGGCGCTTCCGGGTCTGAATGAATAATTTTGTATACACTGCGTCCAGAGAGGATTAACCGAGTACACTGGTTAAGTGTTGTGTAATAGCACGGAGCTCACGTATGCGCGAACCATCACAAAGCAGGAAGGGTTAGGGAAACGGGGCGTTTCAAAAAGGCATAAATGTTATTTCTAAAACAGATTTCCCCTACTACTCCAATTGTATACTCATAAAACAGTCGCTAATATACAACTTATGATTAAAATAATAACGCATTCGTTTTATAAGCCATTATGGAAAATTTGTTCGTTAACAATCATTTAAGGAACGTAAGTCAATGTGAATGAATATTTCAGTAGTTACTGACATCAGACAGTGCAGTTCATTTACTGCCGAATTATTTTGCATTAATACTAGGCTTACTATTGTGCTTACGTTTTGAGTAGTGTAAAATTAACCACCAACTAGCAAATTGTCATACGCTTCATGGGTTTAAATCTACGCTTAATGGATTCAAATCAAATGAGGAGGAATTCTGAGAAAATTTTATAAAAAATAATTTTTAAAATTTAAATATTATAATAGTCATAGTTAGTTTATTATTATTGTAATATAATAATTATTATATTTCGCCAATTATATGTTGTTGTTGTCGTGTGACAAGTGCAATAAAAAAAAGACAAAAAAGTGTTCAGAGAAAGGTAGAGAGAGCACAGTTACACGGGTCCAAAGGCGTGAAGCACTGCACTGGCCACATCTGCAGCTTTGTCCGTATAAAGGGTCTCCCTAGAACAGTTTAAGTCAATTTTAAATAGTGCTGCAATGATGGATGGGCAGTTGAAGAGATGATCGGGATCAAGCTGTATCCCTGGGCAGTGCCTACATTCAGGGTATGTTCTTGATCCATCAGGCAAGATTTTCATGTCTTTGGGGTGCATTGTCCTCAGTCTGGCAATTGTTTTTGTTATTTCCCTGTCGAAGTTAAGCTCGGGAAGTGATGATTTTCTTTGGTTGTTATGGCAGAGCTTCTGTTTTGCAACGGCATTTACGTCGGAAGATGTTGTAATCACGGGGGCTGGTTCGATGGTCCTCGCTTCCTTGGCCAGAGAATCGGCCTCTTCGTTCCCTTTGATGTCGACGTGTGCCGGGATCCAATGAAGCGTACAAAGCTTCTTCTTTACCTCTATTAAGGACAGAAGGGTATTGATCTTTTAGGCGAGGTTTGTATTTCCTTTTTGGAGGGCCTGAAGAGCAGATTTGCGATCCGTGAAGATTACTATGCCATCAGAGGGGTTGAGTGTTGTCCAAGTGAGGTAAATACTCAGAGCTTCTTTGATTGCGATGAGTTCGCTTGTGAAGTTGGAGGCGATTTTGCCTGCTGCAATTTTGTGTCTGGAAGTTGAGCTATCAGGGTAGGTTATAAAGATTCCGGATCCACCTCTATCGCAGTCAGAATTCGAAGAGCCGTCGGTGTAAGCAGCGACCAAGTGTGGTTTTAAAATCTTGGCAATAGTTTCCATTCCTTTCCTCTTGAGGCTCTTTTTTGGAGCAGGGTTCGAGGAGATTCAAGTTTATATTCACAAAGGAGGGTGGTTTGACCGGTAACCTGGGTCGCCAATCATATCTAGAAATTATTATAAAGAATAAATTATTAAAAATTGATTAACACACGATAAGAAACTTTCAAACTGTTTCAAAAATTAATTTGAGTAAAATTTGGACTAATATAGGATTTTTTAAAGATTTTTCAAAAGTTATGACTAAATGTTTCTTTAAATTATAAAACTGGTGTAGAAATCGAATATCGGGTAAAACTTGATGAAAACTGTTCCAGCTCAGTATCTTTTTTTTATGTTACCAAAAAATAAATTCTAAATAAGGATAAAGTAATTAAAAGGTTTTTAACTTGGTGTAATGGCTTACTTGCTGACGCGTTTCAAAACATGCGTTCCTCTTACGAAGCTAACCCTGTACAGCAGTATTCGCTTAGTTAAGTTCCTTTTCATTATAATATAATAAGTGAATTCAAGAATTACGTATAAGTGAATTACATAAAGCAACTTGAAGAAAAAGTGTCGTAAAGCATAAATAGTGGTTAAAGTTTGAAAAAAGGGAAAACTCTATAAAGGAATTGTGTTCCCGTAATAGTGTTATGTTTCAGTTTCTTAAACTTTAAAAAGAATTTACGATGTGCGACACTTATTTGTTTTTCTTAAGAATGGGAAATATATATATATATATATATATATATATATATATATATATATATATATATGTATATATATATATATATATATATATATATATATATATATATATATAAAGAACAAAAGTCAAAATACAAATACAAGAATTATATTTGAATTTACAATTCAAAGCTTTTCGTTGGCTAACAGTACCAACATCATCAGGAATATTAAACAATTAAAATTAACATATGTGCAAATTAGATCAAATAAATAGTTATGCCAAATCAATTACAATGTTGTTAAATTTTTTTTTATTTTGCTGCCCTAACATTACAAACACTGAATATATTATCGAATTTAGATTTTACTTGTATTTGTTCATTTATCAACTCATTATTAGTATTATATTTATGTATTTCTAAAGCTTCATAAATATTCATTCTCAGGCCTTTGTTAATTTCTTTTATAAGTATCATATTATCTATATTAGGAAATAAGTGATTATTATTAATACAATGACTAGCAAAATTTGATTTATAAATTTCTGGCTTTTTATATGCATTAAAATGTTCTTTATATCTATCTTTAAGTTTTTTCTTAGTTTGTCCTATATAAACTTTATTACAATAATCACATTCTAATTTATATACACCGTTTTTTTCCTGCATATTAATAATATTATTATTATTATTCATTATATTTATTAATTTATTATTAGTATTATAAGCGAATTTTATGTTGCTACCTTTAAACAATTTTGTGATATTTTTTACTTCATTACCAAAAAATGTAAATGAAGTCCATATGACATTTTCATCATTATTTTTGTAAATTAGATTATTATTTTGTTTCTTTAAAATATTATAATTAAGTTTATCAACAGTTTTCTTTTTATAACCATTCTCAATTGCAATTTGATAGATAATGTTTTTCTCTCTTATCTTGTTTTCATTATTCATAGGTATTTTATGTAATCTATATAATAAATTGTATAATGCAGCCATTTTTTGATTATACGGATGGTTAGAATTATTAGGTATAATTTGGTTAGTTTGTGTCGGTTTACGATATATGTTAAATTCAAATTCATTAATATGTCTTATAATTGTTATATCTAGAAAGTTGATCTTATTATTTTCCTCCATTTCATTATTTTATATGATAAATAAAAATATTAATTTTACTTATGAAATGGAGGAAAATAATAAGATCAACTTTCTAGATATAACAATTATAAGACATATTAATGAATTTGAATTTAACATATATCGTAAACCGACACAAACTAACCAAATTATACCTAATAATTCTAACCATCCGTATAATCAAAAAATGGCTGCATTATACAATTTATTATATAGATTACATAAAATACCTATGAATAATGAAAACAAGATAAGAGAAAAAAACATTATCTATCAAATTGCAATTGAGAATGGTTATAAAAAGAAAACTGTTGATAAACTTAATTATAATATTTTAAAGAAACAAAATAATAATCTAATTTACAAAAATAATGATGAAAATGTCATATGGACTTCATTTACATTTTTTGGCAATGAAGTAAAAAATATCACAAAATTGTTTAAAGGTAGCAACATAAAATTCGCTTATAATACTAATAATAAATTAATAAATATAATGAATAATAATAATATTATTAATATGCATGAAAAAAACGGTGTATATAAATTAGAATGTAATTATTGTAATAAAGTTTATATAGGACAAACTAAGAAAAAACTTAAAGATAGATATAAAGAACATTTTAATGCATATAAAAAGCCAGAAATTTATAAATCAAATTTTGCTAGTCATTGTATTAATAATAATCACTTATTTCCTAATATAGATAATATGATACTTATAAAAGAAATTAACAAAGGCCTGAGAATGAATATTTATGAAGCTTTAGAAATACATAAATATAATACTAATAATGAGTTGATAAATGAACAAATACAAGTAAAATCTAAATTCGATAGTATATTCAGCGTTTGTAATGTTAGGGCAGCAAAATAAAAAAAAAATTAAATAAAAAAAAATTTTAACAACATTGTGATTGATTTGGCATAACTATTTATTTGATCTAATTTGCACATATGTTAATTTTAATTGTTTAATATTCCTGATGATGGTACTGTTAGCCAACGAAAAGCTTTGAATTGTAAATTCAAATATAATTCTTGTATTTGTATTTTGACTTTTGTTCTTTATTAATACACAAGAAAACATATTGCGATATATATATATATATATATATATATATATATATATATATATATATATATATATGTATATTTGTTGATTCCATCTTCACGTGAGGTACTAGTTTTCACTAAAACACTTGTAAATATTTTACTTTACAAACTTGCTTATAGTAGCACTTACTTATATTTGTTGAGAACGGCCGTTTCGGGAGATGTGTCTCATTGTCAACTCAGACCGTAACTGATCTCAAGGTTTTCCTAACACCCTAACGCACGAAAACCTTGAGTAGTTACGTTCTTAGTTGACAATGAGACTCATCTCCCGAAACGGCCGTCCTCAACAAATATAAGTGCTACTATAGACAAGTTTGTAAAATATTTACAAGTGTTTTAGTAATATCATTATTGTTTTTAACAAAGGCAGCGTGCTGGCAGAAGCGTAACTCAAATACTGTTAATTGGGTTTTTAAAATAAAATCATGTAAGTCATTAACAAGTCGATAAGAAAGTAGCATAACCTTGTAAAAGTCTTAGTAGTTGAATTATCTTTCGATATTTATTGTGCAATGAAATATTTAATGTTTATGTTCTGATACTCTTTATAACAGACATAAAACTCATACAATTCGGAACTAAACATAACATTATTTATAAATTTTACTTTTAAATAAGCTTAGGCGTATGAACGTAAAAATACACGTAAACAAATCAATATATTAGATAATTACGCCTACCGATAGCGCATTAGATAATAATATAGCTTTTCTTAGACTTATAATATTTTAGCCTAATATAAATGCTGCATCACTATTAGGTAAGGCGCAATTCATAAAGAACATAACGTACGAGTGATGAATACAGTTGTTTCAATTCATATGTTATCAGATAATTTAAACAATTATACTATGTTATTATTATTATTATTATTATTATTATTATTATTATTATTATTATTAAATGCCTCCTATTAGCTTAAACTTTTCTTATATATATATATATATATATATATATATATATATATATATATATATATATATACATATATATTTTGTATATATAGTACAAATTTTCAATCGTTGATAAAATATGTTTTTATTCATCCAGTCGAGTTCAAATAATTTTTTTAAAACCTATAGTAGATGACAATTGATGTTGCCACAGTTTTTTTCAAATATTTATTCAATAATTAAATTATAAAAATTTGAGGCGTGTACCCCGGAGTCGAACCGAGTCTCTCATGTTTGAAGTCTAGCGCTTTTTGGCACTGAGTCAACTTTCCGTAGCCAGAAATGAAATTCTGAAAGATCTATATGAAAAACCTCCATTGTATAATCTGAGAATTGTGGCCATGGTTGCCATAGAATCTCATAAATAATTCTCTAGGAAAGAAAAATGAGTGGAAAGAATAAAATAAACAAACAAACTGGTAAACGGTATCAAACCTTGTTCCACAAACGGACAAAGGAAAGCGAAAGGGAACTACAAAACAATGCAAGCGACGAAAGAAAAAGAAAGCGTATAAATATTAACAAACAAAAATAATAGTTCAACATCATACGTAGAAAGGAAAATGGAAAATTGCAAGGAAATTGGTTTTCTATTTTGCCACTTAATATTGTTATTCAGACATATGTATATACATATTTATATTATTTGTAATTATAAAATAAAAGAAACTAAAATAAAATTTTCTTTAAGTAGGAATTGACTATTTTTTCTGTATAATATTCGATCCTTCTATTAGCTCACACTCTCCATATATATATTTCTTGTAAATTTTCAATCGTTGATTCAATACATTTTTATTCATCCAATCAAGTTCAAATACATTTCTTTTAACCAATAGTGGATGACATTTGAAGTTAATACATTTTTATTCATCCAATCAAGTTCAAATACATTTCTTTTAACCAATAGTGGATGACATTTGAAGTTAATACATTTTTATTCATCCAATCAAGTTCAAATACATTTCTTTTAACCAATAGTGGATGACATTTGAAGTTAATAAATTTTTATTCATCCAATCAAGTTCAAATACATTTCTTTTAACCAATAGTGGATGATATTTGAAGTTATACATTTTTATTCATCCAATCAAGTTCAAATACATTTCTTTTAACCAATAGTGGATGACATTTGAAGTTAATACATTTTTATTCATCCAATCAAGCTCAAATACATTTCTTTTAACCAATAGTGGATGACATTTGAAGTTAATACATTTTTATTCATCCAATCAAGTTCAAATACATTTCTTTTAACCAATAGTGGATGACAATTGATGTTAATACAGTTTTTTCAAATATTTATTTAATAATTAAATTATAAAGATTAGAAGGGGTCTAAGTCGGATTCTAACTCGGTATCTTCATGTTCAGTGTCTAGTGCTTTGGCAATGAGCCAACTTTCCCATACCTATAATTGTGTTTCTCAAAGAGTAGGAGGCACTAAATAAAGTTTTCCTTTACCTCCATCTGGTTGTCGTAGAAATTTCTACTGTACAACGTTAAATTGTTGCCAAGGTTATAACACAATATCATAAATAATGCTCTAGCATTAAAAAAAATTAATGAATTTTAACTGAAAAAAAATAAACAAACAATCTGGATTAACTGTATGGAACCTTGCTTCACAAATAGAAAATGCGAAAGGAAATCGAAAAGAAACTACAACACAATGGCAGCGACGAAAATAAAGAAAGCGAATTAATAGTCCAACACCATACATAGAAAGGAAAATTGCAAGGATATTCGCTTTTTATTTTGCCATTTAATATTGTTATTCTGACATATGTATATAGACTACATATTTATATTAGTTGTAATTATAAAATTTTAAAAAAAACTAAAATCAATTTTTTCTATATTGACTTAAGTAGAAATTGACTAAAATATTTTTTTTAATATTAGTTCTTTAATATATAGGAAATCACGATATAAAATTACTTTCATTAACATAACGTAATCTTTAAAACAACCTCTTAGTGAAGAAGAAACAGCTGCCTTAGTTTGTCTTGCACCTTCCTGACAGTTCCTTGTTCTCGTTAAATATTTACTCTTTCATAGAAATTCCTAAACATAACGCTACGTTCTACATATGCCAATCATTTTTATATTCCGTACTTTAAGTAGCTTTACTTGAGTAGTTAGAACAGTTTAAGAAATACATAAATGTAATTAGGGATGGGCCGATTCCGATTCTCGATTCCAGGAATCGTCGATTCTAGGTGGTATCGAGGAATCGTCGATACTCGATTATTCATCATAAAAGTGTCGATTCCGATTCCTATTTTGTTAACTATTAAAATATGCGTGTGGAGTAATTTATTACCAAACAAAATTTATTACTAAAATTTATTATATTTGTGTGGAAAAATAATTAATTACCAACTATGCCTTATTTATGTATTAGTTGATTTGAATGAATTAAATGATTAAAATAAATGAAAATATTATTATTTATGAAGCAACAGCAATCAAGATCGTAGCCATTTCTGGTCGTTTGACATCGCTAGTCTCTCTCTCTCTCTCTCTCTCTCTCTCTCTCTCTCTCTCTCTCTCACTAAATGTCAGAACAAAACACAAAAAAGTACAGTAAAAACTCGATTAACCGTCACTGTCGAAACCGTGGCCATGACAGTTGAGCGAATAGACGGATAACAGATACACTGTATTATTCCTCCGAAACTTAACCTTAATAAATTATATTATAGACAGATATCACTCTCATTGTTGAAGGTTTTGTGTAGCCTATTACATTAAAACAGAACTTTTAAAAGGTTTTGCCATATGACCAAGATGTTAACTAAATTAATGATTAGAGAACTTAGCGTGTAAGCTAATATAACTTGAAAGAATCGAGAATCGACTAAAGAATCGGGAATCGAAAAAAAAATTTTAGAATCGGAATCGAAAATTTTAGGAATCGGCCCATCCCTAAATGTAATTAATCACTTTTACATTAGTTTATGACTATCCGAACTTTAAATTTTGTAAATTTATAAAAACAAATGTAGCTTGGAACGAATGCAAATTGTCGTTGCTTAAACTTCAGTCCGAGTAGAATGACGACAAATGAAATGTAAAAGAAAGAAAACTGTGATGGTGTAACATTTGCACTGAATTCAGTTTAACTAAATACTTAAAAATAAAATTTAAGGTCAAAATAATTAAATCTTTTGTTAATTTTTTATATTCTATTATTGGGAAAGGGTATAGAATATACCTACACCATATTGTTATTCCTAATTTTATCTTTAAGATATTTACAAATCAGGTATGATACAATATTTTTCCCAATATTGTATCTTCATTTCGTATTAGAAAATAATAATTCCTGTTACAAAACACATTAATTTTACTTCTTAAATTAAAAACTATCCTTGAAATCAGACAGAGGAGTGGGTCTGGAAAATGTAAAACATATATATCCATTTTATGTAGGCCTGAATTTTTTTCTTTAACAGAAATAAAAGAGCTAAAGTAAGTACAATACTAATTTTAGGGACAAGTTGAGATTTTAACGAATTTCTAAGTAGAACTGCAAAAAGTCAATAGTTTGTTCCAGGTGAACATTTTTGAGTGTAGCACAAGTAGAAATTGCGAACACTTTTGGGTACCGGTACAACACGTGTAAAAACCTGAACAATTTTGCTGTATCACATGTAGAAAAGCTGAAAATGTTTGGGTCTATCACAAGTAGAAAATCTGAACACTGGGGTATATCACAATAAAAAACCTGAAAACGTTTGGTTATATCACAAGTAGAAAAAGATACCACGTGTAAAAATTTTAACCTTTTTGGTTATATCACATGTAGAAAAGCTGAAAAGGTTTGGGTATATCACAAGTGGAAAATCAGAACACGTTTGGCTACCGGTATACCACGTGTAAAACCATGAAAAGGTTTGGGTATATCTCAAGTAGAAAATCAGAACACGTTCGGCTACCGGTATACCACGTATAAAAACATGAAAAGGTTTGGGTATATCTCAAGTTGACTATCAGAACACGTTTGGGTACCGGTATACTACGTGTAAAACCATGAAAAGGTTTGGGTATATCTCAAGTAGAAAATCAGAACACGTTCGGCTTCCGGTATACCACGTATAAAAACATGAAAAGGTTTGGGTATATCTCAAGTTGACTATCAGAACACGTTTGCGTACCGGTATACCACGTGTAAAAAACATGAAGACGTTTGGTTATATCACAAGTAAAAAATCTGAACAGTTTTGGGTACCGGTATACTACGTGTAACAACCTGCACACTTTTCAGAATATATATTTTTTTCGCTAAACAAACTGTTTTAACTAATATTAAACTGGTTAATGTAAAGAAATAATATCTTCCACTGAATGTAAGAGAAATGTTTCAGTGTTTAGTTATATCTTACCTTAAAAAACCTGCACACTTTTGAGAATATATATTTTTTTTCGCTAAACAAACTGTTTTAAACAACTAATATTAAACTGGTTAATGTAAAGAAATAATATCTTCCACTGAATGTAAGAGAAATGTTTTTGCATTTAGTTATATCTTACCTTGATTTAATTCAGTTCGATCTTAATTTAACATTATTTTTCATTATAAGAAATTTACTCTTATAATGTTTATAGTAATTCAACAATTGCTTAGGGTCGGATTGCCGTGTTGCCGTATTTCTTGTTGCCAAATATGTCGGTTTAAAGTTTGTATAACACAAAATATCAGCTAATTCGACACACACACATACAAGCCCAATTAAAATATGACTTTATAGTAAGATTGACCAAATTTACTCTGGCTACGAACTGATTAGGTGTCACATTAATTCGACCTTTTCACGTATCATATCTAGGAAATAAATTTTAGGCTATTATAATATTATGGATTTTAATAAATGAATAGAGAAACTAATGATTCCGAGAAGCGGATTCTGTTATTGTGCGCGCGTGTGCACGTATACGGGCGTTCGTATGAACACATTTTGTACAATTCCTAAAACTCATTAGAGTTTAAGTCAGAAACGAGTGAAACCTTGTGAATGGAATAACCCAAGGTAACGGCTGACAAAGAGTTGCTGACCCAAATACATAAAGGTTTTTATTAAGTGTCATCCAACGGTATTTGAAAACACCACATTAAAGAACAAGAGGTTACGCTATGGTGAAGATGACGTAATTTTTCTGGAAAACATTTTGCGTACGTCAATTACCGAATCAAATTTAAGTAAATTTTTTTTCGATGAACATTTCATATGTTTATGTTTGGAGATTGATTTAGGTTTGGTTTACCTCCTGTTAGGTGTGTTTGTGAGGCGAGAACACATCAATAAAAGTCTGTTTTCGAAAATTAGTCCGATAATTTTTTTTCAGACTCAAAATTTCCCTTGATCGTAATTGATAAGAGATTTGAATAAAAACATATTTAGTTAAACATATTTAAAATCTGTTGGTTATCTTAGTTTTCTTAGCATTGTTATATTTCTTTTTGTTAACTCGTTTCGGCGAATCTTGTTAGTGACTGTATGGTCAGTCAGTCAGAAAAGGCGGGGGTTTGGTGGCCCCCGAGGTTTTGCAGCGTCTGTCACCGAAAATGGCTGCGAGTAAGACCATGGGGACAGGGATTTTGGTAAGGGCTGGATGTAGGAGGGATAGCTGCGAGGGAGTACGTTTTTTTGAATGAGACGGTACGTGACTGTATGGATGAAGTGTCATGTATTTTGTACTGCTCGTGGTAGTCGGTCAGAGATGGAGGGGGTTTGATGGCCCTCGAGACTTTGCAGCGTCTGTCACCTGCTGGTAGGACTACGGGAACAGGGATTTTGGTAAGGGCTGGGTTTAGGAGGGATAACTGCAAGGGAGTACGTTTTTCTGGGTGAGACGGTAAGCTACTGTATGGATGAAATGTTATGCATTTTGTACTGCTCGTGGTAGTCGGTCAGAGATGGAGGGGGTTTGATGGCCCTCGAGACTTTGCAGCGTCTGTCACCTGCTGGTAGGACTACGGGAACAGGGATTTTGGTAAGGGCTGGGTTTAGGAGGGATAACTGCAAGGGAGTACGTTTTTCTGGGTGAGACGGTAAGTGACTGTATGGATGAAATGTTATGCATTTTTTGCTGCTCGTAGTACTGGGAGGAGGGGGTTTAGTGACTCCCGAGGTTTGGCAGCGCGTCTGTCTGCCTTAACACTGGCTGCGGTTAGGAATATTGAGGCAGGACTTTTGGTATAGGGATGGTTCTCAGGATAAGAGTTCTGACATGCAGGACGTTATAATGGTCGAATGGTAAGATAATGGTATTTTTTACTGAACGACTTCGTATATTAAACAGCAGAGGGACTAGCTGACTGACTTTTCCCGATCATTTTTACACGTGTGATGTATGCCAACAATATGGTAAAAATGCGTGAGTGCGTTTTTATTTAGATCTATGAAACTGTGTTCTTAAAAATAACCATATTCTGATTACAACAAACTGAGGAATTATTTACAACGAGACTTAAATCTACGAATAAACCTATGAGAAATACTAAAGATGGACTTTGAATCGAAGTAGAAACGTACTGGAATGCGTGACAACAGTGAAATACAGTTGACTAAACTAACAATACTACTCAACGTAGGGGATAGGAATGGGAGGTAGAAAGGAAAGGAATTGTGTGAGGGAGAGACGTTATAGGGGTTCTAGAAGGGGGAGCTCGTGTCTACAAGGGAGTTGTCTTCATATACCTTATCTAGTCACGCCCTTATTGGGTGGGTTTAAATAGTCCCGTCCTGTCCAGATTTTTATGGAGTCAAAAAGTATACTATTAGAAACACATTTATTGCATTTTAAAGCAGAAAGGGACATCTTCTAGTGTGGGTATAGGGGGTCGTTTTTTGTGAATTACAGGTAGGACTAACATATTTTTACCCTTAATTAGAAAATAAGATGGGATTGTAACTGACGTGTCTTATGTAGACGTATTCTCAATCAGGCTTACAAAGGGCTCTTTAACGCGTCATATCTCGTAGTAAATGATGATTTGGATAAAAAATAACACCAAGTCGTGATTGTCCGTAGCCCATGTTGACAGGATCGCTTCTCATAAGTTACCTCCATTCTGTGTAAGTTCTCCTGAGGCTACAATGGTGTAACTCTGAAATATTATTTTAGAACTATTTATACTATATTAAAGAACTATTCTAGAAATAAATATGTGAACTATTACTAGACCGAGCAAACATTGTGGCCGAAAGGGGAATACTAGCAGCACTATTACCCGACCGAGTAAATATTGGACGCGCAAAATATGTGAACTACTACCAGTATTCCTCTCTGTGGCCGCAATGTTTACTCGGTCGGGTAGTAGAGCTGCTAGTACTTTGGAGATGATATTGTCAAGAACCAACATGGTAACAAGGGAACGTAGTACTGTAACAAAATTTTCCATTAGTAAATCTAATTATCGATATTGGTTTGCAACCCTCTGATGGGTGGGCGTCTTGTGTTAACCAGATATAACCGGCTGTAACAGAGAACGAAACCCTTAATATTCCTTGTTTGCAATGTTGCCAATATTGTCATTACAGAACATATGACAAAGCTGTTTTGTTTTGATAAAGGATTAACAGATAACCCTGACTAGGAAACACCCTGATTTTTCTGGATTTATCCGGATTTAGCATTCTTGGTCACAACATGTAACCCACTTTTTGTTTTACTACTGTTGTTTTTGAAGTTGTTTAATTAATTCGACTTACGTTCTTACATATGAAACTGTGTTTTATGTAGAAAGAAGGCTTTAATGTCACTGTTTTCCATGTATAAAATTTGTTTTTTGAAACAAAATTGGGTGTATTAAAAGTTATACTACAGCGTTTTTAACATACTACAAATTTAATTCAAGTAAGGATATTTACATTTGTTTAAAGAAATACAAATTACTTGATATTTGCAATTCTATTCTCTTCTTTATTTTTTTAATTGTCGGTTGTACGTTTACTTTAAAGTTATGTTGTTTGTTTATTACATTATCTTTTTCTAATTCCAAAGAACTGAACAAATCAAGTAGGCCTATTTGCTTTTCAGTTTCTTGGTGGTAGCTAGCTTGGCGATTTTCGTTTTCAACATTCACCAGAAAAATCCCGACGAAACCGTAGAAACGTGAAATCGGCGTCCGTTTTATTTACAAAAATAAACGTAGCACATCTCTGGCAAAGCGACAAACATCTGGACCAGGTCAGCCGTGCCAAGACGTCAGCAATCTTACACAAGTCAATTATTTTAGGGAATACATTTATAAGGGTGGCATTATTTAGATTTCGAAACGAGATTTCTAAATGCCAAACTGATCCCATCTCTAGATTTTGATTTAGAGACAAAGACATAGGTACATTTAAGTCTAACGTATACTTTGAGGTTAAACATCATTGATTTTATGTAACGAAACCTCTAATAAAGTTTCTGATTTGTCATTCATTCACCAAAATTCTTAAACCTTCGTTATTATTTTTTCGTGCAAAGAACTCAATTAGTCTATTATTGCTCGGATTAAGTAGGCCTACGCATAGTTTGTTCAAGGTTAATGACAGGCCACAGACCAATTCATGCTACTACAAATACACTCTGTTTCGACTTTCTATCAGAAAACCCTTTTCAAGAGCTAAAAGTCTAATCAGTCTGGCGCTGACATACAGAAAGCAACTGGTGATCGCAACGCAACGCAAACTTGTTGCTTTTTCGCAGCATACGGAGTTGCATGCACATACTGTATTCATAGAGAAGTGATAGCAACGCGACTAGCGAGTGACACAGAAACTAGAGTTGCTCCAGTCACGGCATGCTGTAAAGTCGTTTCTCATTTACCAGCAGTATTTGTTGTGTTGTGTATGCGTGTGATACCGTACCGTATTTAAATGATGATAATTTTTATTTGTATTTTTCGTGTTTCTGTTTCTTTAAATAGTGTTTTATTATAGTGGTATATCATGTCAGAAAAACAAAATATTGCTGCTTCTGGTCATGATTAGTGTATCCAACAACTTCAGGACGATACGAATGATTACCAACAATTTGTTCAAAATATATAAAATCAGCACTTGAACTATAAAATTTTATTTGTTTAAAAACTAATTTTTATTTGATTTTAATGTTATCACAATGTTATTCAAAACGTTATTCTACGTTTTGCAGTTATACGTAAAAATAAATAAATAAATGAGCAATTAACCTTAGCTGAGTGTTATTGTTAATCTTTCTTCAGCTGAAATTTATTTCTCCATCTTTCTCGCCAATTATTTGGGTAGTAGTAACTGCTAATGCTCATACTGTAATAATTAAAAAATTGGTTTGGGTAATTTCGTGAATTTGGCACAGCAATATATTGACTTTGTCTCGCAAGAATAACGTCATAGAGGTGTAGGCCTACACTGGTTTTTTGTGACGTTTTTGTAGTATCTTTCTTGAAATATAGACAATCTTCCTCTGACGATGACATAACTGACAACTAAACTAGCAACTTTATGTGAACAATCGTGTAAACCTACTAGCAACTTTCCTAATAGCAACTCAAGTTTACGTTGCGTTGCCGTCACCAGTTGGCTTCCATATGTCCGCAGTCTAAACCATAATTTAAAGTTTTTCACTGTAAATCACAGATCTGTGATTTGTCTACATTATTGTGATTAAAATTTGACTTGTCTATTAGTGCAATTTGACTTGTAAATTTTAATACTTATTAAGAATAATTAAATATTTGATTTTAATTATATTAAAAGTATTGTTTATGAATGTTAAAAACTGTAAATTATGGTTTAATATTAGATTGATGACGTTTAGCTCTTGAAATGGATTTCCTGATAGAAAATAAAAAACGTAGAGTGTATTTGTATAAGCATGAACTGGTCTGTGATCTGTCATTAACCTTAAACAAATTAAATAGTTATTAACAGACATTAAATATAGTTTAAATAATCATAGTTTTCATGGCTAGGGTTGCTAACACGAAGTAGACCTAGAGCAGAATAGTTGTCCGTCCAATAATGTAGGCTTTAAAAAGGCGATTCCCTTAGCGAGACATTTCCCCTGCAGTTAAACATTTCCTCACCGACAATTCGAATTATGTAATTGCATAACAAAACTTCAGGCGAACATTTCTCTATTTAGTGTAGTTTTAATTATTACTGATTCATTACTTTTTAAGGCTTACATCGTCAATAAAGCTTTCAGGTCTGGAATCTGTTTTGTTGACTTGATCATTTTGCCCGTTTCGATTTTGCTTATGTAGTTCCACTTAAGCCTACAACAAACGGTGAAGTTATTAATTAGGAATGACAATTTTACTTAAAATTTAAGGTAATGTTACACAATAAATTGAAATAGCAAGAGTTTTACATAAATATAAGATTTTCTTAGGGGTAAATTCAAACTTATTACTAGACAAAATTGTAGATCTTGTTACAATAGATTCAAGTAGCAAGAATATTACGTAAATATATGTTAAGGTAATGTTACACAATAAATTCAAATAGCAAGAGTTTTACATAAATATAAGATTATCTTAGGGGTAAATTCAAACTTATTACTAGACAAAATTGTAGCCCCCCCCCCCTGAGAATAGAAACTTCCTTTTATTTTATTGTTTTTTAATTTTATTTGATGGAACCAAAATAAATTTTAAAATTTATTTTTATAAAAAGTCTTTAAATAATATCTTATCTATATCTCTTTGAACAGGCATGAAAACTGATTCGTATGGTGAAAAATTAAAAGTATTATATTAGGTTGCGAACGGGGCGCAAAGGGGCGGCCGGCCGAATTGTGCCTAGGGGTAGCACCATGGCAAAGTCCGCCATTGAGTATATGTTGCAATAAATTCATGTTTGAATATTTTACGTTAAAGTAATGTTAGATCATGTTGTAACATATTTAAACACCTTTCCTTTCCATAAAAGTTTTGGTTATGTTACATTAAAATCAAATTTCAATATTTTTATGTAAAATCTGAAGTTGTTACAATAAATTTAAGGTCGTATATTCTTTAAAATAAGTTTTAGGTTGTTGCAATAAACGTAAACATATTTCCTTTATGTTAAATTTTTGTTCAATCTTATTACGTAAAATTTTACTATATCTTACAGTAAATTCAAGCTTAAGTTTTAGGTTATGTATAGTAAATTTTAACATTTTTTCTTTACCTAAAAGTATAGGTTATGTTACAATTAAACAAAATGTCGTACGTTTTACGGAAAATATTAGGTTAACCTTCGTTTTTTACATAAATGCTACAATAATTACAAACTTTAATTTTGTTTAAAATTTTTGGTTATCTTGCTATATTAAATGCTAGTTTCTTTTTGTTTCAAGTGCCATCTTCTATATCCTATATATCTTTTTCCACAGTATCGTACAGTTATTTTTCATTTCACATTCTTTCTACAAGGCGTCTTCTTTGTTTTCATTAATTCTTTACAAAAACCACGTTTAAAATGTTTCCTGTTATTTCTCAACCGGAACTGTTGAGGCTTCTGAACCAATTCTTCAATTCTATCCTTATTTCCCTAAGTTTATTAAATCCATTTACCTGTCGTTTGGTTTTGTAATTACAATAGTTAAAACAAATAATAAGTAAAATAAGTTGAAACAGTTTTCAAAGTCAATTCCCACCGAGGTCGACAAAACAATGTTATTTTAGTTAGCTACTTTTTATTTTATAATTACAAATAATATAAATACTCGTATGTACACATGACAGAATCACAATATTATGTAAGAAAATAAGAATCGAATTTCCTTGCAAATTTCATTTTTTTTTTTTTTTTTTGTATGTATAACCTTGAACTATTATTTTTGTTTATCAATATTTATTCGCATTTTTTTCGTTTCTAATTTATGATGTTAATGGTGGTCTATAATTTCTCATTCTATCCATTTCTTATAGTGCTTCATTGTTACAAAGAACCTTTCTTTTATAATTTCGTATACATCTTTAAGTAATAGATTTCTAGGTATGGGAAATTTGGCTCAGTGCGAAAGAGCTGGATTTAAAACACTTAGTTACTCAGTTCGAATCCGGCCGAGACATTAACTATTTTAAATTTAAAGTAATGAACAAATAAATTGAAAAAACTGTATTCACATAAATTGTCATTTAATTCAGTTTAGAAAAAATTTATTTCAGCTTGATTGGATGAATAAAAACGTACCTAATTAACGACTGAAAATTTATACATATATATATATATATATATATATATATATATATATATATATTACATATACATTACATACACACACACACACACACACACACACACACACATATATATATATATATATATATATATATATATATATATATATATATATATATATATACAAAAACAACTGAAGCTATTCAAATACAAGAATTATTAATTAATTCTTTATATTTGAATATAAATTAATAAATTATTCTTGTATTTGAATAACCTGAGTTGTTTTTGATTACTAAGCAAGAAAACATATTATATATATATATATATATATATATATATATATATATATATATATATATATATATATATAAAAGGGGAGTGTGAGCTAATAGAAGGAATTAAAAATGAGGGCTTTAATATATTTAATATTTATTTAAAGTTGAATAATTTAAAAAGAAGAAGAAGTTGTAATAGAAGAAGACGACCTAATTGCAATTTTTTCATGAAAGGAACGACAGAAATACATTCAAGAATAGGAAAGAAAGTTTTAGGTAGGAAAGCAGACAAAAATATTATATATATTATTATTATTATTATTATTATTATTATTATTATTATTATTATTATTATAAATCATCAAAGGAAATGATGAAATTGGACAGGTAGAATTTCTTAGCATAATATATTTCAGCAAATGTTCAGAATACACCCCGTCTATATTTTCGATGGATAAGGAGTAGCCAATAAATAATGATCATGTGATGAGCGCCTGCAAAGCGCCTACAATCCGGCTTAGAATTGCACACCAGTCACTTTCTTTCAACGTGTTTTTACTTGTGCTGCACAAAGTAGCTACCTGTGATCCGGTCTGAGGTTACGTCAGGAGGTGAAATTCAACTCTGAACTCTCGCCGAACGTATTGTAGTAGAATATAAACAAAGATCGCAGATACAGATAGGATTCGAGTAAAATTATAACACTCTTAAGGAAAAATTATTGCTCACGTTTGCAGCAACTTGAAATAAACCTACGCTTTATCGAAGCCACAGAGATATATCCACCTATTATTGGGAGGTAGGTGGAGGGAAAGATACCTAAGAAAGAGACATTTTACGATAATGGTAGAAGGTCTTCGTCAGCGTGACCAGGAAAGCTAACTTGAATAATATTTGCCTCTTAACGGGTATCAAAGAAAGGTGTCTTCGCCGAGTTTATACAATATACAGTAAACTCCTGATTATCCGTGGGCGGTTTAACCGGTTTGCGAATTATCCGGGGTCTGCCATTGTTTTACATATATCCAGTTTTTATTCCAATCAGATTCATGTGTTTAAATTTCCAAACGGTGAATTACGGCGTAAATACATATAAGTCTTAATAGAAGTTAAGATGAAGGGAATAGATATGTAAATATGTACGTACTAATTTTTACATTGAAAGTGAAGCATCCCGACGCGGGCCAGCGATATGAAAGGGGCGAGCAGACTACTGTATATAAGAGCAATGAAAAAATGCTTGGACGCCCGAAAACCTAATGCGTATCATAAGATTGTAAACAAATGTCAGCTAATCTCGGCTATAAATAGTCTAGGACGTGACATGCATTATCCATGTCTGTCATATACATTATCGATCTTTATGGCTTTGTGACACAAGTAAACACAGTGCGACAAAATGGTTAGATCTCACATTAAAGCTAAAATCAATGCTCACAAAAAAAAACAAACGAAAGTGACAGATTTTTTTTGTATTGTTTGTAAAGGAAATTAAATGTGTACATACATACTTACTTTTGACATATACTTATGTACGTATTGTAAATAGTTAGACTTATAAATGTACATGTTATAGTACATCGACATTTTAAATTATTTTCCGTAGTCTATTTATTTTGTCCTCTGAAGATTATTTGTGAATTGCATTAACATATCTTGTCATTATTTGTGTAACTTAGGGTATAATAATCGATTATCGATCGTTTTGCGTATTCTTTGTTCATAGCGGATTATCCGGGGAATTCGTTATCCGGCGTTGCCGGGCCACCCTATTCCACGGATAATGAGGAGTTTACTGTATGAGCAGGGCAGTCCTGGAGTGCGTAAATTACTGACCAAGAAGAATATCTGATAAACTCTAATTGGAAGAGACGCCATACGGGAGAGAGATTTATAGTAGAACATGACATATGTATGAAAGAAAAGATATAGTCTAGATGTGGAGCAGTAATACCTCGACTTACGCTGCCCCGTCTTACGCAATTCACAAGATACGCGGTTTTAAATCATGATGACTCGACCTTAAGGCGATGTGTGGCTGTCGCGTCATAGCGTCGCGAGAGCGTGTCTCGCTCAGTCCGTATCGTCAGCAGGTTTAGTTACGTGTTGTCCTGTGAAAAATTGTCGTGTTGACCAGAACACGATTTGTTCTCAAGCTAAACTGATTTTTGACAAAATAAAAGCTGAAGCTGGAGAGGTAGCTAAGGATGAAATGTTTAAAGCTAGCAATGGTTGGTTCAGTCGATTAAAAAGTTGTAACTGGCACAGTATTGCAAAAAGTAAAGAGGCAGTAAGTGCTGATAAAGAGGTTGCGTCCCTGTTTCCAGAAGAATAAAGCTATGATAGAAGAAGGTGGCTCGATTCTAGCCAAACCATATTCAACGTGAATGAAACTGGCCTGTTCTGGAAGAAATTCCCAAAAGAACGTTTATAGCCCGTGAAGAGAAAACATTTCTAGGTTTTAAGGCCGCCAAAGATCGATTGACGTTGATGGTTAACGCAAATTCAGCTGGTGATTACAAGTTGCAAACTCTCATAGTTCATCGCTTAGAAAATCCAAAGGCAATAAAAAAATATTTCTAAAGCTGGCTTGACCGTGATTTGGAAGTCAAATCTGAAGGCTTTTTGAGGAGTGGTTATGCTCATCATTTCATACCTCAAGTCTAACGTTATTGTAGGTCTAAACAAATTCCTATTAATTGACAATGCACCTGGCCATCCCCCTTCTACTTTAACTTATTTCGACACACGCGTGAAAGTGATATTTTTGCCACCAAACACAAATATTTTGCTTCAATCGATGGATCAGGGGGTCATCAAAATATTTAAAGCTTATTACACAAGAAGATCATTTGCGCATCTGCATCAAGCTAAGAGAGAGTACAACGAGCTCTCTGTTGAAGATTTTTGGAAACAATTCAATGTTTTAGATGCAGTGAGAATCATTGGACAATCTTGGAATGAAATTTCACAAAAAACTTTGAATTTCGTTTGGAAAAAACTGTGTCAATTCTTTTTCGCCACTGAATCTCAAACGGAATCAGTGACAGGGTCTGACGAAATTGCTGATGTAATTGAAGAGGTTGTCGCTTTTGCCAAACAACTAAATTTAGAAGTGGATAGTGATGACGTTCAAGAACTGTTAAATTCACACAACCAGGAATTGACAATTGATGAGCTCATAGAAATGCGTGAGCAAAAAGAAAGACCTTAAAAACTCAGATTCTTTAGACTCAGTTGACGTAGATGATAAAATGACGGTTAGAAACTTGACAAACGGCCATAGTTTAATTGAGCAACGCTTACAAATTTTGGAAAGCATAGACTCCAACGAAGAGCGTTTTTCTGCTACAAAACAATTCTGCTTGAGAAGAGAAAATCTTCAATTCGTCAAACGAATTTACTAGATTTTATGAAGCCTTCTATATAAAAATTAACTTCTTTGAAATATGTATGAATATAATTTTTTGTTGTATTAGGTATTTAAGATTTTAATACATACTCATTTTCGTTCTAAATTATTGGTTTATTTAGTCTTTGGTCTCGACTAAACATGATTCCTATTTGATTGTATGTAAAATTATACCCCGACTTGAGCAAATTCGTCTTACACGGTTATCGCCCGGTCCCACGTATCGCGCAAGTACGAGGTATTACTGCATTTGCATTTTATAAACCATGTTATCGTGTGGATATAGTCTTGAAACGTAAGATGGATAAGAACTTTTGATTTTAGCTTTACGCACGTTTTGCTGTACGCGTGCGTACTTTCAACTATTGATTTAAATTCTTGAAAGTTGAACCTATTGTCGCCGTGTCAAAGACTAGTTCAATCCATTAAAACGATCGGAATATCTTTAATCTGGTTGAAAACATGAATCATTGCTATCTAGATTAAGTATTTCCGAACTGTGTCGTAATTGTCTAAAATAAACATTGGAAATGTTTAATGCCGATAAAAATGTTTTCCTCCGTAACGTTTAACATACATTCTACTGAGCAAATAGCCCATAACTGATACAGTTTGCTTATCTGGGCGCTCATTGGACTGTTAATAGTCAAATGCAGACTTAAAGGCTATTATGTAAGGACAGTGACCTTTAGATGCGGTGATTAAAGCTGATTAACATTTCCAAGGAATAGAGTTACATTCATAGCTCGACAAATGTGCTTAATCCATTGATCGCTTATCCGGATTTTTTGTTACACAGACTTCTGAGATGGACGTAATTTGTATTCTTTACACGAAGAAATAATAGTTTTATCAATAAAAAAAATCGTTTATCCGGATCATTTTTTTATAAACTATTCACAATAAACGAAAATTTATCTCGTATTAGATCATATTGTTTTACCGTGGAAAATTAATTACTCGTTTATCCGTGTCTTTGGTTTCTTATTTATTGACAGCTTACTGCTTCAAATTAATATCAGTGACAATTATTTATTTCACCTTTTGAATTTTAATTGCTTTGCTCTTTGCGTGTACATTGCCTTTATTTGCCAACTTTAGTGTTATATTCCCTTCCTAATTTAAATGTTAATATTGTAATACTGTCGACTTAAATTTCAGTATTTGATTACTTAAATTTAATAATCTCAATTTTTAGTTTAGCAAATTTGAAACAGCTGTTCCATTCCAAATTCTGATGCAAAAGCTGGTGTATTGCTTATTTTCCTTTTAGAACGTATTCAAAAACACAATATCATTTGAATGCTGGTACAATAAATGCAGTGTTTGTCTAGCTGCTTGCACAGGCTCAGTGTCTAATTCAAGTATAAGTAATACACTAACCTCGGTGCATATCGATTAAATAGCAAAGATTCATATAAGAGACAAATAGTAAGATATTATTTTTTATTTATACAGAATTTCCATTCGGAAAATTGATACTTTGATGCGTTTAACAACCATAAATCTATGTTTATAATACCACTCATTGAAACTACGTGTTATAGAGCAGTTAAAATCAGCTTTGTACTATCGATAATTAGGATATTTCGGAATTTTAAAAATACACTAACGCAGAAGAAAATGTAAATCAATTATACGGACAAACAGAATTGTAGATGTTTTACAATTATCCGTGGCTAAATATAACGGTACTAAAGTAAGTCATGAGTTTTTAATTCGTTCCGATTATCCGGACTTTATTGAATTTATATATGTTTTATGGTTATTATTGTTTAAAAAATTAGTTTATTAAAATAACTATTCCGTTGACCGAATCGGAAATTACTGCTTTTTCATAGGTTTTTTTTAATGTAAAAAAAGGACGAACCTGTTAGAGTAAGTAACCAGTTTGTCCAGATTTTTCACAGACAAATAGACAATTTAATTGTATTATAATTATTCTTTGCTTATTACAGTAAGTCAAGCTGCGAATCTTTTCAGTTATCCGCATATTTAGAATTATATGCGTTTTACATATATTCTTACGAACAATGTTAATTAATAATGCAAGTATTCAGTGTTCCGATTGTCCTTATTAATTGAAAATGTCGGCTTATTAAAATATTTATTATTACGTAAAACAAGTAATAAGTTTTTAGAGTAAGCCGTCAGTTGTTTGGTGGCCTCAATAATTTAAAAAAATAATATTTTGCAATTATTCATTGCGCGAATATAAAGGTATTATATATATATATATATATATATATATATATATATATATATATATATACATACTAATATATAATAATCTAATGGTGTATGTGTGTGAGTTCCTCAATCACGCAAAAATAACTTTAGCCACAGAGCTGAAATTTTACATTGTCATTTTTAGCCTCCCTGGTTAATACACCGGCCTATTTTTATTTAGAAATTCCGTCAGGGCACCGCCCCTGGCCTCGAAAACACCCTTAACACTGAATTATTTATACTCCATTTAATACTTAACTTGGCTTAATCAGCTGATAGTAATTGTTTGTGATTGTTATTCATCTTTCTAGGTTAGCTATAGGCCTATTTTACAAATGTTGTGTTACAAGCAAAGGTTTTTCCTTCCCTTGGTATTCAAGACAATAACCAGTAATTTTATAGTTTGACATATTTAGTGGGAACTAATCTATACTATTATAAACGTAAAATCGAACACGTGGAAACGCGAAATAAATACCTGAAATTTTACATGACATTCTTAGGTTAACACATAGACCTATTATAATTTACAAATTCTGTCATTTGACCGCCCCACTGGCCTTGAAAACTACCTTATCGGTAGGTTTATAACTTATAGTTTGATATATTATTGAGATTTAATTTCAGTAAATTAAATTCAACCCAGATACAAATACAAATATTCGACAACCCCTTACGAAGGACGGTTACTCTGCTAGTTATATATATATATATATATATATATATATATATATATATATATATATATATATATAACGTCAGTTAAATATATATCCTTTACATTCGGATATAGTTCAACATTTACTTTTTGAGCGAAATTAATTCCATGGTGAATTATTCAATACTAATTTATTAGAATTAATATTAGGAAACTGCAGGAGACAGTTTAAAATTCACATGATATTGAATATAAGCGAGAATTTTTCGAATGACACTTCTGACATGCCATTTGGCTTTCTTTTGTAATTTCCTTTCGCCTATTCAGTTCACACTTTCGTTCTCTACGAGCTGTTACAACAATTGTAAACCCACCGTCGCAAATATTTATTGTCGCGTGTCAGTGAGTCCATTAAGTGTTTTATTAACAAAAGTTTTATTATATCACTTCTCTATTTTTAACGCTTACTGCAGTCTAGTTTTAAAACGAAGAACATAAAGAGTCTGCTATGGGTGTGAAGGATAGTAGGAGCAAGAAATCCCCAAGGTCGAAGGCTTTTGGGGAAAATAACCTTTCACGTTGTTACGGTTGTGACATCTCTTTTATCTCTTTCCTTCTGTTATCGTCTTCTTACGGTATCTAAACTTATTTAATACAACTTACTTTTATTCTTTCTTATGTACTATTTCAATTTCTACATTATTTTTAACGTTGTTTTCTGTGGAGGGTTCGGAAATAATATCTGACGGTTTTACAATAAAAATAGCTTCAATATCTTACAGATTTCTGCATGTTCATTATATAAAACAAAGTACAGTAAACTCCCGATTATCCATGGAATACGTTGGCCCGGCAAAGACGGATAACCGAAATCCCCGGATAATCCGCTATGAACAAAGAATACGCAAAACGATCGACAATCGATTATTATACCCTAAGCTACACAAATAATGGCCCCGGTTAATGCAATTCACAAATAATTTTCAGAGGACAAAATAAATACAGAAAATAATTTAAAATGTCGATGTATTGGACGGATTATAACATGTACATTTATATGTCCAACTATTTACAATACGTACATAAGTATATGTCAAAAGTAAATATGTATGTACATATGTAATTTCCTTTACACATAATACAAAAAAATCTGTCATTTTCGTCGGTATTTTGTGAGCATTGATTTAGCTTTAATGTGCGATCTAAGTTTCTAGAGAAATATCTTGTAGCACAATGTCTACTTGTGTCGCAAAGCCATAAAGATCGATAATGTATATGACAGACATGGATAATGCATATGTCACGTCCTAGACTATTTATAGCCGAGATTAGCTGACATTTGTTTTCAATCTTATGATACGCATTAGGTTTTCGGGCGTCCAAGCATTTTTTCATTGCTCTTATATACAGTAGTCTGCTCGCCCCTTTTATTTCGCTGGCCCGCGTCGGGATGCTTCCCTTTCAATGTAAAAATTAGTACGTACATATTTACATATCTATTCCCATCATCTTAACTTCTATTAAGCCTTATATGTATTTACGTCGTAATTTACCGTTTGGAAATTTAAACACATGAATCTGATTGGAATAAGAATTGGATATTTGTAAAACAATGATAGACCCCGGATAATCCGCAAACCGGTTAAACAGTCCACGGATAATCAGGAGTTTACTGTATAGCTGTTCACGCATACGCTGGCGATCGATCGATCGATAGATAACAAAAACGTAGCCCTACTCAAAAACATTGGTTTTTGTAGTGCGTGTTGCATCAAATGCCATCGCTATGAAATTGTAGGCGTTGCGGTTTTAAAAAACTGATATACGTAAATTTGTTCAAACCTATATGTAAATAATGTGTTTAATATGACAAATCATATATAATTATATTTATAGCGGCCTTTCCGCCGTGTCAAATCTACACGTATAAATACTACACCTCATATTATGTCTGTGGAACGGTCACTAACTTCCTCCACCCTTGCTCCTATGCTAGCCTTTCAAGGTCACGCGCCAGCTGTTAGTAATGAAAAATATAAATGAACGTTTTTTAAATGTTGATCATACACTGTAACTAACGTCCATTCCTCATTATATATACTTAATCTAGTATTTAAGTCGTTCAACACTTTCTTCGCATCACATTTAGTATGTAAACAGTTATTTGACTCATAGCCTCTTTCGGTGCTCCTAGTTAGTGTACGGGATTTGTGTGTGTACTCGTTTGCTTAAAGGTTCTTCAGACGAAAAAGTCATTTAAACACTGAGGACAGGAGAAAGTACAGCCTAAGGCATCTTACAAGTGTATGAGAGGACAATGGCACGGAACTTTATACTCAAATAATCAACGATATTGACTGTATGGGCAGTTACTTATTGGAACTAAATATGTTTTTCAGTTAATTGTTTTATTTTACGTTTAAGTGTCAAATAACTAGGCAACATTTTCCGGTAATAAAGCTCTCTGTTCGCTAAGTTTGTTACTTTCTTCACAAAATTTATTGCTCGATGTCACAAGTATGTTACCCCACACTACACGTTAGTATTAAACTTAGGGCTTTGTTGTAACTCTTAAGGGTTTGAGTCCCTTGGAGGTTGACGAATGCGACCTTTTTGACCCATATTAACATATCAAAAAACTGACGTTGTATAACAGCAAAAGAATCGCCATGAAATATGTCTCATTTTATATTCCCCTCTTAAACCTCCTACTCCCGCTCTCCCCTCAACCTCTCATATCCACGCTCTTCTATCCTATCTCCATCGCCCTTTCCATTTCTTCCATGCTTGTAGGTATGGCGAGCTTTTACAACGTTGGTGGATTACAATTCTGAAAAGACACGAATCGTCCTTGATACTTAAAGTAGTTAAAATTATGGCTCGTTAAATCATAACTCACCCTCACGTGTAATAATGGAATATTAATTATGTGTGATCCACCACCTGACACAGTCGTTAATTAACCCTTGTCATGCGGTATCTGGGGAATCGTCCTGAATTACCACTGTTTGAATAATGGAAACCTGTCGTGACAATTCTGGAAATCATGTAACAATTATGCGTTATAAAAGTAACGCTCGTTAATAATGCCAGAGCGTGTTTCAATTAACGAATGCTGTGATAGCTGAAGTTTTTGCTGTGATAATGAAGTCTGTCTATGAGTGTAACGGAGGTACGTTGAACTTCATGTGTAGCGTTAACAGTGCTGAAGAAGTGGTTGGAAATAAAGATGGGATATAAAGCCGGCTTTGAAGTGATAGCTGAAGTTTTTGCTGTGATAATGAAGTCTGTCTGTGTATGTAACGGAGGTATGTTGAACTTCATGTGTAGCGTTAACAGTGGTGAAGGAGTGGTTGAAAATAAAGATGGGATATAAAGCCGGCTTTGAAGTGATAGCTGAAGTTTTTGCTGTGATAATGAAGTCTGTCTATGAATGTAACGGAGGTACGTTGAACTTCATGTGTAGCGTTAACAGTGGTGAAGGAGTGGTTGAAAATAAAGATGGGATATAAAGCCGGCTTTGAAGTGATAGCTGAAGTTTTTGCTGTGAAAATGAAGTCTGTCTATGAATGTAACGGAGGTACGTTGAACTTCATGTGTAGCGTTAACAGTGGTGAAGGAGTGGTTGGAAATAAAGATGGGATATAAAGCCGGCTTTGAAGTGATAGCTGAAGTTTTTGCTGTGAAAATGAAGTCTGTCTATGAATGTAACGGAGGTATGTTGAACTTCATGTGTAGCGTTAACAGTGCTGAAGGAGTGGTTGAAAATAAAGATGGGATATAAAGCCGTTTTTGAAGTGATAGCTGAAGTTTTTGCTGTGAAAATGAAGTCTGTCTATGAATGTAACGGAGGTATGTTGAACTTCATGTGTAGCGTTAACAGTGCTGAAGGAGTGGTTGAAAATAAAGATGGGATATAAAGCCGTTTTTGAAGTGATAGGGGAAGTACAGAAGTAACGTTGTAGTGACCTTATTTTAGTTCCTTTCGGGCACTGAGCGTCTCTGAGGGATACAAGGACTAGAGATGGGAAAAGCTCTACAGCCAGGAATGTACATTATTTCGCCCGCTAACACTTTGTAAATACTTTTAAAGGAACTATGACAATAGGAGATTAATCTTGTAAAAGTATTTGTCGCACATTATTTCAATTCAATTGGCGCTGTACAGGTGGTAAATGATGTTCTTTCGTTAATCCGGCATTGGACGTTCGGATTTGATCGTACAGAGTAGATTTCTGTGCATTTTGTCCCGCAACGTGCGGTATTGTGGACTGAAATCCATGCATATACAGAGTATTCCCGTTAAATCTAACTAAACGTACTGTACAAATTTAAGTTAAAGAGGGCGAGTTTAACTGAAAGTTATTTTATATGCAGCTATAAAATAATGTAGCCTATGCATAAAGTGGACTTTGCGAATAAGTATTACTGTATATTGTTTATTAAACGTAAATACGTGAATTAATTATGGAAAATTAATTTAAAATACATTATATTGTAACGTTAATACATTGTAATTACAGAAAATTAAAATGTACTGTTAACAGTGCAATCTCGGGAATCAGAACTAATTTCTTCAAGGGGTTGTTCGGATTACAGCAAGGGCATACGTATGTATTTGGAAATAATGTTAAAAAAGATTCAACAATATGAATGTAACATTCAACTTACGAGCCAGACTGGGAAAAGTTTCTCACTTTTCGAATAGTAATAAGATGGTGAACTTGTTACTCTAAGAGAGCGTTTTATGTTTTCTTTTTTTACTAATCAAGCCACTAAACACTTGATATGACAGACTAAATTCACTGTTAGCTATCGCGCCTATTATTGAATGGAGGGGGGGTTCTTCTGAAAATTATGAAGAAAACAATTCCGGGAAACCCAATTGTTCAGTTGGATGTTTTTCGTATAACTCCTCTGTCTGTCTCTCTCTGTCTGTCTGTCTGTCTGTCTCTCTCTCTCTCTCTCTCTCTCTCTCTCTCTCTCTCTCTCTCTCTCTCTCTCTCTCTCTCTCTCTCTCCATTCATAGAACTCCTCTCTCGCTTTGTCTTTCCACCAGCCTCAAGGACCAAGGCTTTTGCACATGGATTACTGGAGTATTCGAAGTATTGAAATTCGTATTGCCGAGATCGCATTATAATTTGTTGTAAATAATTCTAAAGCGTTCGAATACTATATTTTTATCATAAACAACATTAACATTTACTTACAAGTACTGTAAACAGAAAAAAATAAATCCCAGTTATTAATTTTTTAAAAAATCGTCAACTTTTGCTTACCTTGAGTAGTGTTAAGGTCCAAACTTGAATCAGAGATACTAGATGGCTACGCAAATTTTAAATATCGATAGTTTTTTTTTTAAATACAGTAAATTAAATGCTAAGCAGATCGACTTGGACACGCGTAAACAGAATATCAGAAGGACTCGTGTTTGAACATGAAAGTTTGATGTTGCCAATCGTACGTAGATCTATGCACAAGGCACTATTTCGATTTACAGTCTGCAAAGTTTCAGAAGAGCGTTGCTGTCTCAGGCTGCCGGCTGACCCCGAGTCAACCGTCCTCGAAATATACATCCTGAGGAACGCAGTAGCCCCAACGAAATGACTAAATTTGCCTTGTATACCCATTTCTGTTTCGGGTAGACTGCAGAAGTGCTGTCACACTTACAGTAACTTTACTTATTAGGTATTTGAAAGCTAATGCATATCCCGTATACCCTAAACTTCATTTTCCTAGGATCTATCGCGGGGGTTGTCTTGGCTTTGTTTCTTTATCATTCTGCTCTTGCGTCACACTAACCGTATTGTTTCATTTCACTAAATCCTGATTTTCTATGAAAACCCCTTATTAGCTTGATATATGTACAATATATCCTGATTTCTTCATGCGAGTTTTGGTTACTAACTGAGACGGAGGCATTTCGCCAGAGAATGGCTGTCAACGAGAGCTGTGCGAGTTTTGGGGGCCAGTGAACCGGAAAAACTCATACTACTGGGCCAGGTAATTAGTCACCTGTTGTATACTTCAAAATAAAAAAAAATATTTTATTTATCACCAAAATATCCATATAATTGTGGTCTCATTGTTGGGAAAATAGAATAAATAAAAATAACAAATACGAAACATTTTTATCAAGAACTGTAAAGGGTTTAATTTTATGTTGAATATATATATACTGTATAAACATAAACACAAGTCAATTCCTACTCAAGTCAACAAAGAAAAATTTTATTTTATTTCTTTTCACTTTATAATTACAATAAATATAAATACGTGAATACATATAATACTTTATGTATATATACTTATTTATATAATACATATAATACATAATATAAATACTTATGTCAGAATAACATATTAAGTGGCAAGATAAAAAGTGAATTTCCTTGCAATTTTTCTTTCTATGTATGGCGTTGAACTATTATTTTTGTTGCTATTTATACGCTTTTTTCGTCGCTTGCATTGTGTTGTAGTCTTTTCGTTTTCCTCTCGCATTGTCCGTTTGTGAAGAAAAGTTCGATTACGTTAATCCATTTTGTTTGTTTATTTTAATTTTTTCATTAATTTTTAATCCTGGAGTATTATCTATGATATTGCGTGGTAGCCTTGGGAACAATTTAAGGTTATACGATGGAACGTTTTCTTATAGATCTTTGAAAAGTTCATTTATAGCGATGGAAAGCTGGCTCAGTGCCAAACAGCGCTAGACTTCGAACATGAAGATACTCAGTTCGAATCCGACCTAGACCCCCAAGTTTTTATAATATAATTATTGAATAAATATTTTTAAAAAACTGTATTAACATCAGTTGTCGTCTACCATAGGTTAAAAGGAATGTATTTGAACCTGATTTAGTGAATAAAAACCTATTATATTAACGATTGAAAATTTGAATCAGAAAAGTGAGTGTTAAAAGAAAAAAATAATAATAATAATAAAAATAAACCACAATGATATGCTATAATAATTATTTCGTACCGGGTACCTTATTTCATTATTTTTATTCCCCTTTTCATTGAGCAACAGTTTTATTTTATTTTTGTAATTAAATAACTTACAACAAATTTTCATTTTGGCAAGTACGTTGCAAATAACCCGTGGGAGAACCGTTGCACGGGATTATAAGGGATCGTTCAAAACAGCGGAAACGTCAGTTTGTTAAATGTTTTGCTTAAAAATATTCGAGTTTCGAGTTCGCAAGATTGAATAGAAACTAACGGTTGATTGATTGCATGGAATACGGTTTTTTTACGAACTCTATACCGCCAAATTACGGGGGTTATCTTGTTGCTTGGCAGGGTTCGAATCGTTAACCGACCGGAATTGCGTCATTAGTAGCCTTCCATGTAACCGCATCCTTGTGCAATTTGTGCTAACAGCTGATCTAGTGGCGTGACCTTGAACGTATTGATTCTGCACGTCGTTGCGTCTTTGTGAAACATTTTTGCAAGAGGAAAGAAACTCGTGCGTTGCTATACTTCTCCGACAACAGCTGTTATCGAGTAACGTGTAGTTTCAAGATTATGAGCCATAATGACTTAATCCTTTTAGATTGAAAAGGGTTGTGATTCTAAGTAGAATTAAGGTATATATATTTTTAAGGCGGGCTTACCCCGTGATAGAGAATATAGGGGGGATGGTAGTATCACATGTTCAGGATTTTGTACTTGAAGTATAGATCTACTCAAAGGGTGAACCTGTTACACACTCTTGTAAGAAGATACATACTGAAATGTAGATGGAATTAAAAAAAACATGATTTCTTTCTACTGGGAAAAAGTAAAATATTTTAATGTGGCTTCCACATTTAGTTAGTCACTTTAAGTAAAAATTTCAGATGATGTATGGACACTGAAATTAATTATTTCTAAATTAAAATGAAAAGTAAAAGATGTCGGTGAATAATTCTTTGCGACGCTTGTGACAAAGTGGTTAAGTAAACATGCTGGAGTCAAGAGAAGCAAACAAACCGTCAGACGTGGTGACTAACATCTTGTCCTGTTTATCCCAAAAATTTCGCAAGAATTCGTTGACCTTGGATTGTTACGCAACAAAGAAATTACAATGTGATGACGTCACTTACTACCAATTCATTCGGCGTTAATCTTTACCATTGTTGGCTTTCAAAAATATTACGGGCAGTTAATTTAGTTTTGAACCATTGCATTGAGGTGTAAGATATGATATGTATACTGAAAATAATTATTCATAAATTAGAAAAATGGTAAACGATTTAAATATTAAGTCTGAAATAATCTATGTAATGTGTTGAGAAGGAAGGTCTAGGTCAGGCATCCTTAATACTCGACTCGCGACCCTATGTGGGCCTGAGAACGATTTTGCGGCCCTCAGATTGGCCGATTATAAAGGTCTATTCACACACATCAGTTGAGTCACAGTTCCGTCACAGTTCAGTCTCAGTTCAGTCAAAGTTGCGTCCGGAATTCGTCAGTCACTTTAAGGTCTATTCACACACATCAGTTCCGGCGCGTCACAGATCAGTCACATCAGTCACGTCACAGTCAAAACATTTATTCTATAATGGATTTCCTGTTGCGCTATCTACACTCATCCGGCGCAGGTCCGTCAGTCGCTCTGCCGGCGTCCGTCAGTCATTTTCAGATTTCTTCCCACCGATATTTTTGGATTGTTCGGACGCCTGACGGTCGTATGACGGATATGTTTGCTATTTTAAAAGGATTGCTTTTTTATATAAAAGTTGTATTTCTGTGTAGAATTTATATTTTAAAGACTGTTTGTTACGATCATCAAGATGAACGATGAAAAATTGATAGAATGTGTTCGCAAAAATATAGTTTTGTATGATATGTCTAACGCTAAGTACATGGACTCGTCTGTGAAGAATGAAATTTGGGAGAAGATAGGTGCTGAAATGAATTTAGATGGTAAGTAATTGTTATTATTTATTTAGTAGATATTAAAATTCAGCTTGATACAATACAAGTTGAAGGCATAAAATAAACATAACCAGTAAATGTTTCTATATATGTTATGAAAGCAAGTTATGGTACATTTATACAATTTCTTACTTTCATTGGCGTATGTAATCTTTTGAATCAGGGGAAACAATTTAGCTTACATTGTGCCGGTTTCACGGCTACATTTTCTTCACTGCCATGGAACACTGCCAGCTTCTGAGTTGAAATAATGTTTAAACGTTTCTCTTACGTCAAAAGCGTCCCTTTTTGCATTACCACCTTGACTAGGCAAATTGGTCATCGACGAGTGTTCAGGGACTTCAATTTCTTCTGTTCTTTCATATGTATATGTGTTCTTATCATATTTTTTAATGAAATTATGTAGTATGCAGGTTGTCAAGACAATATAGTCTGCATTCTTTGGTGCAGCCTGGATCCGTCTGTTGTAAATTCTAAATTTTTGGCACAAAATTCCAAAAGCATTTTCTACAACCCTTCTTGCACGACTTAATCTGTAGTTGTAAATTTTTTTATTGCTGTCCAAATCCTGTTTAGAATAAGGCCTCATTAAATAAGTCTTTAGAGGAAATGCCTCGTCCCCTACCATGACATATGGCACTTTTGTGGTTGTTTGCGGCAAGTTTTCATTACTTGGTATATACAGTCTTCCCAGTTCAACAGCCTTATAGAAGTTGGAATTCGTGAAGATTCCTCCATCACTGTTTTTTTCCGTAAGCACCCACATCGACCATGATAAAGTTATACTGGGCGTCAACTAAGGCTAATAGCACTACTGAGAAGGTCTTCTTATAGTTGAAATATTGTGATCCAGTATTTGGAGGTGCTTGTATGATGACATGTTTTCCATCTATAGATCCTAAACAATTTGGAAAATTCCATCGTTTGTAGAATTCTGTAGATATAGTTTTCCACGTGTCCTCAGTAGGTTTTGGCATCGTTTCATGGAGTAATGTTTCACATATTACCTTACAGGTATCCATAACAATTTTGTAGACTGTGCTGTGTCCCAAGCGGTAGCTAAATGAGATAGTTTGAAGAGAATCTCCTGTAGCCAGGTACCTGAAAGTCATAACCTAAGTATAAGTGTGTGAATTTTGAACTGTCATGAAACCATTTACACAATATATAACAGCTTGAACTAATGGTATTTTGGCCTTCTAGGGACCCCAAAACGAAAACAAATTCTTTCCGGACCTAGGTCTTAGGCTACCTGCGTATAATAAGGGAAATGTGGAAGGGACTTCTTTTACCTTCACTCATCGCGCTTCCTCTAGCTGTTGCGGACTGTATACTACTATTTATTTTAGCTTGAACTATAACACTAAATAGGTTCTTTACATTTCAGGAGGAACATGCGAAGCCAGGTGGAATAATATTAGAGATACCTACAGGAAATCTATGAAAAGAACTGCAACGAAAAGTGGACAAGCAGGAAAGAAGATTAAGCTGTACAAATATTCAAACCAATTGAACTTCCTACAAAAGTTTTTGGATGAAAGGGAAACTTTTAGTAGTATCAGTATTGAAGACCTAACTAGCGACACACAGGAGGAGCAGCTCGAAGATACAACTGCTAATACAACTGATGACGATGTCCAGACTATAGAGATATTGAGGAATGAAAGTACCAAGGAACAAGTGCCAACACCAACCTTACAGACACAAAAAAAATCAACATTTCAACTACCTCCAAAGCCTTGTGTAAGCCGTGAAGAAAATAACGAACACCAACACCGAAGAAAGTGCCTCTTCCAAATTGATGGGTTTTATCATCAAAGATAAAGAAAAACCTAAACCAGCGGTTCACCCAGTCGATATTTTCTTAAAAGCAATGGCACCACCATTAAAAACTCTTTCACCGTGTAATTGGCATCTGGCCAAATCAGAAATCTTTAGCGTTGTTCAAAAATATGAAATGAAAACACTCACAGGACAACTACAACCGTATGACATTCCCGGTAGCTCTATAAATCTTCAACACTCTTCAACGCCTTCTCCTTCAACAGTGCAATCACAGTCGAGTTACTCCATCTACATGGATGACACTGCTACTGGCGCAACTGGAGAATCAAACATTCTGCAAAACTACTTTCAAACTTTTACTTAAAACGTTTGGCTCAAAAAACATTTAATTTGTGGTATTTCAGCTTTTGGTTTATAATGCTGTTAAAGTTTAATTAAATTATGACTTCATTAATTGTGTTTCAATAATACAAATATTCTTTAAATTATTGTTACATTTTACTCACATTAAACATACAGCTAGTCGTTCCTTGGGTGTCACTGATTTCCTCCAGTAAGTGTCTTGTTTTCTTAAATGCACTTCCACTTTACCGAGTAAAATATGAAATGTTTCACTTATCATCCTAAAATATTTAAAGAACTTAGTTTCATCGTCCATTAGTCCCTTAAATAACGTTATGAACTCTCCCTGACTTTCCCTTTCTTCCATAAATCATGAACCCATATCGCTTTTTTCTCTTATTTTCAATCTCTTCGTCATCTAAGGCTATCGCTATTGCAGCTAACTCTACTATAGTAAAATCAGCCATTGAGGTAATTATATATTATCCAATTTAATTCACTCATGATAAAATAAGCTTGACTGTAAGATCACTGTATCCGAGCCGGGCTGGGCCGGGCAGGGAGATGCGATGCGACGCGACGCCAAACCGAGCAAGATCTGCTGTGCGTTTTCACTGAAGCCGATTCATAATAAGGTTTCGTAGCCTTGTAGTGAGAAGTGCTGCGTTCTTATCAGTTTCAGTTGCAATGTAGTGTAATAATAATGTAATCAACTTTGATGATGATGATGTTATTGGATAGTTCCTCACTTGATGAGGAATGTGTGAGAGAAAGAAGGCGATACTGGACTCACAATAGCAATAAAGATCACGAGACTCGTGGACAGTTCGTAACTCTATACGAGAATCTCCGAACTATCAATTCACTCCGAAAGCTATCTCTCAAATGTTTCCATTTTGCTTTGCTACAATATCTGAATTCTTTGCTACAAGAAACGAAAAATAATATTGTTAACAACTGTATTATTGTGGATATTAGAGTGTTATTACTATATTACATATTGTAGCCATGTACTTCTTGTAAGATTGATCCCACAACGGAGGACTTTCTTGAATCGAACTAATTCACATTTCAATATCGGTACTCACTATAATAGTAGTTTTGAATTCACAAAATATAAAGAACAAAAAGAACTTGAAACAATATATTGTGTAATGTTTCTTTACTCACTGGGCTGGAACACTGAAATAGACTGAACGAAGGCAGAAACCGCTTGACGGAAAACGCTGGGCACGGTTCGGCGTTGTATTTGAAAGCTCTCATATAAACATTGCGTATTTAATGACCATGCGATTATCGCACGGCTCGACGTCGTCCGGTCCGGCTTTGGTGTAAAACTCCACTTAGGAGTTAAACTATTATGCTCAGAAAATATTATGTGTTTTTGCAGCTACATATGTCTGTGAATCTATATTCAGTAATCTGAAGTTCATGAAACACAAGAACACTTCTAAGTTAACGAGTGAGAACGTTGAAAACATTTTGAGAATTTCAGTTTCTTTCCAACCTGCTAACACATATGCCGTATTAGAGAGGTGTGAAAGATTTCGTCCATTGGCTTCAAAGAATAATTCTGGTATTTCTGGAGTCAAGTAAAACACATTTTCTTACTTTTTTACATGCAAAGCAGTTGATTTATTTTAGTTATGTACTGTGATATTCTATAATAATGTTATAATCATACGGTTTGTAAGTTAGTTAGTGCCTCTTGTACTCGCGGCCCTGAGGAAAACTTCAAACTATTTGGCTCTAAGAAATCCTAGTGAATCCCTTGTCTAGGTAAACGTGCTGGAGACAAAAAAAGCGAGCTAACGATCAGAAGTGGGAGGCTATCATCTTGTTCTTGTTAACCCAAACATTTGCTTCAGTTAAGAGTTGAACTAGGGAAGTGAACTATGTCAACTCAAAACAGTTAACTCTTTGTCTCACTACCCATTAGTTTATCAATACAAACACACTAGTTTCGACGACGATGTCGCCTTCATCAGTGCTTGGTTCCATCAGTAGTAGTCAAACATTGATGAAGGCGATATCGTCATCGAAACTAGTCTGTTTTTTTTTAATATAGTAGTGTGTTGGTTTTAATAAGGTATACAGTTCACTGTTTTAATTTTTACCGTTGAGAATTGTTCTCACTAGCTAAGCTCTAATTAACAGTAAATAACAGATAAACAGCTTGATATACAGTAAATGGTTTTTAAGCGGCCCTGTCTAGCCCAAACTAGTCTTACCATAAGTGTAAAAATAAAGATAATTCTGTAGTGAACTCGTGCGTGTTCGGAATAACTGGTAATGCATATTTAAGGACTCGTATGAAGTAAGGTATGGATGAAAATGAAGGTAGGACCACGTCAACATTATTAATTTTAAATAAGTAACGTTTCGACAACTAGTCGTTGCCCTTATCAAGCCCGAAATCTGATTACAATGTTTATAAATTGTGTATACAGACAACGAGTACACCCAATTACAAAATTAACGCATTTATTTTAATTCTAATCAATGTAATTTTCATTCATAAATAGGCTACCTGGTCGCCAAAGTGGCATCTTATGAGTATGGCTCTGTGCCAGACGAAGCCATAATCTAACCCGGATGAATAAACGTGACTAACAGCGTTCCAAAAGAATTGCAGACAAATAGGATAATTTCCGTGTATTCATTCCTGTGCAGTTTTGTTCTTTAATTAGATTGTGTTTCTTTGTCTTGATTAGGAAAGTTTATAAATAAAATAAATGCAAAAATATTAATGCATACTCGTGCCCCTGCAGATACAAGTCGCTGTGCACTATACTTTGATTTAAAGTAGAATAGGAATGGGTTTGTGGCAGGGTAGGGATGCGATGTTGTCAGTTCGAACGCATTGACAGTCAACCCGCCACTGCCAGCGACTGAAATTGCAGAACGAAGCAAGTTACACTACTAGTAAATCACTCCACCACAGTTACGATGTCACTGAGCGACGAACGGGAGTTTATCGTCGAATTGGCAACAAGGCTCACCCACGTAGCAAGATGTGAATTTCCTATTCGCTCAGACGGCTGTAATCCCCACTCCCTCTGGTCGATTTCACCTACGCAGAATCCTATTCTGTTTTAAATCAAACTATAAACGTTTGAAAACACTTTCAAAAGTCTTTTATTCATACATTGAAAAAAGTTGTGTAATTTTTTATTTTCATCATTTATATATGTTTCTTGTATCAGTAAACCTGCACATATATAAATCTTTAAATTATCTGTTTTGAAACATATAAGGAGCTGCTGATTACGTTATCGGCAGGACCTTATCCAGAATTTCATCCTGGTAGGCCACCACTACAGTTGTGGTAGAAGCTTACCGGAGTGTCCAGTATCTACTCCTGGAAATGGAATATCAGGAGTATTCTTTCCGTGGACAAAATGGATAATTAAATGCATTTAACTCTCACTTTATACTATTCTAGCGTTAAAAAGTTACAGTAAAGTTGGATAGTTTAATAGCGTTGAATTGAGGCATGTCAAATAAAAAAAATATTACTCAATTACACTCAGTTTCAAGGAAAAGGTAGTTATAATAGTCGAGTACAAAGATCTTTCGTTTCACAATGCTCACCTTGGTATCGGCTCCACACGTCTTGCCCAGGTTGAAAGGCTAGGAACTCTGTACAAGCGAGGCCATAATTTTCCCTATTTACAGCATTAAGGGATGATATCTCTCATTTCCTTAGGCTTACGTAATTCCTTAGACCCTTAGCCTTGTCCTGCACTGGGTAGACATCTCTTTGAGGTCATACTGATTAAAGAGATTCTAATTCAGGTATGCTGTCTTGTACTCGGTATGGCATGAATAAATAAGTGAATAATTAATGAAGAATGTACAGTCATCATCTTCATTGAGTAATAACTACTAAGAAAACTCAATTAACACTAGTTGTGATACAAAAAGTTGTAAATTTGATTTTGATTTAGAACTCACTGAAGATGATGACTTTGTCACTGAAACGCGTCTGAGTTAGTAAACTAACATTTTTGAGAGCTTATATTCTTTATTAAATATTACATTCACCTCGAAGTTTCGCCTAAAGAATTCTGTATATACGAGTAAACAAGTGATTTTAATAACTATATAAAACAACTGTGGCGTAATGTTCAATTTAAATAAATGAAACCTCTATACCACGAATGACTTTTTTCTTTTATTTAAAACCTTATGTACATTTCAATTGCATAGCAATCATCCTCAGAAGTAATTTACAATAAAAATACCTCTGTGTTTTTATTGTACATTACTTCTGAGGATGATTGCTATGCAATTGAAATGTACATAAGGTTTTAAATAAAGGAAAAAAAATCATTTGTGATATAGAGGTTTCATTTATTTAAATTTAGTGATTTTAAGTATCGGAAACCATAAATATTGGGCTAAACTTACTTTTAATTATATCATACAAACATATCCCCATCATTGTCTTACACAATATTTTACCAAGTAATTATAAAAGAATTATAAAGGAATTATAAAAGTGATTCCTTTAAATGTTATCGTATTGTGTTATTTGGTAATATATGAAAGCTCTAAGGGGCCTTATGGAGTACAGCTCCTAGCTATTGTAAGGCTAATAACCGCACAATATTATAATCAATTATTATTTTTATTTAAAATCTCTGAATGGCATAGAACGCTTGCTTTAGCTTTTTTAAGGCCTTACGGCAATGTTATACCACATTATTTTACTATACAACTGTATTAATGCACAGCTACAAAATATCCGCTTATATTAGGTTTAGTTATGAATATATATATATATACTGTATATATATTTTTTTTTTTTTTTTTTTAATTTATATTATAATTATCGAAATGTGAGCTAGCATTGGACGTTAGCGTTAAGCAATTACTTTTTTTTATAACCTAATACTTTATTTCTAGTATATTAAATAGGTACAATATATAATTATTTAATGTGGTATAAAACAGTGTCCAGTTTTATTGGGAAGCTTCTCTTTGCGTGTTTGTGTTATGATGTTATGTTCGTTTTTTCAACTCAACTTTAAAGAGAGTTATCTTTAGTTTGTCATACTTGAATTGTCTTTTGTTTTAAATAGTAACCAATGTTCCTTACATACAAGTAGAAGCGACTGTTACGTTTGTATTTATTGGTGGTGTGTTTATATTCATTTATATTGTTATAAATTTATTGCTACTTTGTTTTGTTGTTTATTGTTGTTTTTCTTTATTGTTATATATTTATTGCATATTTATATTTATATTATTACTGTTATATTTTGTAAATGTTGTAAACATGTTTATCAGTCGACCAAGTGGAATTTCATTATTCGTGTGGGTTTTTTTGCAAAGTCGTGTCTGTCGCTGAATACCAGCCTTAGCAAAAAGTTATGAATCATTGCTAAATATAACTTACGCCAGCATATAATCCTGCGATACATGCGCACTCATTCAGTATTAGAATTGCATAAGTGATGCAGCTTTGAAATAAAACCGCATTAGTAGCGAGTGCTTAAAATTTAATGAAATGAAATTCTCTGGTTTGTTACTATTTAGGAAAATTTGTTTTTTTTTTAAATATCATTTCCACAGACGCTCACTTTATTGGCTGCTGTTGGGGAGGGAGATTCTTGATATTACACTTTGAAATCCTGAAATAATCTTTTGTAGACAGAGTTCAGTATTAGTTATTATACTCTCTTACGTTCTCGCTTTCCCTCTCCCTCATGCTTCCTTATGTTTCCTCTCTTCCTTCTGGTGTTTTTCTTCCTCTGTTGCTCTTTATTCTCACCCTCTCAACACCTTTGCTCTCATTCTCCCTTCCTCTCTCCCCTCCTTAATTTATTCCCTCGCGCCTCCTTTATTCTTTTCCTCTCTCCCCTCCTTAATTTATTCCCTCGCGCCTCCTTCATTCCTTTCCTCACCCCTCCCAATTCTCTTACTTTACCCTCCGTAGTTCATCCTTGCTCCTTTACACTCTTCCCTCCTTTATTCCCCTCTACCTTCCAAACTCTAATATATTCTCTACGAATCTCCCGGCCTTACTCTCTTTCATTGTCGTCGCCAACCCCCCGACACTCTTACTCTTCCTCCCTTCCAATATATAATCGATGCGATCGTTTGTACATTGCATCATTTTTTTTTCTTTTGACTAAAGACGATTAGGTCAAAATTTGAAATTAAAATGCCCATAAGCTGCCGAATTTGAAGAGTTTAAAGTAAAAAACATCAAGTATTGAAAATTTTAAAAAATAACAACTTCCTCATTTTAAAAAAATGATCAGATGGGGTAATTTTTGGTAACTTTAAGCTGATTGGTTATCGAGTCATAGTTCCGATTACAGCTGGTTTAGGCCCAGGGCTGTAGATACAAGGGTCAACCCATTAGGACGACGTAAATTGGACTGTTTTGCGTATGACGTCAGAGCCGAGGGACTATCAACGCAGTCGCTACGCCAGCATTACGTTGCTACTGCTTTCTCATTAATTTTTAGAGGCAACTCATTAAATAAGAAAATTTATTTCGTGCAATATATTTTACGTTGAGTTTATAGTAAAATTATACATGAAAGCTGTCATAAAAAACAATCATCATGCCGTGATGAACTAAATTATAATAAAGTATTTTATGATTAAACATTTTTACCATTAACGTTCTGCAGTGTCGCTAAAGATTCCATAACGTAACATAAATGTTAGTATGAAATAAAACAACCGTTTTAATATGTTTTTAATTCTACAATAACATTGTTAACAAAATACTGGTACTTATATATTTCAAAAATATATAATGTTTTAAACGTATTATGGTTGTTTAAATCGTGAGTATATTTTCCTTATTACTTAAAACGGTTTGATTTTGTAAGTTTCCTGGTGTATTTCCTGTTATCATCTACCTTTTTACACACATTTTCATTCAGAAACCGAACTTTGATGTAGGTACGGACGAGAATTAGACGCTTGATGTCTTCTTCAGGGATAGCACTTTGCACTTCTGATGGTTTATTGGAAGCTATTGATTTTACTTTCTCTACGTTTCCACTGTCCTTACTGTTTTTTTTTCTGCATGGACTTGAATAAAACTATCTTCGACAAATTGAGCACCAAAGAAAAAATCCCGTCACTGGGAAATCTTAACCCACCTTTATACATGGTTTCAATCCTTGACACGTTTGCCTTGTCATTTGTGGGTATCAAAGAACATTTTATACCCAAAAGTTGATATTTGCCCTGCAGTTTAAAAGCTACGTAGCCGGCTACATAACGAAGACTTTCTGGTTTTAAAATGTCACACTCAATGTTAAATTTTAATACTTCACTGAACCATTTCAAAGGTATCTTTTTCTGCGACGTTGTTAGATTCGTCGTTGACTTCATGAAACTCTTGTAGTATTTCTGCTTTTGGACAGACGTTTTCCTGATCTTCTGCGCTTCTCAGAGAAACATTTAATGTTAAACACTTTGTGTTTGATTCATTTGACATCATTGAGGTTTCTTGTTTTCCCACGACGAAACCACGACAGATTAAGATGGTTATCTTAATCTGTATTTGAAATGCAATGCATCGGGGTGATTATATGTGCGTCCCATTCCTCGTATTACAGAAATTATGTTTTCCAGCTTAGTGGACGGTACTTTCTCAAAATTATATATTTTTTTTCAAATACTCAAACATGTCTACTGAGTCGGTACTAAAATATCAAACCAAACCGGTAATTTTTAATACCAAACACCAACGTACATTGTATAAAATGCGACATGTTCTGTAAGGTTTTCATTTGCTGTTCCAGGCTAATGCCAAAAGCATTTTTTTCTGCCTGAGATATATATGGTGTCTTTGAATGAAATATGTCAAACCAATTATTGAATTATTGCATTATGTCTGAAGTATCTTTCCAATTTGGATATTTTAATAAACCCCTTTCTCCATAGGATCTGAAAGCTTTAGCTGTGGAACTATAAAAAAGTACTACTGCCAATCTTATATTTTGTATATTTTTCGCCTTTACATGATCATTTTATTTTCTTTCGGGAAGTTGATTGAGGTGTATGTTTCTCATTTGGCAAATTAAAAGTTAGAACAGAATCATTTTTTAAATTTCTAAATTTCTTTGGGTTGTAATTGAGAATTTTATGTTTCAGGAAACAGTCTTTAGAAAAGTGAATGGAACCTCCTGTAGCATGTTTTACATTAACTCTTATCATACCTCCTATATGCTTGTAGCCATTGCTGTTCAATGTCTTTGTTTTTTTGGAAATGTATAAAATTTTATCTTTTTATCTTTAGTATTTCTGTTCGTATTGTTACATCCAAACACTGCACAGTTAGACATAGTACACTTCAACTTCAACCACACACAACAAAGCTAAACGTTAACTAACCAACAAAACTACACAAATGCTGTCTGGGCACTGGCGGGAATAATGTTCTGCCGTTCTGCTGATCGTCTGTGACGTCAAAGTCTAGACCCTTGTATGTACGGCCCTGGTTTAGGCCGGTGCCCTCGTTCTCGCTACTTCGATGCTCAAATCGTGGGGTTTGTTTTTAGTGTCCATAGAACTCCTCTTTGTTAGCATTGTCTCTTCTCTCGTCATACCGCATAGAGGGATGTTTTCGCCTTTAAAAGAGATGGTATAGATGCGTAGATACACGACTCCTGTAAATAGAACTCCTCTTTGTTAGCATTGTCTCTTCTCTCGTCATACCGCATAGAGGGATGTTTTCGCCTGTAAAAGAGATGGTATAGATGCGTAGATACACGACTCCGGTAAATAGAACTCCTCTTTGTTAGCATTGTCTCTTCTCTCGTCATACCGCATAGAGGGATGTTTTCGCCATTAAAAGAGATGGTATAGATGCGTAGATACACGACTCCGGTAAATAGAACTCCTCTTTGTTAGCATTGTCTCTTCTCTCGTCATACCGCATAGAGCAGGGGTCCTCACTAGGAATACTTTGAGAGCCAAAAGTTTGCATACAATTTTCCTGAGGGCCGCAAGTACAAGAGGCACTAAATAACTGACAAACAATATGATTATAACATACGTTTATTACATTACCAACATAAATAAACTGTTTTGCGCATAAAAAAGTTTGAAAATGTTTTATTTTTTACTTAGTTAATTCTTTGATGTTGATGGGCGAAATCTTTCACGGTCCTCTAATATGGCATCTATGTCGGCAGGTTGGGAAGAAACTGAAATTCTTAAAATGTTCTCAACATTCTCACTTGTTAGCCTAGATCTGTACTTGTTTTTTACAAACTTCAGCTTACTGAATGTAAATTCACAGACATAAGTAGATGAAAAAAAACACACAATATTTTCTGAGCACATTCAAGTAAGTTAGGAAATTTGTCCTTTTCAACAACCCTCCAAAACTCATAGTGAGCTTTATTCTTCATCTTTTCTTCAAAAATACTTTTGAGTTCCGTATCGTTCTGAAGATAGATTAATTCATTTTTCAAATCCTTAGCTTCATATCCAAAAACAGAAAGATGAGCTACATTAGCTGGTTTCATTGCCTATGGATTTTCTACCAAGTGAAATGGTTCCTGATACTTCCTGACGTCACTAAACCTCTGAGACATTTCTCCCTTCAGATCTTTCAACAGTTTTAGTAAATCGCAGTTTTTAACTACAGTAGTTTGAGTAATTAATTAAGTTTAGTAAAACAACGACAGATTTTCAAAACACTCAGTAAATAAATATAATATTTATTTAACTTATAAAATATTTTGACTTCAATCCTAACCGTCTAAGGGCCGCAAAAAATCGTCCCGAGGGCCGCGTAGTGAGGATGCCTGGCATAGAGGGATGTTTTTGCCTTTAAAAGAGATGGTATAGATGCGTAGATACACGAGTCCGGTAAAGATGTCTTCCGGTAAGTCCCTGATGTTTTTCTAGTACAGATAGAAGGGAAGCATTGTATTTCTCGATGTAAATAGAAAATTAAACACACACTTAAGCAGAGCGTAAGCTGAGACGCAGGCGGCGCAACGCACGCAACGCAACACATGGCAGAAAATTGTGACGCCATATTTCCAAACGGCGCAGCGTAAGCTGAGGCGCATCATGTTTGTATTTGGCACACTCGTGGGCCAGTATGTCACAGTTTGTAGCACAGACACAGATTAGACGGCACACGCTACGCAACTACGGATCCAAGATGTCGTTAAATGACTGTTTGATTCAGCTGCTGCGCGAGATATCTGTGAAATACGATCTGAATCATGAAGGTTATAGCAAGTGAACGTATAAAGACTTTTTGTGAGCTAACATAGTTATATGTGTTTCGTTTTTTTCACATATTCACTCTGCCACATACTTTTCACTTGAATTTTGGAAACGCTGTATATCAGATCCAATTCCTTAATTTCCATATCAGATTCAGTTGAGTTGGTATCGGTATCTTCAATCTTCAAGGAAAAAGCCTTGTGCTACGTCTCAACATGCGTTGGTAAATGGTTCGTGTGTTGCGTGTCCTGCGCCGCAAAACGTGGCTTGCGTGAGCTGCACCGCCTGCGTCTCAGCTTACGTCCTGCCTAACACTCGCTTCCATATATTCTCGAAGATTTTTGAGGTTAAACTTTCACTTGTTTTTATATTGAACAATCTGTGTCTGACACCGATTTTCATGTCTTAATGTTTCTAGCCGGTTGGCTTGTATCCACTTGTTTTACAGATTCGGTCTATAAATAAATTCACTCTCGGTTTCGTTCCAGCAGCCCACAGAAGTAGTGCGGTAGTGAAGCCGAGTTGAATTTTACGCTATCTCGCGCTGTTTGTTTCCATTTCTCGGAAGAATTGTAAAGGTTATGATTTAGTTTAACGTTTATATAGTCAAAAGAGGTCTGGGGTTGATTATTTAGAGAATGTAAACTGAAGGAAAAGAACAAGTAAATATCGCTTACACAACTTTACCATATTATCTTGTGTGAAAATACGTTCAAATTAATTCATAACTATAAAAAATGATAATTTTGTTAATGAGAAAACCAGCTGAATTTATTTGTCATTCAAAATTTAATTATGCTAAAATGTTTTTAAAGCTCTACGAAAACCATAAATAAGGGTTAATTGTTATTTTTTAACACTACTTTTTCCATTTACGAGTAATAAGACAATTATCGCCATACAAATATAATTTCGCTTTAAAACACATTTTACACAGATCTTTTTCAACTGTTAATGTTTAAAAGTTTTGTATTAATTTGTTTGTTGTTGAGTGTTTGTTTACGTGCTTGAACAGCACATTTCAAAATAGTAATTTTCAAACATGTCGAGCGTTATGTGATAAACACAATCACTTTACTAAATTTGTTTTCAAAAACACAATTAAGATAATTAAAGTATTAAGCGGTAAATAGGTCATGATAAATTGTATCTCCGGCCCCACTTGGAAATGTCGGTTGTCTGCCGTTAATGATTTTTAAATAAAGTTCAATTCAAATTGTTTGGGAGAAGGAAATTCTTGTTAATTTTAAATTAGTTATAGAAATTTTTGAAAATTAGCACAGTATTGTTTAAATTCCTACTATACTAGAAGATTAGTTTTGTGCTGAATATTGTAGCACATAAGTACAGTCTACCGCTGCTAAACTTGCCTCTGTTAAGAGATTGTTAAGCGAGATACAGGCCGTCAGAGTAAGCAAACACATTTTTACGACACAAAAAAATATTTGCTAATCACCATCTGCTTTGTAATCATACAGACCATCAGTATGTTTCTACCATAATTTTACAAGGTGTTTCCCTTAGTGGTGTAATACTTGAACAATAACCAGAATTCTTCATTACATTGCAGGCTGAGAATAACTTACAATAGCAAACACTTAAATAACCCAATTCTCACAAATTGTTTTAACACCTTTAATTATTTTGCGAAGACTGAGGATGAATCATTGCTGTTGAAACATGTAGGTCTTGCAATTAAACGTATTGAAACACGTTCAGAACTAGGGAAAGGCTAATTATCACCAGGAGGTAAATCAGGGTTGCTAGTCTGAAGTAGGCAAATCCTCTATCGGGGCCTTAGACAGACACTTATTCGTTACATGCCCTTTGTAAGATGAATGTTAAAGGAGGTTGGAAGGGAAATAGGCAGGGTTAAGGAAAACCATAATCATCTTCTTATTTAGGGAATATTGGAACACGTTGGCGTCACGTGCACAGAGCCGCTCATGGGATCGGGATCACGTGTTCAAGGTCGCTTGAGAATGCACAAAGGCTCGGCATCGTGTGTACAGTGTCTCTTGAGAATGCACATACTATCGTAGTTACATGTACAAGGGTTGCTTGAGAATGCACATACTATCATAGTTACATGTACAGGGGTTGTTTGAGAATGCACATGCTATCGTAGTTACATGTACAGGGGTTGTTTGAGAATGCACATTCTATCGTAGTTACATGTACAGGGGTTGTTTGAGAATGCACATGCTATCGTAGGTACATGTACAGGGATTGTTTGAGAATGCACATGCTATCGTAGTTACATGTACAGGGGTTGTTTGAGAATGCACATAGGGTTGGCATTATGTGTACAGAGCCGCTTGAGAATGCACATAGGGTCGGCATTACATGTACAGAGCCGCTTGAGAAGCACATGTGATCGGGATCACGTGTTCAAGGTCGCTTGAGAATGCACAAAGGCTCGGCATCGTGTGTACAGTGTCTCTTGAGAATGCACATACTATCGTAGTTACATGTACAAGGGTTGCTTGAGAATGCACATACTATCGTAGTTACATGTACAGGGGTTGTTTGAGAATGCACATGCTATCGTAGTTACATGTACAGGGGTTGTTTGAGAATGCACATGCTATCGTAGTTACATGTACAGGGGTTGTTTGAGAATGCACATAGGGTTGGCATTATGTGTACAGAGCCGCTTGAGAATGCACATAGGGTCGGCATTACATGTACAGAGCCGCTTGAGAAGCACATGTGATCGGGATCACGTGTTCAAGGTCGCTTGAGAATGCACAAAGGCTCGGCATCGTGTGTACAGTGTCTCTTGAGAATGGACATACTATCGTAGTTACATGCACAAGGGTTGCTTGAGAATGCACATGCTATCGTAGTTACATGTACAGGGGTTGCTTGAGAATGCACATACTATCGTAGTTACATGTACAAGGGTTGCTTGAGAATGCACATACTATCGTAGTTACATGTACAAGGGTTGCTTGAGAATGCACATACTATCGTAGTTATATGTACAGGGGTTGTTTGAGAATGCACATACGATCGTAGTTACATGTACAAGGGTTGCTTGAGAATGCACATACTATCGTAGTTACATGTACAGGGGTTGTTTGAGAATGCACATACTATCGTAGTTACATGTACAAGGGTTGTTTGAGAATGCACATACTATCGTAGTTACATGTACAAGGGTTGCTTGAGAATGCACATACTATCGTAGTTACATGTACAAGGGTTTCTTGAGAATGCACATACTATCGTAGTTACATGTACAAGGGTTGCTTGAGAATGCACATACTATCGTAGTTACATGTACAGGGGTTGTTTGAGAATGCACATACTATCGTAGTTACATGTACAGGGGCTGTTTGAGAATGCACATGCTATCGTAGTTACATGTACAGGGGTTGTTTGAGAATGCACATGCTATCGTAGGTACATGTACAGGGGTTGTTTGAGAATGCACATACTATCGTAGTTACATGTACAGGGGCTGTTTGAGAATGCACATGCTATCGTAGTTACATGTACAAGGGTTGCTTGAGAATGCACATACTATCGTAGTTACATGTACAGGGGTTGTTTGAGAATGCACATGCTATCGTAGTTACATGTACAAGGGTTGCTTGAGAATGCACATGCTATCGTAGTTACATTTATAGGGGTTGTTTGAGAATGCACATGTAATTATCGTTACGTGTACAGAGTCGGCATCACGTATACATGATAGCTCGAGAATTCTCATTGTTCTGGGCACTTAGGTGATTGTAAAAAACGTATGTCGTGGCCCCCTCACGTGGTCGACATACCGGGGGGAGAGTGGGAACATTGCGGGGAACGCGATGTACTGAAACCTTTGTATCTTTTAAACTATAAAAGATAGAATAACTAAACAAATGTTTTTAAGCTCATAAATATAAGGGCTTCCACAATGACTCTTAGGTAAAAATGGCTAGCTATAATATCTATTGAGTAAAAATTTATTTTTCTTAAAACCTTTGCTTTTACTTTGATTTTTTAGTAAATTTCCATTGGAAAATAACCCATTGCGGTAAACGTAAACCGGAGACCAAGATGGAAGTTTGTTTTAAGGTCTCTGGAATTAAAAAAGATATTTAAAAAAATTAATATACACAAATACTGTATATACTAATATCACTATAATCTTCGTGTCTAAATCATGGTAACTTTGAAACAAAACATCCAATTTCGATAAAATTTGGTAAATAGACGTAATTTGTTATTTGTAGGAATACGTTTGTTAATAGAAAGAATCGATCGATTAGAAGTTGACATTTCGCCCGCCTTTTTTTTAATACGGAAAATAATACAGAAAGTATTTCTGAAATGCCATGTATAAAGATTAACATGCAATCTGAAGGAATACAATATTATATAACATTTTTTAATTTTAATTCAAACTAATCAAAATTATAGAGGATTATTATAATACAGTATACACGAAAGTACTGAATAGTGCCGCCGTCCAGAAGGAAAATTTTAGATATCAGTATTGATTAAAACTATTATTTCTTTAAACAAGGTATGATTTTAAAGTGTTTTACTATTTATTAAGTTAAGGAAAGGCTTTAGTGTAACTAGTTTATAGCTAATACTGCTTGTGAACATTTGTTTTGTAGGACCTTGAATATAATTTGGTATCAATAACTCTCAATATCAGGACCAACCAGCATTAGCTCCTTTCCTTCTTTAGTCGTATCTTTATTCCGTGTGTAGTAGGTACCAGGAAATGAGTATGTAAGCGGCCCTACCCATACGAATCCTAATTCTCCTTTATTTCCAGAATCCTAATTCTCTTTCATTACCAAAATCCTAATTCTCCTTTATTTCTAGAATCCTAATTCTCCTTTATTTCCAGAATCCTAATTCTCCTTTATTTCCAGAACCCTAATTCTCCTTTATTTCCAGAATCCTAATTCTTCTTCATTTCCAGAATCCTAATTATCCTTTATTTCCAGAATTCGAATTCTCCTTTACTTCCAATAACAAGGCAGGATCACCTCTTTTCCTTAGGTTTTATCCACGTATCTTTCCTTATTCCTCTCATCACACGAGGGTGTGACGTTACATCATTATAAACCCAGTACATTCTCCGTAGAAAGTAATTAACTAAATTTTGCTTGTTCGCTTAAAAAAACACACGCAATCGTGTTATCAATGTAAATTTAAATTAACATATATAGCAAAGAGGTAATCACGTAGAAATTGTAAACCAAGCGTAATGGAGAACTTGTGTTGCACAATGTATGCATAAAAAGGCGTAGTGACTTGCCGATGGCGATATTTTATCTAAAACCTTGTCGGCCACAGATTTCCATAATCCACTGACCTACATTTATGTCTGATAATGTTACAATAGTGGATAACAATCATTAAAATAACACTCTCGAAAACTGTAAACAGAAATCTTTAAACAAACCAGCTAAAACTGGCAAAAACCGTTCGTGAAATAAACTAAGTGTAATAGAAACCAACAAAACCACTTAACCTCGAAAGAATCATCAGGGGAAAAAATTACGAGAGGGTAACTGTGTTTTGTATGGGATATTGGAAATGATGGGGGCGATCAACGCGTACAAGATTTTATTTGAATTAAACATACTCTCTTTTGGAGTCATAGATAGGTGTCCAAGCATTTCGCCAATGTGTATTGAATTTTATAACTTTAACCAAAGAAAAAATAATAAATCCCTGACACTTGAAATTATGGCCCCAATGGCAATATCGCTTATGTAAAGAATAAGCTCGCACCAGGGTAATGGGTAGACGAGTATTCGTTAGCGAGAGTATAGTAGGCGAGATTATTCGTCATAAAAAGCATTTCTAACAAGAAGATATATACAAGTGTTTACTTTACACCAGGAGGTAGGAGAAGAGTTAAGGAAGGAAGGTAAATAGAATTTAACTAATATTTTTATTTAATGTCTGTTAATAGCTATTAATATTTTTATATAGGCTAATGACAGATCACAGACAATCCTACCCTTTTAAAACACTCAACGTTTCGAATTTCTTTCTTTGATTGTGATAGAAAACATTTGACTTGTAAATGGATATTTATTAAGAGTTTTATATTTTTTTAATTTTTATTATGTTTTATATAATGTTACGTATTTTATAAATAGTAAGTTATGTTGTATAATTGTTTAATTAAAATTGAGCTCTTGAAAAGGAATTTCGGAAAGAAATTCGAAACGTTGAGTGTTTTAAAAGGGCAGGATTGTATGTGATCTGTCATTAGCCTATATAAAAAAAAATAGAATTTAATCCTCTGACGTTAGATCAGGGAAAAATAATAGCTCTAGAAAAAGGCCTGTTATCTACCACGAATATACGCAGATACTCACTTACCATTTAAACAAATGGTAAGAAAAAATAAAAAGGTGGATAGGATAATCTTTTGACACTAAAGCCCCCCATATACGGGCGAGCATGCTCACGACAGTGTTTACGGCGAACATGCTCGCCTGTGTGTGGGGTCTACGAGCATTCCAATCGGCGAGCATGTTCGGTTCGGCTCGTTGAATCTGGCGAGCCTGAGCACCAACACGGAGATGCTCGGCCGTCTGTGGGGGCGACTAACATGTTCGCGAGCATTTTAGGTTTTCGTAGCTTCTGACACTAGCAAAAAATTGAAGTGTCGCAGCAAGGCGCTCTTTACAGCTGATCGACTCCCTCAGTAATATTCTGTTTCTCAACTTCTGGAGAAATACGTCGAAGAATGTTTTCGAAACGGTCTTCACTCATCCTCAGGTAATTTTTATAATCATTTCGTTCGTTTGCTGCTAGTTCTGCCAACAGAGACATGTGACTGAACTGGTTCCTATTTTTAAGTCAATTCTTGCACCATATGCGTGGCTTGCGTTTTTTCTCATCTTCCAAATAAACGTAACTACCACCGCGTTATCATCCATTTCGCGAACATGCTCGCCCGTGTATGGGGGGCTTAAGATTAGGGGAAATAATGGGCGGGATATCTATTTCTGTGATTTCGGATTATTTGATTCTAAAAACATGTAGGGTATCATTTAATTCTACAAACTGGGACTATCTAAATCTGTAAACACTTTGCTTAATTTAATCACAGATTATGATATTCTGTAAACAAAGATTATCTAAATCGGTAAACATAGTTTAGGCTTACCTAATTCTGAAGTCTGTGATTACTATTTTTTCAGACTATCGATATCTATATCTGTGAACAGGAATTATCTGTTTTTTTCCTTTTATCAGAGTCTAGTACTCTATAACCCACCAGCCTTTTTTGTTCCCGCCTCTCAGGAACGCACCTGATGCACAGGGTATAGTATCTCTATAGCGATTAAAGAATTCAGGATAGATTGTTCATCTATCAAGCTCTTGAGCACTGTCCGGGGATAACTGGAATGTAGTGGAATGAAACGAAGTATGATTGTCACTTGAAAAGGGGATGAAAACTCCATGTAAGAATAAAACAGGTTCTCTAAATTGGGATTATCTGATTTCCTGAACTGGGTTCCCAAATTGTGCCCATTCGCTGTTGCGCTCATCTCTTATCTCTTATTTGTAGAAATACAATAGCAACATTTTCATTATTCTTTCAAAAGAGTCGCCCACGAAATTGAAACCTGCATAGGCCGGGCAAATAATCACCCAGGAGAACGAACGTATAAGCAGGCCTTGTCGGAGGTAAAAATGTATTCAATAATGAGTTTCCCAATAGCTGCTCTGCGTGTGTTATCTCACTCTTCAGGAGGGTGTGGTATTTATTTATTATTGTTATTAAATGTTCAAAAATAACTCGGTAAGGAGGTTAATCTAATTTTAACATATTTATACTCATTATTATTATTATTATTATTATTATTAATATTATTATTATTGTGTTTTCTCAAACAAGAATTGATAAACGGACGCCTCTTATCGCCCTTTCATTAAGAGGTGTTTACTCGAGTTCAGAAGGGGACGTAATTGTTTTTCTCGAGACGCTTACAAATGGTGTATTAATCTACAGGCGGGTTCGAAAATCGTGTTGCAATAATTTATGACATCTTTCTTCTCTAGGAACAATAAAATCCCTCTATTGGCAATCGGAGAACAAATAATTCTTGCTCTTGTACCGTTGAAATATATGTGTTGTTTGCTAATCGCCTCGACAGGAAATTGTAGCTAAGCACCTCCCCACATTACCTGAATAAAATGAAAGTGGGTGGAGAATTAAACATATCCATGTATCTTGCCCAAATAAACTTACCATTTTCTCCCTAGTTTCCATGAGTTTCACAGAAACAATAAACCGGGGTTAATGTAATTAAAGAGATACAGTAACCGCTCACTAATCCGGCACCTTAAGGCATCTGAACGTATAGAGTTATTGGAAATGACGGATTACCGAGATTGTGTTATCTGATTTACGTTACACAGGCGCAATTCAACGACGTTCGCCTTATGTTCTTGACGGCTGGATAATGAACTATTTAGATTATTTGCTTATTCTTTCTTTATAATTTTTAAAATAAATTTGTTAATAATATTTTTATAAATTTATAAAATTTTTGATTAAAGATTGAAATATATTTATGTTCTAAACTTGAGGTTCTCAATCTTTCAGACTCGACCCTCCTCCTTTATAACATTAACACGAGGTCGCCTCTCCCATTTATATTTAGTCAAGAATTAAAGCCTTAGTATGAAACTAAAGCTGGTTAGGTCAATTGATCAGCTAATTTTATTCACTTTTGATATAAATATTTATATAATATTTAAATATATTTTACCATACAATGATAATGCTGCAAACCTAGAATGATAATCATCATTCGGGCATTGGGCATTATACAGTAGTCTCGCTAATCCGGTCTCCGATGATCCGGACGTCAGGCTAATCCGGACGGCCCAAAATTTTTGTTTAGTTATAGTATTTTACAGTGCACAATCAGTCTGCCGTCCACAAAAATATTTATTTTTATACGTCTATATTTGTTATTTTTCAAAGGGGTTTTCCTACTCTAATAGACAAATAATATGTTTATTCATTAAAATATTAATTTACCATATTATTTGTTTCTTTTGCCTGTTAAAGTAGGAAAAACTTCTTTGAAAAAATATATTCACAACGCACGTGACATCAAGAGATATCTTACGATAAACGAAAGATAAAGGACCGCTGACTAAACGGATAGACAGTCTATCCGTCTGGCGTCAGGTCAGTTAGGTTGTCGGACGGATGCCACCGTTAATGCTTCTCGCAAGATATTTGCTTAGTTGTCATTTAATTCTAGTGCAATATTGATCTGTGTTTTTTATTTACGTCTCGTTCAGTGTTCAGTGAAAATGGCGACTAAACGTAAGTCAGTGACAGTGACATTGGAACAAAAACTCCATCCAATCTTTGTTTCGTATTGATGGAGGTGAATCGCATACAAAATTGCAAAAGAGTCAGGCGTGAGAAAACAAACTGTTTCTGATCGGAAAAAAAGCGACAGGAAATTGAAGATTTTTGTGCAAAAATGGTTAGTAAAGACAGTTTAGGCGGCAGAACCTTTTAAAAAAAACCAAAAAAATGAAACCCTAGATGATGCTTTGTATGTATGGTTTTGCCAACAACGGGACAGGGTGTTCCATTATCGGGTGTAATTTGCAAAGATCGCGCTGAAACTGAATGAAAAGTTAAAAGGAGACCCTAATTTTACTGTCAGTGTGGATTGGCTGTCATGGTGGTAGGAACGACACGGCATCCGTCAACTCGGAATAAGTGTTGAAATTTTGTCACGTGACAGTGATGCCAGTGAAAATTTCAAAGACAAATTTGGCAAGTTTCTCAGAGATGAAAACTTACAACCTTGTCAGGTGTTCAACGCTGACGAAACCGGATTAAATTATAAAATGTTACCAAAAATACTTAAGCTTCCAAATTAGATTCAGTAGCAAAAGGGCATTAAGTTAAGAAAGAACGTATGACTTTGTTGCCCTGCAGTAATGCTTCTGGCGATCTAAAATTTCCACTTTTGATGATAGGGAAATCCGCAAAGCCTAGGGTTTTTAAAAATGTAAATTTAAGTGTTCTACCGGCCCAATACAAGTTCCAAAAATCAGCGTGGATTTACAGTCAAATTTTTAAGGACTGGTTTTTTGAAAACTTTGTTCCAACAACAGAAAAGTTTTTAAAAGAGAAAAAACTCACTTGAAAAGCGGTTTTACTAATTGATAATGCCCCATGCCACCCAAATGAAGAACAATTGCGTCATTCAGCCGATGGACCAGGGCGTGATAGAGGCGATAAAACTGCGATATAGGAAAAAGTTAATTTTATCGCTTTTGGAACAACAAGAAGCAGATCCAGCTACACAATTTATTGAAATTCTTTAAAAAGTTACTATAAAGGATGTCATTTATATGGCTGCAGACCTACGAATGACGACGCCGAATTTGTTCAGATTTTTCAACAATTAGAGGATTGTGCCGATTCGAAAGACACTGATATTTCCGAGTGAATTATCAGTGATAATGGCATTGGTCATCAAGTGCTCAACGAGGACGAAATCGTCGCTGTGTGCATTGCAAACGCAGAAAATGACAGCTCGGAAGAGGAAGACTACACAGACGAACCGGTCAGTCCTACTCATGATGGGGCGGCTGCAATGCTGGAGGGGTTGATAACCTACTTTGAGAAACAAAGTGATACGTCAACTGCGGAGCTACCGACCTTGAAACGCCTACGAGATCGTACTGTGAAATGACGTCATTTATCGTTAAAACAAAAGAACATTACAGACTTTTTTCGCTAAGATTTTAAAGTTTATTTTTGTTCAAGTTTCATTTTTGTTTTAGTTTTTTGTGCGTTTATACAGTATAGTGTAAATAACTTTATGTGAATACATTTATTCAACGAGAAAGATGCTTTGATATTTATTCAAGTCATACCTTTTCTGTTACAATTACAGTATTTTTTGCTAAATAAGCTATGAAATACTGTACTGTAAGCTGTATTTAGGCCTCAATTTCACTAAAACTACAATTTCAATGTTTCCCCGCCTAAAACACATACTGTATGCATTTGTTTGGCTTTTTCCGTCTAATCCGGACTTTTGTTGATCCGGACAGGGTCCGGTCCCATCAAGTCCGGATTAATGAGACTGTACTATATCTTGAGAAATTGTTAAAAATCCTTACCGTTGGGAAAAATATAATGCTATATATGTAATGAATAGTTTATATCCGTAGTACATCCGTTAATTCTGCAGTGCATAAAATCGCAGTTACGACGTTTCGCTAGAATCTCATCTAGCATTGACGAGGTGAACCCAAAAACAGTTGAAGTGCGAATTTAACTGTTTAAGTTGTATACGAACTTAACTTACGTACTTACTACCGCTCTGATAGGCGAAATTTTTTGTCTGGTCTGTATGAACATGCTGAACACGAATCTGAAGTTATTTGTTTGCGGCAAACCTGACGTAACGTAATCTAACTTAGATAGATGCACACTACCGACTACCGCTCTGATCAGTGAAATATTTTTTTTTGATCAGTTTGAATATGCTGGACACGAATCTGAATTATTTTTTTTTGCGGCAAACCTAATGTAACCTAATTTACGAAGGTTAGGCTAGGTTTGCCACAAAAAATGATTTCCGATTCGTGTTCAGCAAGGTCAAATTAAAATTAACCAGGACAAAAATTTTGACGATCAAAACGCTAGTGTCGCTTATTTTAATATATATATATATATATATATATATATATATATATATATATATATATATATATATATATATATATATATATACTAAAAAAACAATGATTTAGCTCATTACTCACAGGTCACGTAAGTCTGCCTGCTGGTACACCTATCTGAGAACCCACAGCTCTCGACCAGTGCCTTATCTACGCCACCCCCCCAGTTTGAGAATCTCTTTTTTTCAACAGTTACAAATCCCTTGTTTTATGGTTAAAACCAGGTCGTTATTGGGTAGATGTACAGCTGAATGAAAAACAATTTGTTCATAACGTTTTTTATTTATTTTGTAATATAAATTATTGTTTCAAGTCCGCCAGTGAAAAGAGGAAAATGTGAGTGATATGAAAGAGACCGGCTTTGGTTAACCAGTATATGTTTGTTCTTTGATAACCAATCACATGTTCCGAAACTTCAAAAATAACTCATAAAAGTGTCGGAAAGACATCGACGATATCACATCGCCTGGGAAAATCTGAATTAGTTGCGTCATCGTGGTACGTTTTTCCATGTTTTTCTATCGATGGTATATAATCGCCTAAACATTGACTGAAATTAAACGAAATGGCTGACAAACAACCTTGTCTCTCCCTAACCCTCATGATAGCTATCTTTCATTTTCACACCCTCCTTCTTGAGAGGACGGATATTTGAAACTGCCGGATTATAGGATGCCGGTGTAACGGGCGCTTTTTGCTATTAAAGGTTCTCTAAAGTTAGGTATTAATATAGGTTAGGATTATTTCAGTTTAAATAAACAAGCAACTATGGAATCAGTCTCTAGATATACGTGGCTCGTCTTGATCCATGGTGATATTATTTTAGAAAATTTCAACAAATCTATAATGATTTTGAATTACACAGAGGAAGGATTATAGTAAATTTATAATTTTCAATGGAATAAGATCTTCAGGGCGGAAGTGAATGTGTTAAATGGGGAGTTATAATTTTAGGAACCGGATATTGTTTTTTAAACAGATAATAAGCGAAAATCTTGATGTTAAGCTTTTTAATCCCAAGGTAGAATAATTCGAAAGCATATAATTTTATGTTCGTAGAATTTAGGTGAACTGAAAAAATTGCCCCCTCCAAGCGTGTTGGTTCAAATGTAACAAAACGACCTCTTGAGAGGCAAATTAAAAGTGAAGAAGTAATGGAATTCAAACGCCTGGGTGTCGTTCTTACACATAACGGAAGGTTGCAGACAAAAGTAGAGGAACAAATGAAAAAAGCAAACAGTATTGGAGGGTTGCAGAATAACTCAATATGTAGGAATAAAAATATGGAGAAAGGAACGGAAAGTAGTTGCTAGACGGTAATAGGGGGCATAAGCCGCGAAAAGACGAGTTGGCCTATAATAGCCTACTTGATGAGATGACAGTTTGGTACAACCTAAAATATGGTTTTTAATTTTCGACAGACAATTGATTGAAGCTTTGATGACAATTTTTGTATTTTCAATTTACGTATTTATTTAGGAAACGAAAAAAAGTTCACAGCCAAGCAGGCTATGTACAAGTTACGTCCAGTAACGGAATGTAATTGTTTCATAAGGCCGTGCTCTGTGATCTTGCTCTGGATTCGGAATGAACCCTCTTGTCTACGCTCTCCATTGCAGTAGGCAACATTCCTGTTGAATCCTTATTGGAGAATATTGCATAAGAAAATAACTATCGAGCTTTTAAGAAAACCGCGTGGGCATCAGCTGATCGACCTGTATTTCGTGCTCCAACATCCAATGTAAGATTCTTGATGGCGAAAGAAATTGTTGACGATGGTTGTTAATTGCACGAAAATAGGCTACTTTACCAACATTGCAATTATAATTCATTTAAAAAAAAATAATAAGCACACGGCTGTTAATTAAGTAGTTTTAAAACGTGAGTAGTAAATACCAAGACCGCATCATCTTTATCTATAAATACCTAACAAATTAATATACGAATTCAAAGGTTTAGTTTAATAATGTCTTTAATAATTGTTGAATACATTAATCTGTTGTAGGAAGACATTGTGGGTTGGGGTTTAGTTTTATTATAACTTAATTGTAATAAACCCCTAACATCACCGGAAATTCGAGTTAAAGGGGTTTAATGTTGCCTGGAAATTATTATTAATTTTAGTTCCTCGTATTTACGCATTCAGCAATGAAAACAAATAATAACATTTGCTACGAAAAAAGCCTGTCACAGCAAAGACAAAGAAAATGGTAGGCACAACAAATGGAATTCTTTAGAAGCACTCTGGGACAGAGCAAGAAGCGCAGACATACGACAGAGAGATGGAATATTGATGAATGGGTGACTATATGAAGCTAGTAGTTGTACGATGTAAGCAAAATGCCTGAAGATGTAGTAGTAAAACCGACAGAGATAGAAAGACCACAAAATGTTGACAACTCACTAGAACCACATTGAATAACCGACGAATCAATGCCTATATAAAAGAAGAGATGTTTTAGAATAATTTGGCGAGCAGTTGGTGATTTCAGGTTATAAACTAAACTGGCTTTACATATATAATAAAAATAATTATTTCGGTTTAAAAATAAAGCACCAACGCACCAATAAAAGGAAACTTTATTTATCCGTGAAAGCGTAAACAGCTCGCCAAAATTGGCACCCGAATAAAACAGCCTGAAAGTGAACTTGTTAATAAACAAAAATGGCGTGATGTAATGTCAGCACATGGGTTATTTACATTGGCCGATGCGAAGCAGTGTTCCTAGAGACGGCGGTCAGGAATGTGCTGATCAAGTCGCGCCTAAGGTCAACCCCATGTTAGTCATGCTTATTGTGCGCTCGTAATTGCTATGTTGTTTACAAACGGTTATTGCGTCGCAGTTCAACCCTACAGAGTTGCAGATTCCAACAGGAACTGTAGAGCGTCTTTTGACCTTGATCGAAGAGGGACCGTGTTGTTCGAAATATACAATCACGAAAACTGTCGCAAGCGGTTTGGAAATATTTGATTGTTTGTCAAACATCAATCACATTTTGTTTGGCTATAACACCCTCCATGTGCCAGTCAGGCGGTCAGGATCAACAATTGTTTTTCTACACGTGCAGGAAGCAGATGTTCTCTCATACATCCAACAAGCCAAGTCTATGAAATATACAAACACTTCTTTGTTGATTCTTCATCTTTGCATATTCAGCTGAAGATTATTTACCATGCTACGATACACTGCTATATACATAAAACGACACTTGTGAATGACCCACACGTGTGCAGGTCTAAGAACAGTTTGTAACTGACGATTTATAATGTAGGTTATTATTAATGATTTTTTGTAAAACTTGTATAACAGTTTCGGGTTTTTTTTATACCTCTCCATCCTTATTTTTCTTCGGTGCTTAATGGAAACCTGGGTCACAAGAAAAATGAAGAATTGATGAAACCCTTATCCGCTTACCTTCGCACTTCTCATTTTTATCCCCGCGAGGATAATAGTGATGTTAGGACAGGTTGATAGTGATACGAGGTGCGTCGTTGACAGGATGAAAATAGTGATTGAATGTTTCTAGTACCCTGGCATTGCCAGTTTGTCGTGGAAAGATTTAAGGAGTATTGAAAGATGGTGAGGAGGAGTACCTAGCCTTTCGGCCCTCACATCCAAGTCATAGCTCACAGACAGGTGCGATTATTGGGAAGAATCTACAGTACGGCAAATCAAACCTAACCTAACCTAACTCGAGACTCCCGCCAGGACGACTAGCGTCAGTCCCGAACGCTAGTCTTGTAAGAACTCGAAGGCTTTAGTCTAAGGTCCGGACTGGTGACGAGGTAGTACTCCAACCAGACTCTGCTTTTCCAGCAGGTAATCTTCCAAGTGGACTACTCGAGGCCCGTAGAACCTTCCAAACGGCCAGGTTCTTCTTACCTACAGTAACCTATCTGGTTGGTTCGATCCAGGTAGTGCAATCGGATCTTACCCAGTCTTGATTAGTCTTAACTAAGGGAGTAGGAGGTGAAGGAGATAATCATATCTTAAAGACGTCCAGAAGGTCTAGGAGAACCTTTGAGGTCATGCCATGATGTTCGCTCGTTGGCCGCGTAATCATTTGTTACAACTGAGTTCAAATAAATGGGATTGAAAGGGGCCAAAAATATTTTCCGAATTGTACAAGTTTCCGCATTATACAAAGACGTTTTTAAAAGCCATAAGTGCTGTAATAATGTTAGTTCATACACTAGAGGAGGTAAGGTACAGTAGTTCATGAAGAGGGGAAGAAAGGACTGCATGACGTCTCTTATGTTTTGTAATGCCTCTTCATGAGAACGCATCTTGATACGTACCACTAACATTTCACGTACTGACAATTTATCATTTTCTTTCGCTTCAACTAGTCTCACTTTTTCATTTAACGACAACAATTCGTATTATTTAGCAATTTTAAACGATTATAGTTGTGAGCTCTAAGTGTACAGCTACGATCAGGTGAACGGACTTATTGTGGTTTCCATGCAAAGGCGGAACATCTGTGTGAATATCCGGACCTTGTTTCTAGGAACTGAGAACAATTCAACCATTCATTTGATCATGCACTCACTCTCTTTGTCCTTTTTGTTACTAATTATCACAAAGAGGCCGGCCTCTTATATCCTGTGTTATACACGTGCTTTTTGACAAATTCCATAAATTTTTCTTTCCGTTTCAGCATTGAACAAATACAGTTTTATACAAAATAAACCACAATATTGGCTAATGTAACTGCCTCCGAATCAGCAAAGTTTTCCGCATTGTACAAGATTCCGCCTTATTCATGTTCCGCTTTGAACGGGTTTTACTGTAAGTACTTAAATAATTATTAATTTTGTTCTTAACAGTTTATGAAATATTTTAGAGCTTTTCATTTGCGTCAACTTAATATTTGAAATAATTAATGACATTTCATTATAAAAATGAATGCTCTTCTTTATTTTAGATCAAGATGCCGAGCATTTACAAAAAAAAATCTAACAAAGTATCCTGCACATATAAAAACCTTCAAGCAGTTGGGTTTGCATCGACACAGCAAATCGTGATAATGTTAACGTGCAAATTTGTTGAAACTTTAAATAAAAACATGCTTTTAATAAAGACAATAATATTGCCGGAAAAGTATGGTTTTCCTCCTTTATGCGCCGTCATCCTGTTTGAGTGTCAGAGAAGCGGATGGGAAAAAATCGGCATTAAAAAAAAACAGAAAGGGTAAGAAACTTGCTAATAAAAAACTACCCACAGCTAAAATACTAAGACCTAAAAATAATGGACTGATAATAGAGAAGAGGTTAAGTTTGGCAAAATCAAAGGAAGATGAAGTAGAAGTTGAACTTCTCTTGGTGAGGATAATGATGACGAGTGCACAGAATGACTGGAGCTACACCACGAGTCGACTTCGAGATCTGATTGACTAAAATTTATAATTTGTGGCAGGTGGATGCATGAAACCTGCACCATTTATGAGGCAAAGTGCATTCACTGTGGACGACGTGAACAAAGAGAAACTAAGAAGAAAAAGAATAAAGGTGTTTTTTAAAAAAATAATATTTTTAATTTATAAAATTGTATAAATTAATTTAGTTGAATAAATACATTAAAAGTGTGAGTGTTTATAGTTATTATTGCAAACAATCTCTTCTACCCATGTGCACAATCTCACCTACCCATGTGCGCAATCTCACCTACCCATGTGCACAATCTCACCTACCCATGTGCACAATCTCACCTACCCATGTGCACAATCTCACCTACCCATGTGCACAATCTCACCTACCCATGTGCGCAATCTCACCTACCCATGTGCACAATCTCACCTACCCATGTGCGCAATCTCACCTACCCATGTGCGCAATCTCACCTACCCATGTGCACAATCTCACCTACCCATGTGCACAATCTCACCTACCCATGCGCGCAATCTCACCTACCCATGCGCGCAATCTCACCTACCCATGTGCACAATCTCACCTACCCATGTGCACAATCTCACCTCCCCATGTGCACAATCTCACCTACCCATGTGCGCAATCTCACCTACCCCGCGAGGAGAGATTACCCCGCAAAACCCTTTTTTTGTAATCTGTTTTTTACCCCCTTTAGTATAGGACAAAAATTCTGAAAAAATTAGAGTGTATAAACAAATGTGCAACGTTATCACAGCACCAAATATTTCATATAATCATTTCACGTATACTTTATAACTAACGTATTTCGAATTGTGCGCAGACTCTCCTAGCTTTACCTTAGAGTCTTTTAAATCCCCGACCATTTTAAACTAAGTTCTTGAGAGTGGGCATATCACCTTGCGCCGGTGACCTCTTGTCCTCCGTCTCCTAAACCGAGTGGATTCTTGAAAGGAAATAACCAATTTGATTCCACGGAACAATTTAGACACAAGTTAAAAAAAATGTATCAGTCAAATGTTTTAATTTAAATAAAATGAATCCAGCCTTCAAGAAACTTGCCAGTTCTAAGCAAACTGCTTTGTTTCAGCATCGTACTCCATTCATCATGCCGACAAACAAGTGAGTTCCCGGTGATATGTTCACTATACCCACAACAGCTGTGGTCGAATATTTCGTTCTTTAAAACATATCCTACTATTAGATTAGTTTATTAATGGTCAACACATGAAAAACAACAAAATAAATTATCATTTTCATCAGATTACTTTATTATTAAATTTATATCTAAGTTAATAATTACTAAACATTTTCACGAGTATAGGCCTATTTTAATTCCTGGAGTAGTGCAGCGAAGTTTAGAGGGGATAGGATAACAATGAACAATTCACAAAGAAACTTTAACCACAAATATTTTTATAGTTACTATTTTTCTTCTTTTAGATCACACTTTTCCTATATATATATATATATATATATATATATATATATATATATATATATATATATATATATATATATTGTTCCAATTTTCAATCGGAAATAAAATACTATTTACTCATCAATTTAAGTTCAGATATATTTTTTTAAACTTGTAGTTGACGGCACTTGATGGTAAAACAGTTTTTTTAAAAAATTAATTCATTGGTTATATTTCATGAACTAATTATAGTTTTTTTTGGGAAAACACTTTTCACAAAAAATGTAAGGTATGAAATACAGTTATTTCAACCCATTTGGCTTAAGATAAGGTATAACATGACCTCAACAAGGCATGATCTCAAAAAAAAAACTGATTTTAAGTTATAGATTATCTGGTAGAACAGCTGTTTTAACGCCTAAGTTATGTTATTTTCTTTATATTATTTGTAATTATTTAATAAAAAGTAAGTAAAAAAAATTTTGTTTTTGTTGACCTGACAAGGAATTGACTTTAAAAATTGTTTAGATGACTTGTTTGTGTATTATTTATTACCATTAAACCCCAGTAAAAACGTCAGGTAATTAGTAATAGAATAACAAGCCTATAGAGAAGTAAAAAATAAAGAAGGTTGTAATAACTTGTGAACTTCGCAAAGAACTAGATGATTATGAAGAGTTACAGAATGGTCTCCTTTTAAATTATTAAACTTAATTAATTTAATGAAATTTTTTATTAATTTAAATACGTGCCATACTTCTTTGAGAATTAGTAAAAACTAAATTCTGTTACAGCAATTCTTTCATGGACAGACATATGACGTACTCTGTTGGCTGGTTTCTGCGTATGGTTGTTGCATCTGCGTTCCATTTTTTGCAAGGTCGTCTGCTCTTTCGTTACCTGTGATGCCGACGTGACTTGGGATCCACTGAAGGCTAATTGACCATTCATTTTGCAAAAGATGTGAGCTTGCTTCTCGGCAGTGGAATATGTTCGAACAGTCTGTTGAAGAGTTGTCGGCTATTGCAATTATGGCGGCTTGGGAGTCTATAAAGAAAACAGCTCGTTGGTGGTTCGTTGCTGGGTGATGTGCAGCAAGAGCCTCTGCGGCCAGTCGCACTGCCGTTACTTCCCCATCAAAATTACTTGTGTTTGCCCCAAAAGCCCTGGCTGATTTCAAATAGCTTGGAGAAAGCTCCAGCCCCAGCTCCAGTAGGATTGAGTTTAGATCCATCAGTGTAGATGTGCAGCCAGTCTGGTTCAGGATATAAAGTGTGGATTGTCTCAAGGGCAGAAATCTTTAGTTCTTCTGGGAGTGCAAGATGCTTGGGGGTTTTAAAGTTTAGTAATGACAAACTTTTGAGAGGCAAGGTAATAGTCGGCTTGTTGAAAGTTTTGAGTGGGGTTGGGTTTGATTCACCGAAGCTATACCTTCTTCTAAGTTCTTCAGCGTGTTGTAGTGGACTTAGCTGGGTTTTTAGTCTCTGTGCAGCCTTTCTATAGTTAGTCCAGTATCGGTGATTTACTCTTCTTGAGCGTTCCCAAAATTTAAGCGTTGGTTTTTCGCGCCTTTTTTGCAATGGTTCTATGCAGGTTTGCATTTCCATCGCACAAATGGGCGTTGAGATTTTCTGTTCTGGATTTTATCTAACTTTCGCAGATTCGGTTGACTGGCCAGTGACGTAACTTCTGAAGCGTATTCCATGGAGGGTCTGACATAGGTCTTATAAGCAGTGGCAAGAACGTCCTGCGTGCAACCCCACTTTGTGCCAGTTAGTCTTTTTAACAGATTTGTTCGCTTGCTAGCGCGCTCAGCAACTTCTTGTATGTAATTTTTCCATGAGAGTCTAGTGTCCAGATTAACACCTAAGTATTTAAATAATTTAGACTCTGGTAGGTAACTCTTTTTATATTTGAGCTCAATGGTTGGGGGCTTGGTGGAGAGAGTGAAAAACTGAAAAATGGTTTTCTCAGGATTAACTGTCATTTTATTGCAGTCCGCCCATAGCCCAATGTTTTCTAATACTAGGTTCATAGTTCCTTCAAGGTGGTCAGTCTTGTTAGTAGTATTCCACACAATGCCGTCATCAGCATACAGCAGGTATGATGTGCCAGGTGTTTTTTCGATGGCGGCGGTGAGGTCATTAATCATTGTGTTGAAGAGAAGACAACTGAGCACGGCTCCCTGAGGTAAACCTTGTTTTTGGGCTTTAAAATAGGAGACAGCACTCATGAACCTCGTCCTTATCAGGCGCTGGGTTAGGAAATTTTTTATCCACTTCATCATATTGTTTACCACCCCCAGTTTCGCTAGTTTTGATAGTAGCAATTGCTTCCACACTTTATCATATGCAGCTTTAAAATCAATTAGTACGGCCAGGGTGGACTGCCTTCTGTGGAAACCATCCTTCACAGCTTGAGCGAACTTCACCAGTTGGTCAACAGTAGAGCGGTTTTGGCGAAAACCTGCTTGGGCTTCGCTTATTGCTCCTTTCTTTTCTAAGAAGTTTCTCAGTCTTAGTTCAATCATCTTTTCAGCCACCTTTGAGCAGACAGACACTGGTTACCGATATCGGCCGGAAGCTCTCGAGGTTGTTACGGAGTTTGCCTTTCTTACGGATGGAGATAATTTCAGCTCTTTTCCATTGGTGGGGGACCCGTTTCACCCATGTCAAGTTTATGAGCTTGAGGAGGCACTGCTTTGCTGTTACACCAAGGTGTTTTATAAATTCGGGAAATATTCTGTCCGGTCCCGCTGCTTTTCCATTTTTTAGTGTGCGAATGGCTGCTTCCAGTTCATGTGTTAGGAAAGGGTTGACCATTTCAGGTGTCGGCTCGGCTTTGAGAGGGCCCACTGATTACTATTTGATGTATTTACGGTCATTGGCTCTTATGTCAAGGGTGCTGACAGCAGCATAGTGCTTGCAGAGTGCTTGTGCAACGTCTTTTGGGCTGGTGAGCGTCCTTCCATTGAAAATGATTGGTTCCCATGTGAAGTTACGTTTGTCGTTATTGAGGCTCGAAATAAAATTGTGAGCTTTCGAGCCGTCCTTTCTAAAATCTAGTTGGCAACAAAATTACGGTATGTGCTTCTTTTCGATTGGATGATCTCCCTCCTGAATTGGGCTTGTTTTTTTCTGAGTTGGATACAGTCTTCGAGGTTGTTGGTAGTCTCTGCCCTTTTCCTGGCTTTATTACGTTCCCTTTGTAGTTTTGTCAGATTTTCATTCCAAAAAGGCTTATATTTATCGACGTACCCTCTGGGTATGCATTTTTTGGCGATCTATAAAATGTTCTTCTCAAAAGCCGCTACGGACTGGTCAGGGTTGTCATTTATGATGCTAGGAGTGAGAAGCTGATTTGATGTTTGTTCAAAAGCTGTCCAGTCTGCCCTTTTGAAATTCCAGCGTGGAAGACGTAGTTTTTGGGCATTATTATTTTTTGTTCGCACCTGTAAGAACAAGGCTCTATGACCACATCCCTCAACAGCATGCCTCAGTTTCAGGTCAGATCTGCTTATCAGGTTTGCATGTACCAGGCACATGTCAGGTGTACTGGTGCTTCCACCAAATGATAGAAAGGTGGGTTCTGATTGTAGATAGATCAGTTGTGTTTTGTCAATGAAATTCTCCATAGCATGGCCAGGTGCATTGCGGTCAGAGTAGTTCCATCGGGGGAGTGCGCATTGAAGTCCCCTAGTATAATGGAGTTGCGGTGTCGGGATGACATTTCTATGAGACTTGTATTTAAGTTGTTAGTTGGTCGGTTATAAACACCAATGATTTTGTAGTAGTGTCCGTTTATCCAGACTTCTATAAGTACGGCTTCATGTTTGTCGGTTTCGCACATCTTATGAAGCACCTCAAATTTGCATGCTGCGTTGTTATTTACACCGACAACAATCCCTGAGGCCACTTGTCTAGACCTAAGTAAAATAAAATTGGTAAAATTCATAGTGTGAAAAAAATCTGGAGAGTCTGTTGAGGCTCCAGCTTCAACTACAATGAAAACATCTGCGTCCAGTTTATGAATGAGAGTCTTGAACTCTGTGAACTTTGTGTTATTAAGGCCACCGGCGTTCCAGAATAGTACGCGGAGCCCGTCGTTCAAGCCCTGAGAAGGGCTGGCTTTGCGATGGCTGCTTGATACTATCGATTTAGTCATCTCTAGAAGGATTTGGCAGAGATTCGTCGTAACAGATTTAGCGTTACCCAGGGTGCACCACGTGGAGGCCTGCTACATTTACACCCCCTTTCTTCGGACACAATACATAGTAATATAAGTACATATATTACCAGCTCTAAGGTTAGTGTTAACTCCATTTTACGTAGATGCCGCCTTTAACTTGAATTTCCATGTAGAGGTTTTAAATTAATGTGAAATATCTGCCAAAACTGACCAGATTTCAGTGATTTTTCTAGCATATAAAAGACTAAAACAAACTTCATCATTTTTCTGAAGGGGTTTAATCTCCAAACCCCTTTTATTATCAGTTAATTCTCATTGCTGAGTTTTCCATTTATAATTGCTAATACATTAATTATCTTTTACAGGAACATGATTAAACCTTGCCAGTACATGCGTAGCTGGCACTGAGTGGACCGAGTAGATTTATAGTTTCGGCTTTGTTGCTACGTTTGGGTCTTATCCTATATTTGGTTAAATTGACGAAATTGTGTGTGTGTGTGTGTGTGTGTTTCATGCTCAGGTGTCAAATTATTCGAAGCCTAGAACTTTTCTTTCGACCTACACGTCATATGTTTGTCCAATTACGCTTTCCATATAAACATAATATAAGATGGTACTTTACGATGTACCCGCATATCGAAAGATTGTGTTTTAAAAATGTTTGCAACAACATGCGCGATCGAGACACATCGTAACGAACGATTCTTGCGTTTGTGAAAACACAAAACGCGCATGTTTTTAGCTGCGCTAGTACTTGCGGCTAGTTTATATAAATCGCTTTACGCCGAGTTACGTTTAGCGATATTACAGCAGAAATATGCGCCACGGTCTTTGGCCAGTTGTGTATAATCAGTTGGGTATTTTTGGCAGAAGGCGGACAGACAAGGAAGGCCGTGTACGCATGACGGCTGGCATGTTTTCAACTGTTTACACAACCGATTCTCAAAAAAGTTACTTTGAACGGCCAACTCCCACGAATCGTCTGCAATAGACACTGCAGAAATTCAACGCTTTCAGTAGTTCGTTTGTTAGACATTTGAGTAAGGTGACGGGACTATTTGGACCGCGTTATCCATCACTAGACCCAGTGCCAAAAGTGGTTTATAAGATATTGCCTTTCAGAGTTTATTTACTCAGTGGTAGATTTAGGGATGGGCGAATACCTAAAGTTTTCTATTATCATTCCGATATTGATTCTCAAATTTTTCTTTTGATTCTTGATTCTTTCAGGTTATATAGTCTTACATGATATTCTCTAATAATTAATTTAGTTAACATCTTGGTCATATAGGGAAGCCTTTTAAAAGTTCAGTTCTATTTTGATAGGTGACACAAAAGGATCGACTTTGATTTATGAATAGAAATTTTTTTGAAAGATTGAGAAAAATATTGGATAAAAGTAATGATTTATTTAAAATTACAAATATGAACTGATGTTCACAATTTTAATATAACTTCAGTAATAGCCATTTCAGTTTGTATAGCTGGAGAAATTGGAACTTCGCTTTCTTTGTGTTTTTCAACGGGCTTTGTTGAGACGAGGGAGAGAGAGAGAGAGAGAGAGAGAGAGGAGTTAGGGAGAGGAGAGAAAGAGGGAGAGAGAGAGTCAAGCCCTCTCGAGTGAGAGTGACACAACAGATCGAGAAGAGTGGTGACAACGAACCAGAAATGCTTCCAATCGTTCATGTATTGGGTCATAAATAATAATATTTTCGTGATTTCAAACAGACACGATCGTTTAATAGTTTTATTCATTCAAAACAACTAATACTTGAATAAGACATAGTTGATAATTAATTATACTTCTTATTAATTACACCACATACATTATCTAACAGTTAAAAAAAAAACAAGAATCGGAATCGGCACTTTAATCGATTTAGTTTCGAGTATCGACGATACCGCGGTACCATTAAAAACTTACGGTAAACGATCGTTTAATTCATTCAAAACAACTAATACTTGAATAAGACATAGTTGATAATTAATTATACTTCTTATAAATTACACCACATACATAATCTAACAGTTAAAAAAACAAGAATCGGAATCGGCACTCTAATCGATCTAGGTTCGAGAATCGACGATACATCGATACCATTAAAATCGACGATTCTTGGAATCTAGAATCTGAATCGGCGCATACCTAGTTATATTATAGGTTCGGCACTTGATTTTTAATTTTATTCATACCAATTTGAAGCTATAATAGTGTGAGGTATTTTTTTTTATATAGGTTCAATTTTTCTCTATCGGAATTCGCAGTTATCTCAATTTTCAAGAAATGGCGCTTGGTCTAGTGATGGCCAATTTAATATTAGGGGGATATATATTTTCCTAAGTATAATTTTTTGAATATTAAAGATTACTCTAATCTTGAATTTATCTACCAACTCGTTGAGCGAATTCAATGCAAATCATTATAATTATTTATTATATTATAGTAAAACACCTTGTAGTAGTTCCGTGGGCGTGGCGTAACCACGCCCACTGGCATAACATCTACACGCTACAAGCACAGATTCAGTATTTGATACTAATTTTCCAGATAACGGGTCATCTGTGATTTGTTTCATTTTACTGGTTTTTAAATTTAATTCCAGTCAGTGATGGCGATTGTCATGGAAACGCTTATATTATTGAACATACTCGTTGTGAGCTTGTTAGTTTTATTAATTGATAAATAATTTACTAATTTAGTTAACAATTACCTTGCTTTCGAGCAAATCTCAAATCTGAGTGATCATTCTTCGTTAAGAAATTTTTCTACTTTTTATCAATCGCTGTTTGTAAGCTTCATAATTGGAAAGTAAAAGGCTGCCTTTTAATTTAACAGTCTTTGTGGATAAACAAAATATGAATTGGTTATTTAATTTAAAGATAAAGGCAGTATAATTTATTCATCAGAAGGTCTAATAAGAGTTACGCAGGAATCCGATTAGCAAAAGTACGGCAAGTAGTTTAGGCTATCTTTTCTGCTCTTAGCAAGATCAATTCAGTAGTTTATGTCGTGAACTTCTTAGAATATAGTGATATAATTGGAAGATTTAGAGGGAATTTTGAGCGCATATTTCAAGATATTACTATATTAGAGAAACTACAAGAGGTCTACTTAATGTCGTTTTAAAATCGATTGCGCGAATGATATAAATCAGGGATGTCCAACTGGCGGCCCGCCATGCCATTTTATGCGGCCCACAAAGCCGCATATTGACTTATCAGACAAAAATTTCACAAAAATACTTGAAATTTTGACAAGGTTCTAATAATTTAATGATAAATTCTAATACTATACATGCTAGTTATAATTAAAATATTTACTCGAATATATACCAGCAATGACAGGTAAAAAGTCTGGATTAATAGAATTGCTTCGGGAGAATGGCGTTAACTGTCCGGCAATACAGTGTTATTCATCAGGAAGCTCTATGTGGAAAATTCATCAAGCAGGATCAAGGTTTTATACTTGTGATTAAGATTATAAATCTGATCAGAGGTGGAAACCGGGCCCTTTTACATAGGCAACTTGAGCAGTTTTTACAAGAAACAAAGGCTGAATATGGAGACTTGCTATTATATATCCATGTACGATGGTTAAGTGCAGGAAAGTGCATGAAGCGATTCTTTGCAATAAGAAAGGAAATCCCTGAATTCCTCAAGAAATATGTGCCATCTGACACCACTGAAATAGAAAAGAAGTTTGAAGATCCAGAATTTTTAGTTCAATTAGCTTTTCTAACAGATTTGACTAATCATCTTAACATTTTGAACTTGAGTCTTCAAAGAAAAAATCAAACAATATCAGATTTGGCTGGAATCATCAATGGGTTTCGCAGTAAGCTACAACTGTTCAAACAAAATCTTGAAAACAAAAATTTTATACACTTTCCTAGCTGTCTTCAGTTAGCCGACAAATTAAAAAAACAATGATTTTTCAAGCTGCATCTGTCAAATGCAAGAAGTAATTGACGAGTTCAATACAAGATTTGAGGAAATTGAAAGTCTCAAAAGAAGTCTACTGCTTTACAGCAATCTTCTTGGAGCTACAATTGAAGACCAACAAGCTGACCTACAACTTGAATTATGTGATTTGCAGGGTGACATGTTTCTAATGACCAGACAAGAAAAGACTCATGACTTTTTTTTAAATTGCTTCCTAAAGAGAGAACTTGCGAGATTTTGGGCTAAAAATGTCTTCAATGTTTGGAAGTACATATCTATGTGAAAGTGTTTTCTCATCTATGAAGTTTATAAAAAACCAAAATAGGAACAAGCTTTCTGATGTATCTTTACTCCATCTCATGAGGTTGGCTCACACAGAACTAGAGATGGATATTCGTTCTTTGGTGGCTGCAGCTGATCGACCACAATGTTCACACTAAATACTGTAATGTACATTTTTATTCTCATTTCAGTTGTTGTGTTAATTGATAAAACTATTTTGTATTTTCCTTATTTGTATAGTTTTCTCTCACTTGAGTCTTGAGAAATATAAGTAATACTATTCAATTTTGTTTTATTTATTTATAAATTTTCATATGTTCTTGTTGCTATTTCAAACTAAAATTATATTATTACTATGTGGCCCGCAGCAACGTACAAGGTTTTAATTTTGGCCCGCTATGCTATGAAAGTTGGACATCCCTGATATAAATGCTCAAATCAATGTAAGATCTCTTTAAAATCTGAGCATTGGATATGTAGCCTAAATTTTTAATGCAGTTTGAAAAAGTACTTATTTTTAGTCTTTCGTATCTCTAGAAACAAGTTGAAAATATCAATTCTTTGGTTACAAATACTGCAACCATTGAGTACATGAAAAACACTGACGTAAAAATCTAAAATTACTCAACTTTGCAAGATATGGACAACAAATTTGATTCCTTTTCACTCAAAATTTGATTGCACGTGAATCAATAAGCGATACGTGTCAATTTTAGGTAATATTTGAAAAAATATATTGGCAGCTGATTTCTGCATTCCGTCTATAAATTATGGAAAGTTTATCATCTCTTAGTTTGAAAGAGTTAGTAGTGATGAAAAAAAACCAGGACTGAAGATGGCGGAGATAATGGGGTACGTTTCAACTATAAGGATGTTTAATGTATTAAATTTATTTTCCTAGAATAATATGAGAAACTATCCACTCTCTATATAAAAGTATATTTTCCTAGAATAATTTTAAGAAATAGAGTGGGCTCGTGACCCTCCCGTAATATATAAAATTGATCTTCTTTATTACACATTTTAATAGGTGTTTTTTAATATGAACCCAATCATAAGTTATATTAATATCTAAGATAAAATTTTCAATAGCAATATTAATAAACGGTAGAAAACTTCTACTTTTAAACAAGGAAGAATCATTATTTTTTGTTTAAGAAAAACCTGTTTAAAATAAGCAAATGATCGTATTCAATTCTGTGTTTAAAAATTTTGTTTCATAAACTAATTAGCAAAAAAAACTAAATAAATCAAAATCGAAATGAAAACATTTTTTTGATTTTTGATAGAAAAGTAGAGTTGAATCAAATCCTATATAGGCCTACACCCCTGCATAAGATTATTATAAAGATGATTTATTTTCCTGTGTTGGGTTGTTTGTAAAAGACGCTTTGTTGATAGAGAGTAGCTACCTTACACCAGTAAATAAAATGTGGTTGGAAACACTTGACACGTTTGGAAACTAGTTTTAGTGATAAAATTTAACACATTTGGAAACTGTCTTAATCGATAAAACGCAACTCTTTTAGAAACTATGTTAGTTGATAAAACGTAAGTCATTTGGAAACTATTTTAGTCGGCAAAACTGAACAAATTTGGAAAGTGTCTTAGTCGATAAAATTCAATTCATTTGGGAACTTATTTTAGTCGATAAAACTTTTTAATATTGTTTTAGTAGTCTATATAAAACTAAACACATTTATTTTGAAAGTGTCTTAGTCCATAAAACTGAACACCCTCGGAAACTATCTTTGTCGATAAAACTTATGTGAAACCTTTTTTAATCGATAAAACTGCACTTATTTTAATATTGTTTTAGTCGATAAAACTAAACAGATTTATTTGGAAACTCTCTTAGTCCATAAAACTGAACACCCTCGGAAACTATCTTTGTCGATAAAACTTATGTGAAACCTTTTTTAATCGATAAAACTGCACTTATTTTAATATTGTTTTAGTCGATAAAACTAAACAGATTTATTTGGAAACTCTCTTAGTCCATAAAACTGAACACTTGGAAACTATCTTTGTCGATAAAACTTATGTGAAACCTTTTTTAATCGATAAAACTGCACTTATTTTAATATTGTTTTAGTCGATAAAACTAAACAGATTTATTTGGAAACTCTCTTAGTCCATAAAACTGAACACTTGGAAACTATCTTTGTCGATAAAACGTATGTGGAACCTTTTTTAGTCGATAAAACTGCACTTATTTTAATATTGTTTTAGTCGATAAAACTAAACAGATTTATTTGGAAACTCTCTTAGTCCATAAAACTGAACACTTGGAAACTATCTTTGTCGATAAAACTTATGTGAAACCTTTTTTAGTCGATAAAACTGCACTTATTTTAATATTGTTTTAGTCGATAAAACTAAACAGATTTATTTGGAAACTCTTAGTCCATAAAACTGAACACTTGGAAACTATCTTTGTCGATAAAACTTATGTGGAACCTTTTTTAGTCGATAAAACTGCACTTATTTTAATATTGTTTTAGTCGATAAAACTAAACAGATTTATTTGGAAACTCTCTTAGTCCATAAAACTGAACACTTGGAAACTATCTTTGTCGATAAAACTTATGTGGAACCTTTTTTAGTCGATAAAACTGCACTTATTTTAATATTGTTTTAGTCGATAAAACTAAACAGATTTATTTGGAAACTCTCTTAGTCCATAAAACTGAACACACTTGGAAACTATCTTTGTCGATAAAACTTATGTGGAACCTTTTTTAGTCGATAAAACTGCACTTATTTTAATATTGTTTAGTCGATAAAACTAAACAGATTTATTTGGAAACTGTCTTAGTCCATAAAAGTTACCACATTTGAAAACTAGTTTATTCCATAAAACTTAACACGTTTGAAAATTATCTTAGTAGATAAAACTGAACACAGTTGAAAATAATTTTGACGGTAAACACATAAGTTTAGAATTTTGTAGCTGGAAAACTCAATTTTGTAAGAAATTGTTTTTTTTTTAATCACTATTTTATAAATTGAAATAAATTGTGGACGGATGACAAAAAATTTTTTCATTTTATTGAATGCTTTTAAACCCTCAACGATTTTCAATGACGTAATTAACCACTATTTGGATAAAACAAGATGTTGTCAATAGAAAATGTTATAATTTATGAAGATTGTTCTCATAAATGTTTTAACTTGGTAAGATTCCCAAGTTAAAGGAACAGTGATTCGCTTTCTATTTAAGCGTGTACAAAGCGTAAGCTACATATCAAGTACCAAGTACTCCCTCCGCAACGATCGTATAAAGGCCAGATAAGTTATCATACCACTCCCAGATAAGGTTATCGCGTAGCTCGATACGGTTTATCTTTAAACCGACTTATGTCTATTATGTTTATTATTTTTTAGAAATGTTTTTTTCACAGTGGGATTGTAAGATTCTTAATTACCACGATTAATACCGAAACCGCCGCGGTTTTTCTATACGTCATATTGCTGAAGACTTTTAACAGAGGCGTTACTATCAGCGATCTATTGTCAGTATATTTAAGGAAAATATTTTTCTAGTGTATGAATTCGATTACCAGGAGGAGAGTTCCCTGACTAGGGGACGTGGAAGGCCAGGTAGCTCATTTACCTATGTCTTTTGTTTCATTATCTGTCTATTTATAACTCATGAGCAAGATACTTGAAATAAGGAGAGTTAAAGTACGGGAAGGCCAGGCAGACGCCTACTTCTCTTTCTTATCTAGGTACAGTAGTTGTGGAGGACAGATACGGATAGCAACCAGGTTCGACAAACACAGTTTTACAGGTCACCTATACCAGTCTTAAAAATCAAGTAGACCAATGTGCATTGGCCGGCCAAGTATCTTGGTATATTTCGCTGTTTATAAATGCGGTATTTATGTAGGTGGATCTCTTTGGTAGAAGTTAAATTCCTTCACGGCATTTATGTTATCGAAGTGCATACAAGTTGTCATTGCCCAGTAGAGATATGAAAAGGATCCGATGAAAGTGGTATGGTAAGGCTTGGATACCATAATCAATTCCTTGGTATCGGGCGTTACGAGATTCGTTGCTCGCTTACCTCTAGTAGTAGGCCTACCAGTTTTCTTCTAGTGGTGCAACAATGTGGGGTTTGTCTTAACTTACCTTAATTCAACGGTTAAAAGTGAAATTAACTTGACCACAGTCTTTTTATTTGGAAGTCGGCTGAGTAGAAGATATTCGTTGCCACTTCGTCACTGTGTAGCTGTCGTCTCGTTCTCATTTCCTACAAAAGAGACAAAGCGTCGGTGGGGTAACAAATGTACTGAGCATTATGACGAAACTGTTAAAAGTGTCAAAGCGCCAGGCATTGTTTGGGCGAATGCTGTGCCGAGGATTTATATCTTCGACCCTTGTTGGTAAATACCTTTCTAATTTTAATTCTATTATATTTTCAGATGTTGATTAAATTATATTATAGGATTCTTCTTTACCCTGAGAGGCATGGTCTCTTAACTTAAATTGCAAGGCCGTGTCTTAATCATATTTTATACTATTAAATTTTTTCACATTTTCTTTAATCAGAGTGACTGTAACTGTTAGCCTCTTGCAAGTTCTCTAGTAGGACATCGCTGAAATTGGCTTTTTTCATTTATTCATATCCTAATATTCTACTGAATGTCACATTCAGCAACAAAATTATGGGTTTCTTAGTGCTCTTTCCCTCCGTATCTAAATACAAAACAAATAAGAACTCCTTAAACACGGTACTCTCCATTTCGCCCATGTTAAATAATTGTTTTAGGTACATAAAGTTTTTAGAAAAAATATTTTATAGATCTGAAATTTTACCACTTTGTTCTGTAGGTCTATACTCATTTTATAATAATAAGAACCAGATTTCTCTTACAAATAAAAATAACTTTTTTATTACTAATGAGAAAACATTTATTTTTTACATTGTTTTTATTACATTAAAAATTTACTCATTTCCTTTTTCATGTATCAAAATTTTCCTTCTTGTTATTGTTTACTAATGTACAATGATCCGTAAAAAAAATTCATTCATAAATGTGGCTAAAAAGTGTACCGGAGTGAAAATTATGCACATTTTCGGTAAATCACATAAAACCTTAAACTAGCATATAGTCTACCAATGACGCTTAGACTTACATTTCTAAAAACATCCAGGACTATAACTAGGTCCATCTTCTTCTACATCTTCAACTTTTCTTTTTACAGTTTTATTTTTTGCTTTCTTTGCTCTTTTCTAAATTTTTTGAAAAGCTTGATCCGCTTCGTTAACGCGTTTGGCATCATATTTTTTAGGCCTATTACTCTATTTGCTTCAGCCTTTCTACAAAGATCTTTACTTTTATACCGTCCAAAACACTAATTCAGAGTGTATCTACATTAGCAAAATTATTTTTAGGCATTCTCGTCCAGATTGTGTTGTTAAGCAACTTTTTACTGGGTTAGGGCTACATAGATCCTAGCCCCCTAGGGGGAGGAGGTTACTCTCTGTAATAAAGTACGCAGGCTTTATTACAGCCATTATCTCAGGGAGAAGTGAGTTTGTGTGCTCTGGACATGGTTGGTATGAGCTGCGGCACGATTCCGGGCAATTTGGACACAAACCATGTTCTGGGTGTGCGCCTGTTGAACCCTTAAGACAATTTGTTGTCCAACATGCTTGTTTCATTTCCTCTCCCTCTAATGTTTTACTGGACCTGATTGCTTTGCCATAATATTCTTACAGGTTATCGATTACAGAATCTGTTACCCTACCTTTACCCGAGAGTTTTTTGCCATCTGGAAGATTTTGCTTATTGTATACTTTACGCAGTTCCCTTCTCTTCTGACCATGGTCGATACATTCTTACTTATCTATAAAAACATTTGGTTGAAAGATTTAAAACAAAAATACAACAGAGAAACTATAACAAGTAGATTATCCAGTTTATATTGGAATATTAGCGAAAAAGTGTAAAAACTTAACGCAAAGAGTTTACAAAATAATTCATATAAATTCGACAAACATTTTTTTTCTACCTGGTGTTTGGCATTTCTGTGCTCAGAAAGATGCATAGAGCAATAAAATGTAATAAAAAAATTCTTTAAAAAAATTATTTCTGGGTACCGTGTTACCTAATCGAACGCGAATAATCGATGTTGTTAAACAATTACCTTAATCTTAATTGAACAAAGAGTTAGTTTTAATTAAAGAGAGATGAAGCCATACTCGATAAAAAGCTAATTATCTGGGGCATAGAATGTGCTGTAGATTAGCTCTTCAGTGCGCCGAGAAACATTCTTGTTTATTGGTGTCTGGTGTTAGATTCGTCACGACCTTGTTTGTCTCCCAAGAAAGAGAATGAAAGTGCTGCAGAAACGAGAATAGGTTCACTTCTACCTAAGTTACAGTTTACTTGCGTGTATTTGCAGAGATAGGCTTTACAAAGTGTAGAATATATACAAGTAATACAATCAAAAACGTAAAGTTAATCCTACTTTACACAACAAAGAAAATTTTATTTTAGTTACTTCTTATGAAATAATTAACAATTAATTTAAATAAAGTAACATAATCTATGCGTTAAAACAGCTATTCTACCATATAACCTATAACACAAAATCAGCTGTTTTATGAAATCGTAAGTAAACATTTATTTTAAAGTAAATGGGACGAAACAACTATTGCAAACCTTGTCCTTTTTGTGAAACGTTTTTCCCCATACAAAAACTAAAATTAATTACGGTTTAGTAAATTTATATTTATTAATAACATATATTAATAAATTTAATTAATATTTGATGAAGAAAACTGTATTAACATCAAATGCCATCCACTACAAGTTTTTAAAAAAATTACTTGAACTTGAATGTATAAATAAAAGCTATATTATTAACGATTAAATATTTGAACTAATAGAAAGAATTGAAAAAATACATCTAATTTAAAAATATATTTACAACAAAAAGAGTTCCAATATATTATCAACAGTTTTATTAGATCTATGTAATTTCAACTACCTGCCCTTAATTTTGAAAACACTGCCAGCAGCAAAGAAGGCCAGTTTCAGGAAATGGATTTTTCTGATTTAAATCATGATTTTATAATTTAGTAATCCTTCTCATATCCGTGCCTAGTAGGCTTAAAGCCCTTCCCCAGTTACTGGGCGAGTTACATTTATTTAGGAAAATAAGGTAACTACCAAAAAGCGAGATCAGTTGTTTTGTGATTCGATAGTTTCAAGAATTTTTCAATGTATTTTGTTTATAGGCTTTGTACTTTTATTTTGGAAAAAGTTTTTTGCAGAATGACGACGAAAGTAAATAAAATATTAAGGAAAAATAAAATTATTTCTCGTATACAGTAGAACCTCTTTAATCCTGACTTATTAGAGTTCTCAGTTGTCCGGTTTTGATGAAAGTCCAAATAAAATTAATTAACCTTAATATGGACAAAGCTACATAATTAAAACCCTGGGTAGAAAAAACTTCTACTAGTTATCAACTAACCCTGACACTATATATAAAGACAAAACGCTCTGTGTATTTTTGCCTTAATAAATCTAAATAACCTATTTCTGAGATACAAATCGTTGAAAACAATATTTAAAATAAATAATATAAACCCGGAAGCATCTTACTTCAGTTTATAAATCTGATAGATTAAAAAAAAATCATAATAGGTACTTTCTCTGGCACAAAACAAACCCTGGCCCAATGCAGGTCAAAACAATGTCATTCCTACAAACATTTTCTAACACAAAAAGTTAGATTTACAGAAAACTACAATACAGAAACGGGATTATATATAATTTATATTGTACCCCCTTACTTAATAAAATTAGTAGTTTTTTTTACCTATCTGTAAATAATTATATTAGACCTACTGGTATATAACTACACTACTAGTAAAGTCCATACTATTAAGTCTATGGTTGTAGGTCAGGAATACATCGACAGCGCATGCGTAGATCTGAAAACCGAACGTGACTCATTTCTACGACAAGGCTCTTCTTGTGTGCGGGTGACAGTATCAATCTAATTATGAGGGAAGGACACAGCCAGATTAACTACTTTATAGATGGATCTTTCTACAATCCGTCCCTTCGGACGAAATGTTCGCCTAGAAGTATTTGGAGGTAATTTAAAAACCCGATCCAGATAGCCACCACCAAAAGTGGGTCAATATGGGAGTAGCACTTTTCAAGGAAGACCGAGTGTCCTGTATCCCTTCACTTTCTCGTTAATTGTTACTTTGCCTATTGTATTCTTGATTATGTGTAGTGTTTTTTCGTGTCTCGTTTCTTGATTATGTGTCGTGTTATTCTCGTATCTCGTTTCTCTTTGTAGTTTTAAGCATTACTTGAAAGTTATAAAATTCAAAAGGGTAAAATATTTGAGTTGAAGGCTCATTGCTCTTTAACTCACTTGATATTGTATCGTGAATGATACACGACACATAATCAAGAATAGAATAGGTTACGTAAAGAATACAAAAACTACAAAAAAAACTACAAATTGAAAGTGCTTTCAATTTTTTTTCTTAAATCTGGTAAAGATTACATAAATTATCTTGAACTTGTAATTGTTTACAAAATGTCGTTAGATTTATGAGTTTAAGGAATTTGTTTTAATATTAAAGATATGAGCCATAAATTATTGCGAGATTATGTTTATGTTCTCCACTCTCGATTAATTTACGATAATAGAATCGTCTGAAGTCACGTTATAGCAAAGGCCGTGAACGTGACAAGTGGGTTATACCAAGTAGGTCGCCTTATCTGTTAAGGCAAAAACGTGTTTATGCCTGAAAATCACGAGAATTCTGCAGAGCTTGAGTTCGTAAACGCACTGATAACAGTATAGTCATTTCAGTGGTCCGTTGAGGGCGGGGTTGTTCGGACTGTTGTCGTGTATAAACCAACCCGCGTTGGCTGTGCTGCAAGTCCAGTCAGTTTAGCAAGAAGGGTTGGTCAGGCTGCAAGCGCTTTTCCAAAACTTGAAGCACGCTCGCAACACCTAGACTCAATTTTAACGATACAGAATTTTAGAAATGGATTCGGCTTTAGTCTGCTTGGTAGTAGACTCATTATATAATAATGTTAATTAATATAGAATTCTTAATTTAAAATTCATTGTTTTTTTACAGAGAAGGTTGAATTATCAATCCTATGATCTGCCTTCCGATTAAGTGATGTAAAATTATGAACAGCCATTTATTATGTAACTCATTTTATTTTTAATACAATTTATACTTACAATAATGTTTTTTGTGTTTAGGTAAGATCACGCTCGCCTGGCTAGAGTGTTCATCGGGCAGTTATGGTATGATAGTTTTACACTTAACTTTTATATTCCTATCAATAAATGTTTTATATATTTCTATAGAGCACTTGTGGAAACAAAATGAAATTTAGTTTTTGAAACAGGTTGATTAAAACAACCCCGAGCTGTTTTAACTTATCATATAATCTGTTTATCAGGTCTTTCTATGTGTTCATCGTGAAACTCAAACCATTGTGCTCTCATCTTCTGCCAGAGGAGATTGTTGTACCACAAACCTGTTATCTTTTCTAATGTTCTACTTTTCTGCTAGGCTCTACATAAATCTATTGAGTATCATAAGTTTCTGCATTATTAGTATTGTCATATTCTCTGTCCTTTATCTTGCTTTCGGTGAATCTTTATCACTTAGAACATTCTATATACTGCTCTTCTCAGTACGGTAGTCTTCTATATAGACTCTCGGAGACGAATTTATCCCCGGCCTCTTACTAGTCCATTTTACGTTCGGAGACAGATCTAGCCCCGCCCCATTACTATTTTATTAAACACGCCCATTACATAAAGTGTACAAAGACGACTCCTAATATTATAAATTATTTCTCTCAGATAATTATCCCGCAGACGATGATGGCTTTCTTAATGAATTCATTAACTGTGGTTAGTGAAGACCACACTTAATGCAGAAATCCTTTTGTTTCATTTCTACGTGGTTGAATTAGTGTATTAGTTTTCTAGTTACACCGAATCGTTTGCCTTGATTTGATTAGCGATCGAAAATTATCTGCCTACGAGCATTCCTTGTTCATTACACTATAGTCCATTCCACGAAATCGGGAGGGTGGGTATAAATACAAAGTTGCCCATGGCTCGTGAAGGGCCAGAACAGTCCGTATTTTGTATTATCCTATAAGTCTCATTTACAAGAACATTATACTGTACATTGAATGCCTAATATAATTGATACTTTTAAATAATGCCGATTGTTATTAAGTCAGAAGAGTCACGGATAGGCGATAGTGACAGCCCGACGCTTAAACTAGGCAACACTGTTCGATCAGTGTTGCTAATTAGTGCTCAAGGGTAAGCTACTTTCAGCCATACCTCGTGAGGCCGGTTCCACACGTGGCAACCGCGCTAAAAAAGCCACCCTCCTGATTTCGTCCAGTGGATACTAAACTGATATTCAGCGTGAAAACAGAGTAACACAAAATATTCACCTAAAATGTATATTTCGAATACTGGAGGTAGACAATAGTTCCTGTGAATATCGTAATATGAAGTAATGATATTTTCATTGAGTTTGAACATAACAGGTATTCTGCCATTGAAAACTCTCTTTGTGATAATGTCCGTTCTGGTGGAATACGAACTACAGTTAACTCTCTATAATCCGGCCATCCAATAATCCGGCGTTTCCGTCAAGGATGGAAGGTATAAACATAATCAATATGTAAAAATAACGTATATTTTTCACTCCATGTCGATCCCAGTGACCGAGTGACCTTCACGCCGCCCGGTTCTAATTGTGTAGCTCGTGATATACAAACGATTTCGGGCCGTACGTTGTTGCAGTAGCTATGTACACTGACTTATTGAAGTCCTAGTGAAACACGTCGTTGCAGTGTAAACGAAATTTTTTGTTTTTACCGTTAAAGATAAGGTAATCTTTTATTGTAAAGTTCAGACCAGTACATTCATTTTCGTTTTATCATTCCAAGTACAGTACAGGAATATTTTCCTGTTTTCTTTATTTTTGGGCGATACCCATAAATATTATTCAGTGTACATTGTGTTTTAATGGACCCTGCAGTAATCCGGCGATTTCAGTAATCCGGCAGTAAGTATCCCCATATCTGCCGGATTACTGAGAGTTAACTGTACCTTAGGGATGTAATATATTCACTATGTTAAATATAATTGAAAATTACGTACTAATATCTGTTACTGTTTTGCGTTGTAAAATTATCTATCATATTGAATATAATTTAAATTAACGTTTATCAATTATTACATTCAATAAATTAATTAGAAATTAGTTATCTCATCTAAACATAAACAGTTATATATTTCAACGGCTTTTTTCTTTGCAATCTAGACATGCCATAAGTTTCTAATTACCTGTACCTTACAACTATATGAAGTGTTATTAAAGTTAACAATGGTGTTTAAATATTTAACCTGAAGTTAATTTTTTAAATTCGAAAACAGCTGTTATATTGTGTAGTTGATATTATTATTCATTCATTACGTACACCACTTGTTATTTTGATTAATCGATTAGGAATTTAAAAATAATGACCTAGTAGCAACATAAATCTGGTTATAGGTTTCTGTCAATCTCATGATGTAACAAATTTCTTTTTGTGAACATAACCTCCTTCAATTAGAACTTTGTACTTTTAGTCTCCACACGGGAATCTTTTTTTTAACCCTTATTTCGGTGCAGCTCCGCCTTCTTACTAGTTCCGCCTAATTTTTATGAACTCTGCATATTTTGTGTGTACTCATTTTAAATTCCTAAACATTACGTTGAGCTGAATTTGAATTTGTCCACTTATTATGTCAATATATTTTAAATGTTTGTCATAATTTTTGTTGTTGTTGCAACGTTGTTGTTACGTTGTTGTCATAACGTTGTTGTTGCAACGTTTTTTAACTTTATTGCCGTGAAATACAGGTTTTGTCGTTTTTATTTCTCTTGTTATGTTCTTTTTCTATAAGGAGCCTTGCAAATATTGAGTCATTTTATATGTGTCATATTATGTGTTCTTACATGTAGTTTTAAATTGTTTATGTTTTTGGCCTACATATATGCTTTACATACGATACCATAAATTCCACATTTGATTAAAATAGAGCCTAGGCCATATGTAAAATATTATAAGCATTTTGCATAGAAATATTTAATAAAGAACGTTATTTTGTATCGGTTTTATTCCATCTCTTTAGGTAGGTTGTTTAGCTGGTGTAACAGCTGACCCATTGCTTTGTTTAGCTGGTGTAACAGCTGACCCATTGCTTTGTTTATCTGGTGTAACAGCTGACCCATTGCTTTGTTTAGCTGGTGTAACAGCTGACCCATTGCTTTGCTTTGATCAGTAGGTTTAGATATTTAAAATTTGTCCATTAGTAAAAGATGTAATAATTTGTAATTTATTTTATTATGTATTTTTGTTAATTTTATCACATAGTTCAAGGTCTAAGTAAATATAAATATACATGAACGGTATCAAAATCGTTTAGAAAATTAAATGTTTATTTCCTCTTTGAAAATTTTGAATTGATTCGTTTTTAGAATGTACTTCCGTTGTAGGTATCGTTTCACGTGTGGCGCACACACCTGGTCATTTTATGTAAAACATGTGAGATGTAGGGATATGGGCTTTGGAAACAACCATCAGAACAGAATATAAAAGTGTTTGTGAAGTGTACTGAACGAAACAAAACAACTGTCAGAAGTCTTTATCTGGTCCTTTGTACGCTTCAGTAAGAGTCGAATTAAGGAAGTGAATACACTTATTGGAAATACAAATCATTTCAAGTGATAAAAATGTTCGAGTTAAGGCCTAAGGAGACTCTTATATTAGTACAGTATAAAAATAATGCGATAGAGTGCTCGTGTGTGTTTATTAAATTAATAACCATCTGGCCCGAGTCTTAGGGTCCTCGGCTTAGTAAAGGCCAACCGAGAGTGGATAAACGTCCAATCGCACTTCCTGGATAGAATTAATCAGATGGGATACGTTTCTAGTCGTCAGGATGGTTCTATTTTCTCATGTAACTCTGGTTGGACCGCGGTGGCTGGTTGGAGTTCGTCTCGTCCCAGGAGAGAACCGGTCACCATTACAGTAAAGCCGGGAACACACTTGGGCATTTTATATCCGATCGTTTTTCTTAACGTCGTTACCGTATTAGTAGTGGCGCGTAGGTTTGTATTGCTACTTACCTAAGAAGCCATTATCCCTAACAATAGCTCTTCCTACCACCTTTACCAAACTCCTTCCTTTCACTAAACTAGTCCAAAAAAAAGAGTGTTGTAAACACAATGATACAAGCAGCCAGTGTTAACAACAGACGCTGCAAATCTACGGGGGCCACCAAACCCCCTTCTTCCTAATGACTGACTGACTGATTGCTACTTACAGATTGTGCGGAAAAATGAACGATCGGATTATTTAACGCCGACGGTAGCACTGCCTCTACAGTTGACGGATTTTTTATCGTCTCTCCCGAAATTGTGGCATACATGACTAAATGTGCGATTACACATTGGTCGACCAGTCTGCCGTCTACAGGTGTTGTGTTGTGGTGTGATATTGTCATGGCTAAAGTGGTTGTAATTTACAATGAGTTATTAATTCATTTCGTAAGAAAGACCTGTGCTCTGGGTCAAACCATTAGATATTTTCAAAGATAGGAACACCACAAGATCAGGAAACAAAGTCCAACGAAGGTTCCAACTTCTTCTCTCCTTTGATAAACCCAAATCATCGATTTTTCGCTTGCTCTTCAATCGACGAAATAATAATCCCCAAAGTTGGTCTCTATTCATACGCCTAGCCGTCATTCTTCTTTTCCGCCATCTTTCTTTCTTCTTACACTCTCCGCATAACACACTGCCGAATGTTGTCTATCAGACCATGTATTCTCGTACAAGTTTAGGTGTTTAAATCTTTTCCATCAGACCTTACTGTTATTGTTTGCATTATTGCCTTTTCAGTGTGTTTTCGCATAATTTTCTTGTCATAGTATCTTCTACATCCCATTGATAACGCAAGTAAGTCCGCAAAACTGCTGATGTCACGTTTTGTCATCGTATTAGCTCTTACTTTTGCGATACGATCGTTGTTAACCGGTTTCACCGCAATCCGAACCGGGCAATTTCATTAAAGATTTTGTGTCTGCACGCAGGTCAAGGTTGTAGCAGACAATGGGACTTGGATAAAGGCGAAAGCGTGAATCGGTTACGGCGTGCATGCCCTTCAACTTGACCTTGGCAGAGGCCATTGATTCACCCAAGGCGGTCAAACTGTGAACAGTTATATGCTTGGCACAATGCAAAGAAACACAATACAGCAACACATCCTCTTCGCATCTCTGGATTTTATCATAAATATTACAATTCTCACTGATAGGATAAAAAACCGCCAAGCAAGGATCGTTCCCAGGATTGAATTTGGGGGGGGGGGTCCAAATTATACCCCAGTAAAAAATAGACTATAAACCCTCTGGTCCCCAGACAAATTTTTTTTTTTAAATTATACCTTGTTTTTAACTTTTACCTTTTAATATAAAAAACAACAACTGAAAGATAATTAATCACTTAAACAATAGTTTATGCTATCCGAACTTTGAATTTTGTAAATTTGTTAAAACTTAATGAGACAGAACGTTTTCTATTGCTATGTGCCGATCTTCATCAGATTCACCGAACGTAATGGACTATATATTTCGTTAAAGATAATGCTAGTAAGTAGATATTTTCAGATGTTTTTACCATCCTACAAATAGGCCTATATCAACAATAGGAACAAGTTGAAACATACGTTTTACCTGTAGATACAGTTTTTAGATAATTAACACTGCGCTAATAATTACATGTTATTACTAAATAAAAATTAATAGGTTTAATTTTTTCTTTTTACATTAAAAAATGCTTAGGCCTAAAAATGTCGAGTGTGTCTGAACAATCTTTAGTTCTCAGAAATGTATGACATACAAAAAAATGTATTTGTAAAAAATAGTGATGTTTTTACGAAAAATACATTTCATCAGAATGCTTTTTCTCTTTAACACATTTCACCGTAAACTGAGAAGCTTCAGAATGTACATTAAATAAATGTAAAATGAACATTTTTTGTAGTAATAGCGGAAATACATAAATTCTCGTCTCCGAAGTTTGTAGTAATGCAATCAAATATGTGGTAGGATCTCATGACGCATGATATGGTTAGTTATATTCAATACACGATGTATACATTTTATTTTGCCTTAAAACGTTTAGGATTTCTTATGAAACCCTATTTATTACAAAATGTTTAGTTCTCGAAAAATATTCTTATTAGAACCTCTTTTTTATAAAGCCTAACAATAAGCACATACATGCACGAAGCGTAGCTATATGCTGAATTATTGGGACATGAATATCATAATAATTGTATTAAAGGGCGAATAAAAGTAAAGAAAAATGGTACCAACAGGAAGCAATTTTTAAAATAAATTTATTGTATAGTGCAATTATATTAAATCCTATGTTATTGATTTCGTAGAAAAATTGTTTTCTTATTATTTTTCTGTATTTTTCAGATCCTTTTAATAACTCACACTCTTCTTATATATATATATATATATATATATATGTGTGTGTGTGTGTGTGTGTGTGTGTGTGTGTGTGTGTGTGTGTTGTAAAAATTTTCAAAGTTAATTTCGTAAAGAAGTATATGAATTTTTGTTTTGCTCCCATCTTGTCCTCGATACCTTCATTGTACAACTTTAAATTGATGTAATGGTTACCACACAATATCATAAACAATGCTGAAGGATTAAAAATGAATAAAATAAACAAACTGGATTAACGGTATCGAACCTTGCTTCACAAACGGACAATGCGAAAGGAAAACGAAAAGAAACTTACAACAAAATTCAAGCGTCGAAAAAACGAAAGTGTATAAATAGTAACAAACAAAAATAGTAGTCCAGCACCATACATAGAAAGAAACATGAAAAATTGCAAGGAAATTCACTTTCTATTTTGCCACTTAATATTGTGATTCTGACATATGTATGTACTGTATATGTTTATATTAGTTGTAATTATAAAATGAAAAGGAACTACAATAAAATTGTCTTTTTGACTTATGTAGGAATTGCCTTTTTTTAAATTTATATTGTTTATTCGCCTTTTAATAAGGATACAATGTTATTGATGCTTTAGCGAATACATAAATTGAGTTTTCATTTTGAATTACACGATATGCCATTTTTATTTGGAATATACTGTAGTTCAGTAATGATAAATAATAATTCTACTAAAAAACCTCTAAAAGTGATTACTTTTATTTTATCCTGATTTACAGTTCTATGATCAAGTAACAAGCCTCAGTGGCTTAACAAACAAAACTGTTCGTTTATCTTGCCTCTGAGTATGTTTTGTCTTGTATCATTCTTGTTTGCTATGACTCTGAAGGTGGCTACTTGAAAACAAAATGTACATCACGTTAATATGAAAATATCGATGGTGCTTGTGTATGATTTATGAGTAAATAGGTAAATAATTGCGAAGAGACACAAGAACCTTTCACACGAGATTTTAAGGGACTGTCATGCCTAAGGGTGCAGCGTTCTTCCGTAACTTTACAAAGTATAAATTATTGGCTTTTAACTTGAGATATATCTGATCTAACCGTAGCTGGGGTGTTTGACATAATCAGCTACCTGAAAATGTAAGATATAGCCTCCGGCACACGAGAAGAGCCCTGGTTAAAACGCTAAAGTCATTTCTAAAAACATTTAATAACACAAAACGCCAGATTCACAAAACAATTGCAGATTTGCAGCAAAGGTTTCATATATAATTTATTTTGTACACCATTTTTCAATAAAGTTAGTACTTTTGCCTATCTGTAAATACTTATATTATTATGGGTACTTATTCTATTACACTATTACTCATATCTTTAAACTGTGTATAATTATCATTAGGCCTATAAAAACGTACATAATTTATACAAATTTGTATAATGAAGGTTAATAAAATATAAAACCTATTACTTGCATAAATACACAAAAATGATTTGATAGTTTATACACATCACTAATGTTTTTGTTTCTATTAACGAATGCATCGTCAAAGTAATAAAAGTGAAATCATGTTTCTTTGGAACGTAATATTTTAAACATTACATTTAAAAAGCTAAGATTTTTAAACACTTTTATACCATATACAAATCCATTAGTTAGGAATTAACCTATGTTAATGAAAATCTTAACAAATTAGCAACACTTCCAAAGCACAAAACTATTTACTTACTATAATATAACTACTATAAAACTTCCGTCCCGTTAGGTTATGTTTGTAGCTCTGGAATACATCGACAGCGAATGCGCAGAACCTAAAACCGAGCTTGCCTCATTTCTTCACGAGGGCTCTTCTCGTGTAACGTACCCTTTCCCGTTATAAAAGAGAGCAAATGTTTTTACAAACTCTAATATAAACTTTTGTCATACAATTTGCGTTTCTAAGTTGCCAAGTCTTTGAACTGGCATGTCTATAGTTCAATTCCGTACTCCGTGAAATAGGTGACCTTATTAATACACGTTCTTCTATACTTACCACACCACCACAAGTAATAGACTTTTTTTCTTTTTTTATATTTTTCAAATTGAATTTACCCACGTATCTGACAAATAATTCTAGATATATGTAAACTTCACTACACCGATGATGAAACTACAGCAGAGCTTCGATTATCCGAGCTCCGACTAACCGAGTTCCGGTTTAACCGTAACCAGTAAGATAATCAAACTTTGGACGCGTTTTGGAGAATCTTCATCACATCAGCTTCTCCATTCCAGATTATTTTTTTTTTAATGTATAAAGTCACGTCCTTTTCGGTCAAATTTGGTCCCGATCTCTCACCAGTTCAATCTCCATTTTGTTCATTTTGCATATTTTTTGCCTTATTTTTTTTACAATAATTTGAAATTTCGAAATATTAATTTTGAAAGCATAATTGTAGTATTTTTAACCGGGTTTTGTATATTTAAAATTTTGTAACTATATTAAGGGGTTTTCTTTTATTAACTTGAATTATTCCTTAGAGAATTGTGATCAGGAACCATATTTGAAGCACAGGTAGTGTTGAAGTAGCCATTTAAGGGATTGCTGCTACGAGTAGGAGAAACATTGTTCTCACGAAAAATTAGGTCCTGAGTCCTCTCTCTTGGTTCCATGAAGAGGTATCTCCTCGGCACACTCTCTCCCCATGCATTGTTTGGTTATATGGAAGCTATACGGTGAATGTAGTTGGAGCTAGCATAATGCTCAGGTTGTAGCAGACGTACGAACTATTCTGGCTGAAGAATTGTTATTTTAATGGATTAAACATACCATATGTCTACTAATGTTATGTATTCACCAACCTTGAGCTTTATCAAGTAATATTGAGTTTGACTTGCTTGCTTAACGAGCTTCGATATGACTAGCATTATAATACCAGCTGTGTATTCATGTATTCAGATATGACGCAATTGACCATTGGACGTTGAACAGCTGGTATACTGATATCAGTGTACACGTTTTATGCAATGTATTCATTGTCCACTGATTTTCTGTAGAAAGTATAAACGATTGTTTTAGAACGACTATTTTATCGACGACACATATTCCTGTACGTTTCCTTTAACTGTATAATCATCTATATCTATCCAGAATCCCAGTTAACCGACAGTAGATTGCGTGTAATTTTCACCTTAGAACAAATCGATTGTAACATAAAAAAATGATAGCTGTAATAAACAGGTTCGTATGTATTTATGATAATTTAAAATTAATGACTTATTGATTCTAAATTATGTCCTAACAAAAATTGAATTTCTGTAAACAAAATGAAATAGCCTATAATTTTGATACTGCACGCTAGATTAAATTACAGATTAATAAGAAATAACGTCATTGACACTACATTTTACAGACAATAGTTGACTGAAATATCCTGCAGATATTCGACAAACAAATGATACGTTATATATTATTAGACAGTGTCCATAAGACGTTTTCTGATAGTCAAATTCGATCCTGGAACGGAGAGAACATAATCACAATGTATACGTCTCTGGTCACCAGATACAATTCTCTGTATACCGGGATTTCATTGTATACTTGTAACTACATATACTTTTTCGTTCAAAATACATATTTTTCTCAGTAGTTTACAAAATTTAATTCCATACGCACTACATATCCTTCGCTGTGTACCGTGTACTCCTGAATACTACACACGTCTCTGTATACCAGATATACTAATCTGTGTGCCACATAGCACTTCGTATTATACATTTACTTTAGCGCCTTCACGAGGACAATTGACGCAACCCGCATGATGTCAGACAATGTTTTTTTTTTAATCTAGGCTAGTACAGAATTTCTATCCATCGATCAAGTGCCAGCCTACGCGCAACGAGTATACTAGTCAATGAAAAAACATTTGTGTGGCCATACCTACATTGAAAGAAAGATTGTTATAAATTTGATAACAATAAAAGAATAAAATACCTTAAATAACACCCATGAATAATGCTCCGCAATAACCGATCCGATCCAACTCGTAATAGACACTAAAGGCAAATTAACAACAGGCCAATGCGAGGATGTTTTTAGAAGTGTGTCTATTTCACCCCGCTTTGCCCTCGCCGACACCTTTATTTCTTTCCTATAAGAAGATTTAACGAGATGACTTATCTTCATTACCTCGATAAGAGTTTACTTTAAGGATGTGTCACTTGCTCACGTGAAGAATATCATTCTTAGGCCATATACGCCGAAGATTTATGTCCCTAAAATCCTACCAACATTCACATTCCTTTCATAAACGATAATAATACAGACTGATGATCTATGAAAAAGATCAATATATTATATGAATTAAAATGGAGCTACTTCAAATGACCAAAATTCAACTAACCGAAATGTACGAATACAATTTATGCAACCTTCGACTAACCAAAATACACGGCATTAAAATAATCGTAAGTGCACGGACTTCTACTAAAAGAAATGTTGCGGGTTATAGTTTTGCCGTTCCGCAGCCGTTCATCGCACAACTTGAAGTTAATAAATGGGAAGTAATATTTCTGTAAATATCTAAACCGTAGTAGTTTTTATTATGACCTTTAGATTATTTCTCAAAATACTACGGTTTAACTTTATCGTTATTAAAGTAAATGTAATGCAGTAATATTATTCGGTTTGATTAGACCATAGATCATAAAGTATCTTATTATAATTGTAAACCGTCTACTTAACACATAGTTTTAAACAATAAGTGTAATAACAAAACTTTGGGACCCAACAATAAGATAACCAGTAACATTTCTTTCAGTTGAAGTTCGTGTACTTTGGTTAGTTGAAGTCCATGCACTTTGGTTAGTTGAAGTCCGTGAACTTTCGTTTAGTTGAACGTCGCTAATTTTGGTTAGTTCAGAGCTGCGTACATTTTGGTTAGTTGAATTTTGGACATTTGAAGGCTACCCATTAAAATCAGTGGATATTATATGGGGAAGTGATAACATGTTTATGAAAATAAATTATTTATCCAAACGCATATTTTCTCCTCCGTAAAATATTTCCCTTGTTGATTATGTGAAGTGCTGCTCCATTTAATTAATATGTGCTGTAGTAGTTACGTGTGATTTTGCTATGCTTACTACTGGTATAATAATTATATATAATCATCCACACATTGCGTGAACAATAAAATTGAAAGTATAAAATGTTTTATGTTTGTATTTTAAAAATATTTTAGTTCAATATCTGAAGATAATTAACAAGTAAAAACGGGGGGGGGGGTATATTTACAGCGGGTTTGGGACGTAATAACATTCTCTTACGATATCCCCTGGAAAAACGCAAAAACCATAATTTTGTTAAAATTCCACTGTTGTGAAACGGCCTGTGAGTCATTCATTGTTTCTCTAAACGTTGCTCCAACTATAAATGATTTACAACGAATTGTCCTGTCGAACGATTCACTCATTAACACCAAGGCTTGTTCTAGACGCTAATTAACACGTAGATTTTGTTTTTGAAGAAGTTCGTTACGCGAAAACACTTAGAAACAATTAAACGCTTCTTAAGAAACGATTTAATTAACCTTACTTGAAATCAGGTGAACGCCTTAGGATGGAGAGACACTATACTACGCCGCCTTTTGTTTAGAAGGGCAAGCTATGTGACTTCTGACATTTCGAGACGAAATGCCATGCAAAAGGCCGCTTTGTTTATAGTCCGCTCTATTTAAAGCGAAGGCAATATAGAACTCACGAGCGAGTTTTGTACAACACGTTTGTTTTAACTAAATTAGAAACAAATAAATCGTGCAATCATACTTGAAAATAATCCAAAACGTCTTCAGTTTATTGAATGTGGGTTCTGAAAATACTAAATAACAGTCAAAACAAAAGTGGGGCGCGGTTATGAATATTTATCAGTCACGCTCCGTGATCGTTTATTTTAGCATTATCTGAGAAAATTATCAAACTGATAAATTTAAGGAATACAAGATTTTGGAAAGCAGGGCATTCGGCAGTATGTGACCAATTAGCATTGGTCTACCGCTCGCACTTTTATTCATTTTTGTTGACTCTCGGGACAGGTAGGTTCACTTCAACTTGGATTGATAAATTTCTTCATGACAGCATTTTTTTAAAAGTTTATTACGGATGAAGACAAATTAAAAACCGTCGATGTTGTTTTTAATGATTTAGGGCTAAGGAAATTAATATTTAGAAGAAAAAATGAATCTGAAAACGCAGAAAATCATGGATATAAAAATATGATTTCACATTCTGAAATTGACATGCTCTTTATTGCAAAACCGTACCTTCGCGAGGAAAATAGAAAGATTTAGGTGATCTAGAGGTAAGATTATTGTAGGATCATAAATCTCTCCTGAAAGAGGAGGGAATGAGAATTTAGCGTGTGTAAGGTCTTTATTGCAAAACCGTACCTATGCGAGGAAAATAGAAAGATTTAGGTGATCTAGAGGTAAGATTATGGTAGGATCATAAACCTCTCGTGAAAGAGGAGGGAAGGAGAATTTAGCGTGTGAAAGGTCTTTATTGCAAATCCGTACATATTCGAGGGAAATAGAAAGATTTAGGTGATCTAGAGGTAAGATTATGGTAGGATCATAAACCTCTCGTGAAAGAGGAGGGAAGGAGAATTTAGCGTGCGTAAGTTCTTTATTGCAAAACCGTACCTATGCGAAGAAAATAGAGAGATATAGGTGATCTAGTGGTAAGATTACCGTAGGATCATAAACCTCTCGTGAAAGAGGAGGGAAGGAGAATTTAGCGTGCGTAAGGTCTTTATTGTACAACCGTACCTATGCGAAGAAAATAGAAAGATATAGGTGATCTAGTGGTAAGATTACCGTAGGATCATAAACCTCTCGTGAAAGAGGAGGAAGGAGAATTTAGCGTGCATAAGGTCTTTATTGTACAACCGTACCTATGCGAAGAAAATAGAAAGATATAGGTGATCTAGTGGTAAGATTACCGTAGGATCATAAACCTCTCGTGAAAGAGGAGGGAAGGAGAATTTAGCGTGCGTAAGGTCTTTATTGCAAATCCGTACATATTCGAGGGAAATAGAAAGAGTTAGGTGATCCAGAGGTAAGATTACGGTAGGATCATAAACCTCTCATGAAAGAGGAGTAAAAGAAAATTTAGCGTGCGTAAGGTCTTTATTGCCAATCCGTACCTATGCGAAGAAAATAGAAAGATATAAGTGATCTAGTGGTAAGATTACCGTAGGATCATAAACCTCTCGTGAAAGAGGAGGGAAGGAGAATTTAGCGTGCGTAAGGTCTTTATTGCAAATCCGTACAAATTCGAGGGAAATAGAAAGATTTAGGTGATCTAGAGGTAAGATTACGGTAGGATCATAAACCTCTCATGAAAGAGGAGGAAGGGAGAATTTATCGTGCGTAAGGTCTTTATTGTAAAACCGTACCTATGCGAGGAAAATAGAAAGATATAGGTGATCTAGTGGTAAGATTACCGTAGGATCATAAACCTCTCGTGAAAGAGGAGGGAAGGAGAATTTAGCGTGCGTAAGGTCTTTATTGTACAACCGTACCTATGCGAAGAAAATAGAAAGATATAGGTGATCTAGTGGTAAGATTACCGTAGGATCATAAACCTCTCGTGAAAGAGGAGGAAGGAGAATTTAGCGTGCATAAGGTCTTTATTGTACAACCGTACCTATGCGAAGAAAATAGAAAGATATAGGTGATCTAGTGGTAAGATTACCGTAGGATCATAAACCTCTCGTGAAAGAGGAGGGAAGGAGAATTTAGCGTGCGTAAGGTCTTTATTGCAAATCCGTACATATTCGAGGGAAATAGAAAGAGTTAGGTGATCCAGAGGTAAGATTACGGTAGGATCATAAACCTCTCATGAAAGAGGAGTAAAAGAAAATTTAGCGTGCGTAAGGTCTTTATTGCCAATCCGTACCTATGCGAAGAAAATAGAAAGATATAAGTGATCTAGTGGTAAGATTACCGTAGGATCATAAACCTCTCGTGAAAGAGGAGGGAAGGAGAATTTAGCGTGCGTAAGGTCTTTATTGCAAATCCGTACAAATTCGAGGGAAATAGAAAGATTTAGGTGATCTAGAGGTAAGATTACGGTAGGATCATAAACCTCTCATGAAAGAGGAGGAAGGGAGAATTTATCGTGCGTAAGGTCTTTATTGTAAAACCGTACCTATGCGAGGAAAATAGAAAGATATAGGTGATCTAGTGGTAAGATTACCGTAGGATCATAAACCTCTCGTGAAAGAGGAGGGAAGGAGAATTTAGCGTGCGTAAGGTCTTTATTTTGAAAACCGTACCTAAGCGAGGAAAATAGAAAGATTTAGGTGATCTAGAGGTAAGATTATGGTAGGATCATAAACCTCTCATAAAAGAGGAGGGAAGGAGAATTTAGCGTGTGTAAGGTCTTTATTGCAAATCCGTACATATTCGAGGGAAATGGAAAGATTTAGGTGATCTAGAGGTAAGATTATGGTAGGATCATAAACCTCTCCTGAAAGAGGAGGGAAGGAGAATTTAGCGTGTGTAAGGTCTTTATTGCAAATCCGTACATATTCGAGGGAAATAGAAAGAATTAGGTGATCTAGAGGTAAGATTATGGTAGGATCATAAACCTCTCATGAAAGAGGAGGGAAGGAGAATTTAGCGTGTGTAAATTCTTTATTGCAAATCCGTACAAATTCGAGGAAAATAGAAAGATTTAGGTGATCTAGAGGTAAGATTACGATAGGATCATAAACCTCTCGTGAAAGATGAGGGAAGGAGAATTTAGCGTGCGTAAGGTCTTTATTGTAAAACCGTACCTATGCGAGGAAAATAGAAAGATTTAGGTGATCTAGTGGTAAGATTACGATAGGATCATAAACCTCTCGTGAAAGAGGAGGGAAGGAGAATTTAGCGTGCGTAAGGTCTTTATTGTAAAACCGTACCTATGCGAAGAAAATAGAAAGATATAGGTGATCTAGTGGTAAGATTACCGTAGGATCATAAACCTCTCGTGAAAGAGGAGGGAAGGAGAATTTAGCGTGCCTAAGTTTTTTATTGCAAAAACGTACCTATGCGAAGAAAATAGAAAGATATAGGTGATCTAGTGGTAAGATTACCGTAGGATCATAAACCTCTCATGAAAGAGGAGGAAAAGCGAATTTAGCGTGCGTAAGGTCTTTATTGTAAAACCGTACCTATGCGAAGAAAATAGAAAGATATAGGTGATCTAGTGGTAAGATTACCGTAGGATCATAAACCTCTAGTGAAAGAGGAGGGAAGGAGAATTTCACGTGCGTAAGGTCTTTATTGTAAAACCGTACCTATGCGAAGAAAATAGAAAGATATAGGTGATCTAGAGGTAAGATTATGGTAGGATCATAAACCTGTCTTGAAAGAGGAGGGAAGGAGAATTTAGCGTGCGTAAGTTCTTTATTGCAAAACCGTACGTACGCTAGGAATATAGAAAGATGTAGGTGAATAGCGGTGAGGTCACGGTAAGTCATGGATATGGATATCCTCTGAAAGAGGTTGAATGAAGAATTGTGGTAGGGATAGTCACATTCTAAAATAGACGTGTCCTTTATTGCAACGTAGAACGTACGCGAAGGATATATCTAGAATAACGTGAAAACGGTTAAGACTTCGCGATAGGATCATGGATCCCCGCTGCAGATGAAGGGCTTTCGTCTGGTAGACTAGGTAATTCTGCCAGGATCATAAAAAAGTCCTTACCCTCTTTACGACCACCACAGTGTCAGACTTGAGTATAATTTACGGTAAATGAACCTGTCCTTGAACCAGTGGGTGGGGAAGTGACTACAAGCATTGTCAGACCGGTTTTCTACTTTTGGCTTGGCTCCTGTGAATTCATTGTTTCGGCGATAGGTCAACGGGATTATTATCACTTGTGAAAGGTAAAAAAAAGACTGTGAGTGTATATAGTATTAACGTAAACATATAAATCTTCCTAATCTGCAGTATGGGGGGATCATGACTTTAAATGAAGTAACCTCATACCTGAAGTAACCTACTCACTGTAGAGGATTCCCAGGCTATGGTACTGGGGAAGCGGTCATGGGCGCACACCTGAAGTGAACCTGCTCAAGCTTAAAAGCTGGGGTCAGTGGTGTCTGCAAAAACTTCCGTGAATGGGATCTCGATATAGGAAAGATGTGTTATATGTTGGATCCAGGTAGAAAAACCTTGGTGATGCTAGATACTGTTAACCGTGCCTCATGACGGTGGGGCATTCCTTGAGATTTTCAAAAACTAACTTTGCTGTCGGAAGGGAGTAAGAATATTAAATATGAAGAATTATTATTGCCAAGGCTATACTGTACCGAGGGTAGCTTGGGGAAGGGGCACCATCCTGGGTCTCCTAAAAGGACGGAAAAAGGCACAAATACGAAAAGAGGGCGTTATAATTTGGATTGACGGTTACTTATTAATATGACATGTGTCTGTTTGAAAGCTTAATTTAGCTGGTGCTAAAATTTTACAATATATTTATTTTCCATTTTCATTAGTGAGATTTTAGCTCCTATTTTATTCACAAAAGGGTTCTAAATATTTTTATAAAACATTAACAACGTAGCGTAATATGTGTCTGCTAAAGGTTGTTATGATTCCTTTTCAAATAATTTAATTAAATAAACTTCAATTACACATTTGTTGTAATTTCGTATGATGATCATCCTAATAAAGGAGCCTCAGGGAAACTTCCACCCCAAGCCTTGATATCTGTACATGTGTCACTTAGTAATGTGCTTGAGAAGGGGCGAAAGAAGGATAACAGATGGGGAAAGTGAATGAATGTGGATGATTGGCACCTAGGCTCTCGCCATCCATTCCTTCCTCGATAGAACACTCTAAAATAATCGTCATATGTTTGGGATAATCTACTGTCCCGTATGTGAATCCACGCAGCCACGAGCTAATTTTCCCGAGCTAAAACTCCCGACCGGGTGACTAGGGTTAGGTCCTGATGACAACCAGTGATACCAACCAGTATAAGTCGAAAGGACTTAATGTAAAGCCTGAACTGTACACCGGAACGCCCCTGAGACGAAATGATACTATGGTTTTGCTTACTTTTCCAGTATACCCGAAACAAGTAGAACCTTCCGAACTTACAAATTTATGTCATTGAGTAAATCAAGCAACAAAGGTTTGTGGATCGTCGAGAAGTATAAGAAATAGTAAAGCTTTAGTAAAACAAGACATACAAAATATACAGTCCCCATTACCTTATTGGAGAGAGGACATCATAAACGCCTAGAGGTAACAGCAAAATAAAGAGGAAAGTGCCAAGCCTGGGAAGGAACTCAACTTTTTTCTAAACACATTCGTAGCTGTTGAATTAAAATAGCCGATGTGGATATTGCAGAATATTCGCAGCTGTATAACCAAAAAAGCCGATGTAGTTAATGCAGTATATTCGGAGCTGTACAACCAAGATAGCCGATGTGGTTAATGGCTTAATTCGGAGCTATACGACCAAGATAGCCGATGTGGTAAATGCTTTATATTCGGAGTTGTACACCAAAATAACCGACGTGGTTAATGCAGAATATTCGGAGCTGTACAACCAAGATAGCCGATATGATTAAAACAGAATATTCGGAGCTGTACAACCAAGATAGCCGATGTGGCTATTGCCTTATATTCGGAGCTGTACAACCAAAATAACCGACGTGGTTAAATGCATTATATTCGGTGGTGTACAACCAAGTTAGCCGATGTGGTTAGTGAAGTATATTCGAAGCTGTACATTCAAGATAGCCGATGTGGTTAATACATTATATTCTCATCTGTACAACCGAAATAGCCGATATGGTTAATGCAGAATATTCGGAGCTGTACAACCAAGATAGTCGCTACGGTTAATTCAGTCTTATACCCTAATTCACAGTTTGTACAGTTCGAAAGGACATATCAGCAACACAAGATGAAATACGTTGTTTAGATTGTTGAAGAAATAACTACGAGAAACGCTGGTGCAGTAGTACTTGATGCGCGGTGCTGAAACTGAAGTTTACTGCACCAGTCTAAATTGATTCACAGAAAACACCGACACTTTGCTCCCGCTTAGCTTATTAACGTATCATTTAACATCGCTTATTCTTCTATCCAAGCACGCAATTTGCCGTCCTACTTTCGCCTCCTACTTGTTCTCAGAACAGCTCTTCACTAGATATACAAATCTAGCATAAATCATGTTGTAAAGCGGCCTACATTTGTCACTAACACAGTCGAAGACTGCCAGAAGTTGCTCGAAGATTTTACCACTTTATAACTGCCATTGTTATACACTTACTGTACTCACCTAAAAAGATACATTATCTTCGTGCATACATTTATACAAGAGTGTATTTCTAAGAAGAGATCACTATGGGTTTCTTAAGGACACTCGATATTTGTGTTCGTGTAAAACAGCCTCGACAAGTATTTGTAAGGCAGTGTTTTAAGTGCAAACAGTTCTGCCAACTTTCTTTTAATCAAACACATGCGCATGCGCAATACAACTTTTAAGATTTCTCAAGAAAATAAATACACAATCTGACGTAAAGTAAGTGGATTCCCGGTATCCAAATTCCTACCCGGAGCGAGTGCCGCAACACAGTAGTAAAAGTTACAAATCCACGGGGCTACCAACCCCTTTCTCTGACTGAATGAAGAGAGATTTGTGGTCAGTAAATTTTAATATGGTAAGGTCTTCCATGGTTTACCATGATCCGTCAGATTTTTGCTATCTCGTAATATACCTCACAGCAGTACAGTTGAATCACTTTGACAAAATTCGCCTCGCGCAGGCATGTAGGGGTGAGGAGTGGGGTCTGGCCACGTCTGAGGAAGAGAAAGTTCTAAGTAGAAACGCTGTTAGCCTGACTACATACTTTCGGCTGAGTTGATTCTTTTATGGACGTCAAGAGGAAAAGCCCGGGTACTACCCTGTTTCACCATTTCTTAAAGAAACTAAAAACACGTGCACTATTAAACACAAAAGATAACATAAAACCTAAATCAAAACATAACACCAGCAAATGTTTTTGGATTAGGTACGTATAGATCCACCACCGGCTACTTTCACGACCAACTGAAGTGCTCAGAGCTGTCGCCCTACCGCGCATGCGCACTGGGGCCTCTAGGCACTGCCCATCCAACACCCCGATTTTTCACAAAGTAATTCGACTGTATGTCCAGATGAACAACGTCAACGAGTTTAATTGCCTGGCCCATGGACAGAGGTTGATGCTTTCCTGCGATAGCATGTTTGCGTATACTCAGATTCAGTTAGCATGCGAGAAGAGGACTATCCTAGACCCTGATGCGTCTTTACTGAAGTCTTAGGAAACTTAGCTCCAGCGGTTTAAGTAAAGAATCATCTTACATAGTTAAAAATGAAATAAATAAAGTGGAACAATTGACGGTCACAATTCAGAAGTAGTTACAGGTTCTTACTAGAGAAATTTATAACATTTTTCAAATTAAATGTTATAATTAAACTATAACTTGTAAATTTTAAAATTTGGTAAACCAAGTTCGGTTTATACTTATCTCTGTTTTTTCAGAAATAATTCGAAATGGCAGCGCTCTGATTAATCGGGTATCCGGATAATATAAAATGTAAATACACCCCATATATATATATATATATATATATATATATATATATATATATATATATATATTTGTAATTACGTTAGAAGTATTTTTTATATATGTATTACATTGAAATACAAGTGAGTTCTGTGTATCTGAATTTACTTGAATTCTGGTTAACCGGGAATCTGAATAATGTAGAATGTAAATTGCACAATGTATAAGAAAGTGTTTTTTTTAGATAGTTTAACATATATTGAAATGGTATTTAAATCTACATTCTTTGCAATTTAACATCGTCCGGTTAACCGGGAGTCCGGACGATCAGCGATGAAATCTCACTCATTTTTGCAGTGCGAATCTAATTTATTTGCTTTCCGAAAAATGATATATGTAGGCTATATACCTACATTGCACAGGTAGAATGAATATAAAGAATTAAATGTAAAATACATTTTTTAATAGCAGTGTTTATAATTTAAACTTTTATAAAATTCAATTTGGGCTTCTAGCCTATCACCAAGATAAAGTGCTTTCTAGAGTGTTCGGAAGACTTTGTTGTAGCATAAATTTTTGTAATTAGGTGCGTGATAAATATTTTGTATAATTTTGTAGGTTTTGTGTTAGTAATCTTCATCAGTCTATTGCCATTGTTTCAATAGTTATTATTAAGGAGTGTTCTTTGTGCAGAATTTACGTTGATGAAACATAAGAACCGTTGTGGATTAAAGGTGTGGCTGTGATTGGCTTTCGTGAGCTCGACCATCGTGTTATTGATTTTCTTCATCAGCTGATCTGTGAAAAACAGTTCCCACTCCATTCTTTAGTCAAATATAGGCAAGTAAATACTTGCGCCTTAACAAATCAAAACAATTCTTTGTTTTTACAAAGAATGACCTTGAGTTTGTAGGCTAATAATGACCTTGACATTCCAATTGCTTGAATTTTCAGTATTTCGTGATTAAATTGGTGCTATGTTTTGGAGTACTAATGTAAGTGAACTGATGTGGTAAAATGCTAGGGATGTTTGTATCTCACAGAGGTCATTGTAAATTCAACAAAATTCTGTTATAACCGTAAATAATAAATTTTGTTATTTTTTTGTTCAACAATAATACTTTTTAGATGTGCAGGGTTAAAGATTAGAGATACCTTAGAAAAACTACGGTAACCACGCGAGCTATGATCCTCCGCTTTTATTATTATTGTTGCGTTATGCTTCGTTCTCAATCCCAACTATAGTTTGATTTGAAACAAAACAGAATAGCATTCTGCGTAGGTGAAATCGACCAAAGAGAGTGGGGATTACAGCCGTCTGAGCTAATAGGAAATTTATATCTTACCTATTCGACGTTAAACTTCCGTTCATCGCTCAGTGTCATCGTAACTGTGGTGTAGCTTGCTTCGTTCTGCAATTTCAGTCCCTGGCAGTGGCGGTTTGACTGTCAATGCGTTCGAACTAACAACATCGCATCCCTACCCTGCCACAGAGCCATTCCTGTTCTACTTTAAATCAAAGTATATATGCCTCCTATTACAAAGAGCAGGTAGTAACTCCACGACACCCATGACCCTCTCACTTCAAAGTATACCCATGGTAGCGAATCGAACTATTTCAAGGATTCTACCCTGGGTACGTAAATTTCCCCCTATTAATCAGCTCAGAGGAGTTAAATTTGAAGAGAAAATGCTTCTTCCGTGTTAAGGTGGTATAAAAATAATTATAAATCTTAAAACATTCTCTTGGGAATAAATCGTTATAACTTGACGTTATTGTGCGTAACAAACCGGAGATCAACGAATCGCTCCGAAGATACACTCAGGTTGGGTAATGCTAAAACTGACGTTTTCACTTAGAGGTTGCTTGGAGGTTATTGAAATCATTTTCAAATTCCAATGCATTAAGAATATCGTATTTTTTTAAATAAATTGCATGATATATTATTTCATAAAATAGCTGTTTATTTACTTATTTGTAAGTTAGGAACTGTACATTAGCAATAAACTGTACTTATGCCTAAGGAAAATTATATTATTGTCGAATTAACAGTAAATAAAGTTATATAATGTACTAACTTGTTAATGGCAAAAGCTACATTTATTAAATAATATTAGAGCCTATTTTGTGAAATTTATAAATATTATGAAAAATAAAAATGTTAAATGTAAAGTTCTAATAGTAAATAATGTTACGTATTGTATACGTTTAATGCCTTTTTATAGGATATTAGAATATACAGTGAATATTTTTGGAAAATTGAACTGTTAAAAAGACTTTCATATGGTAATGTTCCGTTCTTTACGATTTGTTAATGACTTGAATGATTTTATTTTGTAAAACAGATGTGTATTTGAAATCACAGTTCTGTCATGAGACCCACGAATGCTATTGTTTTATTCTGTTTGATGTGGTTTCAAAGTGGAGTTGTTTCCATAAACCTACTGATCATCTTTTCACACCTCACAGGGAATATCACTCTTTTCCTTGGCTAATTTATTTTTATATCTTTAAACGCTTCTTAAAAGTATAAGGAGTTTCATTAAGCTACCGGCTTTATAGATTCTTCTCTAGACAGATAACTATCCGTGCACACGCGACTCGTGATTATTTCTCTACCTCCTTGCACCAGGGGAGAGTCAGTCCATATCTAATGCCTTCCTTTACTTTACAAAAACCTACTCAAGTCTCTTGCAGGTGGTAAGAAGCTCAGTTGCTCTGTGCCTTAGTTAGTACTAAGTTTACTTTCTTTTACAACAAGCAGACAGTATTGCCTACTAAGGAGAAAGGGGATAGTTTTTCATTGATCATCCACTTCTTTTATGCAGAGATTAGTTTGCCTATTTTTCAATGTATCTAAGTAGTAATTCTATAGTTTTTCTTAAACTTCCCATTATCGTCTTCATATTATGAGCAGTCTCACGCTGTTTTACCTCTCTATGTTCAGCCACTCTGCCTATATTGTCGTCACATTTTAGATTTCATTTCGTCACCCGTTCTTTAATATTTTCCGCCTCGCATCTCTGTCGTATGGGTAGCCTTCAAACGACCAAAATTCAACTAAAAAAACGTACGCAACTTTCGACTAACCAAAATACACGACGTTTAACTAAACGAAAATGCAAGGACTTCAACTAACCAAAGTACTTGACTTCAACAGAAAGAATTATCTTATTGCCGTTCCGCAGTCATTCATTGCACAACTTGAATTTGAAATTGACAAATGTTAAGTAATGTTTCTAAAAGTAATTAACACCTAATTTGTAAATCGAAAGTAATTTTTGTCTTTGCAAAGTTTACATTTATTAACCTTAAGTTACGTAACGCCTGCAGAACGGCAAAACGATAACTCGCAACATTTCTTTCAGTTGAAGCCCTTGTATTTTAGTTAGTTGAAGACCGTGCACTTTGGTTACTTGAAGTCCGTGCACTTCGAATATTTGAACGTCGCGTATTTTGGCTAGTTAAAAGTTGCGTAAATTGTGTGCCTACATTTTGGTTAGTTGAATTTTGGTCATTTGTAGTAGCTCCGTTGCTTCTCGTTCTTTCCCTGAGCGTATTTCATCAATTCTTCTAAGGATTTTCTTTACTGTTTTTCCAGCATTTTCCTAACCGTTGCTGTGTCAGGCCTTGTTTCCGCAGCTAGTGTCATTATCGGTTTTCATCGTTGAATACATAAATACGAGGACTAGTATTAACAAGAATTTACAGGCAACATTTATCTCCTTCAATTCGAATCTACGGTGAGGTTGGAGGTTTACTGTAATTAAGTAATAATAAAACTAAACCCCACTGCGCTGCAATGTCTTCCTACAACAGATTTAATACATTTGACAATAAAACATGTTTTATCTAACCCTTTCATTTTGTACATTAATTTGTTAAGTATTTGATAAAAATGCTTAATATTTAATATTTATTTTTCACCTTTTAAAACGACTTAATTGGTGGTCGTGTCCTTATTACTTTTTTTAATGAATTAATTTTGGATTGTTTGTAAAGTAGCCAATTTTCATACAATAAACAAATTAACAACCATCGCCCATAAGTTCTTTTGCCATCAAACATCTTACATTGGTCGATGAGCCCGAAAGATCCGGCCGATCAGCTGATACCCATACGGTTTTCTCGAATACTCGACAGTTATTTTCTTATGCAATATTCTCCAATAAGGATGCAACAGGAATGTTGCCTACTGCAATGCAGAGCGTAGGCAAGTGGGTCATTCAGAATCCAGAGGAAGATCACAGAGCCTTATGAAACAATTTACATTGCGTTATTGGAACTGACTTGCGCATAACCTGCTTGGTTGTGTACCCTTTTTTCGTTTCCTATATAAATAAACTTGATACTACTACGTCTTCACACATTTTAAGCTTAAATATTTCTTCCTTATACAAGAATTAGGTTAGTCCATAGTGTGATTGGACACAATTCAATTTTAACATTTCAAAATTTAAAATATACAGTTGTAATTAATATAATACAGGTGTTATAATAATAATAATAATAATAGTAAAATAAAATTTTTAAAATACACACATTATATGATGCATTATATAAAAACAATGATAGCAATAGAGGACAATTATATCCTATAGTAAAAATATAAACAAAGGTAATAAAGTAATTGCTGCACCTTACCGTGTTTAATAAGCAAACATACTTTAAAGATTCTGCTTCTGTGTCATTCATCTATGTTTTTATATATTTTTGGTTTCATTTTTCTATTCGATGTTTATTGAAATTGTTCCCTTCGCTACTTGGTTATCTTTTGGAAATCGTTATTTTTTTCATATATATAATCCAAAAATAGAACAACGGTGCACCACGTGACAACGGAAATTCTACAACTGGCAGTCTACTACAACCCCGGTCATTGATCTTCGACAATGAAGATACAATCAATCTTTGAAAGCTAACTCGCATAAATACCAAGTACGATTCTTGTTTAAGTACATATAGGGAAAGTGATATATATATATATATATATATATATATATATATATATATATATATTTATATTTATGACTATAAATTAATAACTATTCTTGTATTTGAATAACCTATGTTGTTTTAAAATAAATAAATAAATATATATATATATATATATATATATATATATATATATATATTCTTCTTGATCGTGTTAAATTTTACAACAACCATTTCTTAAACGTTGGTTCACAAGACGACCAGGACTGAAATAAAATATGCTGTTGTCCCAACCATTGTATAGCAAAACGTTTGTAGGTCAACAAGATGACTTTGACTGATATAAAATATCTCTCGTTCCAACCATTAAACGTCGGTTCAGAAGACAACCTGGACTGAAATAAAATATGGTTTCGTCACAACCATTAAATGTTGGTTCACAAAACGACCTGGAGTGAAATAAAAAATGCTGTTGTCTCAACCATTGTTTACCATAACTTTTGAAGGTCAACAAGATGACCTCTACTGATATAAAGTATCTCTCCTACTAACCATTACACGTTGGGTAAGAAGACGGCCTGGACTGAAATAAAATATGTTCTTGTCCCAACCATTAAACGTTGATCGAAAAGTCGACATGGGTGGGCTAAACTAGGCTCTCGTCCTAACCATTAAACGTTGGTCGATGACATGACCTGGACTGAAATAAAATAGCCTCTCGTCCTAACCATTAAACTTCGGTTGGCAAGACGAGCTGGATTAAAAAAACGTATGCTCCCGACCAGTAAACGTTGGCTGAAAAGACGACCCTGACGGAAATAAAATAGGCTCTCGTCCTAATAATTTTTAAAACGAAACATTTGTTGGTCGACATGACTACCTGGACCGAAATCAAATAAGCCTTTCTCACAACCATTAATCATTGTTCTAGAAAGGCTAACTGGCCTTAAATAAAGTATGCTCGCGTCCCAACCATTACTTGTTGGTTCACAAGACGTCCTGGACTGAAATAAAACATTTAACAAAACGTTCGTTGGTTGACAAGACGACCTGACTGAAATAAAATATGCTTTCGTAACAACCATTAAAAGTTGTTTGGTAAAACAACATGGACTGAAATAAAGTACGTTCTCATGTCAACCATTAAACATTGGTCGAGTAGACGACTTGGGCTGAAATAAAAATGCTTTCTCTCAACGTCATTAAAAGTTGATTGGCAAGACTATCTGATCAGAAATATCGTGTGATTTCGTCACAAACATTACACGGTATTCGGCGACAGGAAGTTTTATTGAAATACATACGATTAATAATTTAATTTCTTATTTTTCATTTCGTGAAACAGGTTTGAATCTAACGGAACTATACATAATCCGGACTACTTTATGTTTAATATCTAACGTCTTGTTTATGTCGTAGAAGAATCCGCTAGTGACTAACTACAATTCCAAGAAAAGAATTAAGTCGATATTACTTTGTAGGGATTAGTAGTGAACCTTTTTACTAGAGCCCATCGGCTTAAACACAACACCGCTGTACATCCGTTGAAAGTAAAACTGTTAGGTAATTTGGTTGTCACGTGCCAACTCAGGATTATTTCATTTACAAGGTTTCACTTTCTACCTTCTGTAACAAACCGTGACTAACCCACGAAATTGTCATGCACGTGCGCGTAACACTATACGAGAGCGCTTTGTATTTATTGTTAAATATTATACGTAGATAATACTAACACGTCTCGCCCGTATTGTGTTTCTACCCTCGCAAATAAACCGAGTTGAGATTTGGTATAGCCTATTTATTACCCATTCTGTTTACCCTAACGTTATGGATCATGTAGTATAGTTTGAAAGTAAAATAGGAACCAACAAAATCCACTTGTTTTATTCGTCAGTTTTTTCATTAAGTTTTATTAAAGTTGCAATATGTTCACTACCACTAGTATCTTTGCCTCTGTAAGGCGTGGCGGATGCAGATATATGAACATAGCGACTTCATTAACAAGCCGTTAGATAAGATATTGAATCTGTGTTAGGTTGATTTAAATATAAGAGGCGAATAAATGTTCTCAAACGTTTAGAAAATTAATTTTACTAGTTCAGAGAGACTTGTCTGCTTAGCTCGAAGTCATTTCGTTTCTTGTAATTGTTAATAGAGTGAAAATATGTATGTGTTTTAAATAAATATGAATGTACTTCATTATACAAATTTTGAATTGCACAGTCCGTTATCTAGAGGGCCAGGTTAAAGCTATCTCTGAGAGTCATTCGATGTTTGAAAAACGTCAGTGTTTCTAGGCTCGATTCTGTTTCACAAGTCGAATCCACCTAAAGGCTAAACAACGCTTTGAAATTCATTGTCTCTATCGGGGATCTAACCCGGACTTTAAGTTAGTGTTTATTAGACCACTCAAATGCCATTTACTTACAGTTATGTAAGTTCTGTAGTCCTTCAAAGTAACCTAGCCAAACAGTACAACAAAATACACACATTTCCATCACTGTTTCATACATATTCCAATATTTCGTAAGGCAATCCTTCGTTAATAAAATGTACCCTCTACCAGGACCCATTATTGTATATACCTTGTGAATCAGAGGACATTATGTCTTTTCTACCCTCTATATGACTCCGGTAGAGAGTAGGTCTGCTTTAGTGTGCGACAGTTCATTACATCCTACCCATAGGGGTTTTAAACAATTAATGTCCTATCCTATCTATATGCACAACCCTTACCTTATCCTTCATACTTAAAATAGGTAATTTCAGGGATCACCACAAACATAAAACACATTCTTATCGTATCCTTCATAGCTTAAATAGTCAATTTGACTGATAACTATAAACATAAAATGCATTGTTATCGTATCGTTCATAAGTTAATAAACAATTTGACCGATCACTTCAAACATAATATACATTCTTATTGTATGCTTTATAAGTTAAATGGTCAATATAATTATCAGTAGAGTTAATACTATCCCAGTGTTTATTGTTTATCCGTCATTGATGATGACAGCTTGGCTGCCGGAACATGTATACCACTAAAGTAATATATATATATATATATATATATATATATATATATATATATATATATATATATATATATATATAGGTTTATTTCACCCCAAGACTGTATTTAAACAACGTAACTGCTTATGTCTGGCAAACGCCGTATTTACACAACGTAACTGTTTATGTCGGCAGACGTATTTACACAGCCTAACTGCTTATGTCGGCAAACGTATTTACATAACATAACTGCTTATTTCCTGCATACGCCGATTTATACAACGTAACTAATTATGTCTGGGAAACGCCGTATTTACACAACGTAATTGCTTATGTCGGCAGACGTATTTGCACAACGTAATTGTTTATGTATGGCAAACGCCGTATTTACACAACGAAACTGCTTATGTCTAACAAACGCCGTATTTACACAACGTAACTGCTTAAGTCGGCAGACTTATTTACAAAACGTAACTGTTTATATCTGGCAAACGCCGTATTTACACAACGAAACTGCTTATGTCTGGCAAACGCCGTATTTACACAACGAAACTGCTTATGTCTGGCAAACGCCGTATTTACACAACGTAACTGCTTATGTCTGGCAAACGCCGTATATACACAACGAAACTGCTTATGTCTGACAAACGCTCTATTTACACAACGTAACTGTTTATGTCTGACAAACGCTCTATTTACACAACGTAACTGCTTATGTCGGCAGACTTATTTACACAACGAAACTGCTTATGTCTGGCAAACGCCGTATTTACACAACGAAACTGCTTATGTCTGACAATCGCCGTATTTACATAAAGAAACTGCTTATGTCTGGCAAACGCCGTATTTAAACAACGTAACTGCTTATGTCGGCAGACTTATTTACACAACGTAACTGCTTATGTCTGGCAAACGCCGTATTTACACAACGTAACTGCTTATGTCTGGCAAACGCCGTATATACACAACGAAACTGCTTATGTCTGACAAACGCTCTATTTACACAACGTAACTGTTTATGTCTGATAAACGCTCTATTTACACAACGTAACTGTTTATGTCGGCAGACTTATTTACACAACGAAACTGCTTATGTCTGACAATCGCTGTATTTACATAACGAAACTGCTTATGTCTGGCAAATGCCGTATTTAAACAACGTAACTGCTTATGTCGGCAGACTTATTTACACAACGTAACTGCTTATGTCTGACAAACGCCGTATTTACACAACAAAACTGCTTATGTCTGGCAAACGCCGTATTTAAACAGCGTAACTGCTTATGTCGGCAGACGTATTTACACCACGAAACTGCTTATGTCTGGCAAACGCCGTATTTACACAACGAAACTGCTTATGTCTGACAATCGCCGTATTTACATAAAGAAACTGCTTATGTCTGGCAAACGCCGTATTTAAACAACGTAACTGCTTATGTCGGCAGACTTATTTACACAACGTAACTGCTTATTTTACCAGACGTATTTACACAACGTAACTGTTTTTGTCTGGCAAGCGCCGTATTTACACAACGGAACGGCTTATGTCGGCAGACGTATATACACAACGTAACTGCTTATGTCGGCAGACGTATATACACAACGTAACTGCTAATGTCCGGCAGACATCGTATTGACACAACGTAACGCCAGGAAGACGCTGTTAATGACCCGACACCTGCTAACCTGCCGTCCTTGAAACAGTTTTTCTAACAGATTGAATTTGCTTCCGCGAACAGAGGTCGGCCTTGCGGTAGAGATAATGGACCGACAAAAGCATGTTTCAGATAAATGGAAATATTTATCAAAAGAAATGAACTAACAGGTAGTCTTTGCGCGCATACTTTACCATATTTTGTTGTTTAAATAATCTTTACACCCTAGTTTGTAAAATGTTAGTTTTAGGGTCATCAGCTAGTATGCCCACTTCATCTGCGAAGCATAGGAAGTGGGGCTGTCAGTATAGGTAGGATTAAAGTAGGGACATAAAACCACCGGGTAGATGTTATAGGGAGAGGGGTCACGAATGCTGAGCTGCATCCCTGATGTAGGTCTGCGCCCTGAATGGGTCATAGGTGTTTTCGTTACATGCGCTAATGTAATAGGGAGTTATTTACTCTTTGCCTTCACTTTTGTTACATATGTAGAGATGTTGGAGGATTACGGATAGAACTTAGCAACCCTCTAAGTAAACGTCTATCCTAACTAGTATAAATAATGTTTCTACACTTTTATTGGATTTTCAAAATCTAAATTAATTAAAACAGCTTTATTGATAATCGTGGTTCTGGAGTATTATTTACACCTATGTATAATTGCCATATATATATATATATATATATATATATATATATATATATATATATATATATATATATACTCGTATCTCGTATATATGCCGTATAATTGAGTAGCTTTGCCCACGGCGTTCCCTAACACAGAAATGGCTAATAGAATTACAAACAATAAAAGGCGATGGATGTTTTTAGAAGTGCATCCGTTTTATGCCATGGCCTCGTCCTGGCGGATAAGATCACGAATACAGCTACACGACTTATACTTTCATTTGTAAACATTTAAACGCATATACTCTCTTTACTCCTATTGACGGCAGACATACTTCAAGCAAGCCAATCTTCCCATTGGATTCTATAATTTTCCCTTGTTCGCATTACCAGCGTTATATCTTTTTCTAATTCTACTTACCCACCCTCACCCTTCTTACCAGAAGATGTAGCGGATAAACTCGCCTGTTTATGATCCCGCTAGAGGTTAGGTTTACTTCACCTATACAGTGCCATGATCTCTCCTATAATCTTTATCATGGGTTTTATGCCCTTACCTTATTCCTACTTTTATTCACTTCTTGTACTGCATAGAGGGGATGGTATGCATATTAGGGATGGTCGATATTTGTGTTATGATGACTTGCCTCTGATATTCGTTTGGTACTGGTAGTATGCCAGTTCCAATGACAATAGATCGATCGGAAGAGTTGCATCCGTTGTGAATGGGCAAAATGTCGCTGTCACTGGTTGAAATGGTTGTCATTGGTTGATTTGTCGCTGTCACTGTTCTCTGCTCTCATTGCTCGGCTCACGGCACCGATTGTCGTGCAGTGTCGGTGACTGAAGGGGAGAGGGGGTGTCTCTGTTGTGATTGGGTGAAATGTCGCTGTAGCGACTAGAAAGCTACTGATTTTTACCAAGGCTGTCATTGGTTGATTTGTCGCTATCACTGGTTCTTCTTATTTACGTCATATGTGGGTGGTACATTTGTGTCAGGTTTCAAGATAGTGTGAGTGTTGTGTACAGTAGACGCTATTTCGCACTCGGTAGTTTGTTCTTAATTTCCTAAGAGTTTATTTTTAAATGAAATAAGCCTTCTAAAAAAGAAAAAGTGTGGAATCATTTCACCAGTGTGATATGTCTGCCTGTTATTGGCACATTCAGAGCAGTCTCAGTATCCCTTGTCCCCGGTACTAGTCACCGGTAAAAGTCACTCATCAAAAACCTGACGCTGTCACTAAAGTCACCGATCCGTTAAAGTAATTGGATCGACCATCCCTACGTCATATTAGGTGATCATCTTGAAACTACAAAAAAATCTATTTTGTAAAAAGAACTGAATAGTTGACATTTTAGGAACTTGATCATGTAGTTTGAGTGAAAATACTGTTCACTTTATAATACTTGAACCGTAAGTTTCTACATACATTTTGTAACACAGACACAGTTCTCCTTAGGTATTTCCACTGTGAGTATAGTGTAGCAGAACGGAATCACCTTGTCCGATTCGTGGTTTAGTTATCCTGATAAAAAAAGGAGTTGTTTACCCGAGATTGGATTACTATAGGCAGGGGATGGCTAAAACTATTTTTCCTCATCTAAGAAAATTATTAAATTGTACTTACACAGAACAGAAAAATATGAAAGTATTCTGCAATGGATGGCGTTGCTGTCAGTTCCCACTACCTTGAAACTAGGTCAGCACGAAAAAAGAGTTCTTCCAAAGATTGACCACATGGAAGCTATATATATTGCTAATTAGTTTTACTCAGGTTCGTAGCCAAGGATATATTCTGGGGTGGATATGGAAAGGTTGTGGCCAGTAATTAGAGGATGACGCTTAGAGAATTCGAAATAAAATTTCACGTTTCAAGACAAAAATAGACGTGGGAATTTTAGCCACAGGGTTGATCGTGCTCCCATTACCATCACAGAGCTGATCGTACTTTCTTATATGTACTAGAAATAATTTGTTTAAAGAACCTCCTTGCGGATACGGCACGGAGTTTTCTTTATTCTTCTTCTTATTTTTCACGGGTTTAATTATTTAATTATTATTATTACTGCTAAATGTAGCAAGCTATCATTGTTCTTCGACCACAATATTTACGCAACAACATCATGGCCACCCTTTTTTTTACCCGGGTCTTGACCCCCAAAACCTGCCCAGTCCCGTGGCAGCCAACCTCTGTCTCACATTCGCATGCGGTTATTATCCCTACCGTGAGTGAAGGAAACTAGATTGATTCCCCATGTACTAAGCTCATAAGCTCATTCAAGGGATATCAGGAGATAGTGAAATGAAAGAGTACGGTAAGTATCGCGCTAAGGTATGAAAAAACCTGGCAATAAAAAACCCCTGGCAGGAAAAATCCCGTGACAGATCATGCAGGAAAACCACCTTTCTGCCATAAGTTTGTCCGACGGCCATCTGTCGGACGGACAGTGAATGGAATCAGAGCCGGCTGACGGCAAATTGCCTATCAAGTGCAATGCGCGGCACAAGCTACTGAATTAACTCGAGGGGAGAGGTCAGTGTCACACGACCCGTTCATTCATGAAACTGCTGTTTCTAATTCAATTTAAAAGCCTTTCCGGATTTAATTGAAATGAATTATCGCTTTAACTCCCCATATGAGGTGAGTTAAACTCCAACTTGCTCTGCTTGTGCATGACTGGAGTTTTAATAGCGAATCTTTACTTTTTCGTCTTGGTTTTATTTTAAATGTTTGCTTGTCTGTCTCTTCATATGGACGATATCCAAGTAGATTTTTTAAAAAATACGGAACGCGTAAAGCGAATTTATTAAAGTGTGGTGTAGTGGACACTTTATCAAAGTTATCCTGGGAATAACAAAACATTACACCAGGAGACGTTATTCCTTCTTGTAATAAATGTGTCCTGACATCCAGCTTCGGGAAAGTAACTATTTGCAGAACCAAACAGCGCCATAATTTTGTTCCGATTATCTTTTTCCTCCCATCTAATCTGGCGTCAGAATTCCTTTGGGTCGAGCCATGAATCTATCTTCCAACATAATTCCTCCTGAAGTTAAAGCGGTCCCTTACCTTAAATCTCTATATATACCAAAAAAACTACCAAATATCAGTTGGAATTCGAACTCGCGATAATCAGACTCACCAAAATTCCCGGAGAGTCGGATTCCATAATCCGATACTCGCGTACTACAATTACCAGAGCACAATTACACCTTATTTAAATAGGATCAATTGGTCACAAAAATCCAAAAGTCTGAAAATTTATTCCACAGATAATATCGGCATTGGTTCTCAACTTGTGAGGTACGCGAACACCTGAGGGCTCGCAATAGGTTTTCAAAGGGCTTGTGGAATGAAAAAGTGTAATGGTGAATATGTATAACGAATTATTTAAGGTTAGGTTTGAAGTGCAATTGTTTTTTCAAAAGTATCCCTTTTAGCTTACCTATCTGACATTTTTAACAAACCAGTAACGTAAATCTGAGCCTCCAGATAAGTTCAAGACGATCTTGAGAGTATTAGAGAAGATCAAATCTATGAGGAAATAGATTGACTTGGAGTTTTTGTTTTTCAAGGGCAGACAGAAGTATTTTGTACGACTTTTCGAAGAGCATTATTTGCAACTCTCTAAATGATGTTAAACAGAAAATATCTCATCATTTGAAGGGATTAAAATCATCATTACTCGTGAGATACTTTCCAAAGCTTGATGAAGTTGTCCTCTGAATACAAAATCCTTTTTCTGAAGAGAATTTTCAAACATCACAGTTAGATATTGCACAAAAATAAATTCTGATATAAATGACTAATGACAGTAAACTGAAATCATCTTCCAAGACAAAACCTCTCATAAACCTTTGGTTGGACCTGAACGGTGATTATGAAACATTTGTCAGACATGGCACTGAAGGTTTTGTTGCCTTTGCTATCAACTGTATTATTGAAAAGGGCATTTGCATCCTATGCTTTCATCAAAAATCAATACAAAAGCAAGGTGAATGCAGCCTCAGTAGGAGGCTTCCTTTGAGCCGAACTTCAAAAAAACTGTGCAGCGAAACAAGGTCAGGGATACCTTTAATGTTCAAGTAAAGAAGTAACATGGCGAGGCTTCCTTTGAGCCGAACTTCAAAAAAACTGTGCAGCGAAACAAGGTCAGGGATACCTTTAATGTTCAAGTAAAGAAGTAACATGGCATAAAGCGTTTCTATTTTTTCATAAACTTTGTTGTATAAATAACAAAAGTATTGGACAGGTTGATTTTTTTTTTTAAATTATGTTTTTTAACGTATTTCCTGTTAAAACCAATGCGGTGCTAAAATTTAACCACAAAATATAATGCCTGCTCATATTAGGGTTTATTTCAAATTGTTTTTATTGTTATCCCAAATTTCATTAAACTAGAATCAAACATATACAGAGGTACAATTTATGACAAAAATTTGGTAAGGGATACGCATCTGAAATAAGGTTGAGAACAAGGTATTAACAAAAGTTTTCTAATGGTTTTTCATAAGTATTTCAAATGTCTTCTACAAGTACTATAATGGTTTTCCAAAAGATTTTCTAAGGTATTCCAAAATTATTCCATCAATCTTTCAAAAGTCGTTCAAAGGTTTTCCACTTTTTTTCTAAGTAATAGCGAGAAAACCTTAACCAATTTTGTATTGTATTTCTGTTGTATATTTCGACTAAACAAATTTCTAATCTTCATTTTCATCAGTCATGATATTGAAAATTGTTTCCGATCCCAGTAAAGTACTGGTTTCCTTTGTTTCCACTACCAAGAAATCTTTATATAATTTCCCTAGTTCTATTAATTTCATCTACTCCTTACAATTTTCCTCTTGCAGTGGGTGAGGTTAAACGGTGTCCCTCGTTATACTCTAGCATTTGAGTACTAGCCTAGACATTATACACTACATATATCGTCTTTTTCGTAATCGCGTTTCTTTCTTTGCAGAAGCAGAGCAACACATTTAAAGTTCATGTATACATCCAACTATTACAGTATTATCATTTAGTTAATTAGAGCTTTTTACACTTTAAACACCACACTCATGTTTTCTGGATTGTTGGGTTTTGACCACGCACTGCAGCCCAGTCCACCCTAGCGATCTCAAGGTCAGAGACACGGTTAAACCTCACGCACTGTACAAGGGAGTGTAACAGGTAGCCACATCTCTTTATGGCCCCGAAAGGGAGCAGTTCTATTCCAAGTATTCTCTCCACAGGACAAAAGTTTTCCTAATTCCCAATATCAGAGGATTATTATCTCTTTTCTTTATTTGTACTATATTCAATCTACTCTTCTTTATCCTTACTTTTGAAAGGAAGTGTAACAGACACATTTATTTATGACACCGGTAGAGAAGGAGAGAGTAGGTCTACTTAAAGGACGTCCCCTCTCCTACTGCATTATATAGAGAGTCTACCACACACGCGAGTAATACTCTTATTAAGTCAGTGCTCACCTGAGCTGGAAGACTGAGGCTTTATAAACGATGAATCATTCACTTTTCCCTAGAATTGATTCAAATATTTTGTAGTGCATCGAATATTCTATGTGAGAACTCGATAAGACCATGATGCACAACACACCCTCCTTAGTTACAGGATATTCGTACTTCGGTTCATTCTTTAATGATTCATAGTTTTATCTTTTATGAATTAATTTCCATCCTCTGTGAAGTTCCTCTCACCTTTTAGGCATCTGAACTTGGTGCTGAGATTTTAAATTCTCTGTGAATATCTGCGTAGACGCACAGATTTTTTATTTATGAGTGAATTCATAAAATTCATAATTTTAAGACAAACATCAGAGGGAAAACATACGAGACGCGTTTCAGTGCACTTTCGCTATCTTTAAATTTCGGAGGGGGGGGGTTCATTCTTTAGTGATTAGCATATCGAAGGCTTCAATGTTGTAAGTACAATTTCTGTTAAAAAATATTTACTAGCTGCAGTTTAATATGGTTATGCATCACGCATGTCAATAGCAGAAAAATTAAATTATTGCTTTGGTGGCTAAGCATTTACAACTATCGGAAAACCTAACACACCCTTGCTTGATTAATCACCTTTATTGATACATGATATATTCTCCCACTCAAACATTCGCCCCGCCACATACTTCATTCTTCTGAATAACTCCTTAATATTTCTCATTGAGTTAAACATGTCTTGTGTTATTAACAAGAATTATTTTTTTGGTTCGTGCTTGCATGTGTTTTTGTGTGCGCATGATATCATAATAGAACACCAAGGACCACGTCATCTCAAATGTTTATTATGATGTAGGCTTTTAATTTCACACATGCCTTCCTTTCTCCTGTTATTTATGAACCAGTTTATTGTCAGGTATATATAGAAGTCTCTGTTGGAAGTGGTGACGTCCCATGATATTTTTGTACTGAAAATCCAGTTCTTGTAGATCTTTATGTGACTCTATATTTCTGATTAAGAAATCTTGAAATCGTTTTTTTCAAGAAATCTATAGAGTTCGGTTGTTTTAAGTATAACCCACGGGCTATACCAAGAGACTTGATGTGCAGAAGAAGAGTTCGCCGATTAATGGAGGAGGAAAGGCAGGCAGCTGCCTACTTCTTTCACTTCTATGCATAGTAGTAAACAAGACACATTTGCTGTGGGGGATCGATACATATGGCGGCGAGCTTCGACAAACACTGAGTCAGCTGTTCCCGCGCCACTCTATATGTCAAGTAGGCCACTGCGTCTCATGCTATGTCCCGCTTCTTATTCTCATCTGCTAAATGAGTATACTCGCCTTCCCAGCTCCCTTTACAGCTCCGACTCCCGGTTAAGATCAGGCCTTCATCACGTAAACTGTTCATAATAATCCATGCGACCCTATAATTTTCGTGTTAAAATCCGGAGGAAAAGTCTGTTTATGGTTACACGACGTGGAAGGTTAGAAATCGAATCTGCTGGTATCTTAAAACTGATTTTCACAGTTAAATAACCTGCAGGAAGTGGCTGGAAGAAGAGATCATAGAGCGTGGCCACATTAGAAAGACTCAGGAATGATTGGAGCCTCCAGGAAATACCCAAAAAATATTTAATTCGCTCATCGAAATCAAATGGTTGAAATCAAAACCACAGAGCACTCGAACATTTGAAATAACGCGTTCTTTTTCTTTTTTTTGCATATTATTATTGACAACATTGTTGATAATTGATTTAAATATAAACAAGTAATATAAAAAAACGTTAGAGTCAATTCCTACTTAAATCAACAGAGATAAATTTTATTTTATTTTCTAATTACAATTAATATAAATATGTATATACATGTCAAAATAACAATATTAAGTAGCAAAATAGAAAGAGAATTTTCTTTACAATTTTCCATTTTCCTTTCTATGCATGGTGCTGGACTATTATTTTTGTTTGTTACCATTTATACGTTTTATTTCGTCGTTTGCATTGTGTTGTAGTTTATTTTCGCTTTCCTTTCGCATTGTTCGTTTCTGAAGCAAGGTTTTTTCGATACCGTTAATCCAGTTCGTTTGTTCATTTTATTCTTTTCATTCATTTTTAATCCTAGAGCATTATTTATGGTATTGTGTGGTAACCATTGCAACAATTTTAAATTCTTGAATTTTGTAGTCTATTACGTTCGGTGAATCTTAATTAATCACTTTACCAATAGTTTATGACTATCCGAGCTTTAAAGTTCGGATAGTCATAAACTATTGGTAAAATGATTAAACAATTTTAAGTTGTGCAATGGAGGTTTAAAATACGCAACTAGAGGGGGGGGGGCAAAAACATTTTATATACATCTTTCAGATGAACAGCCTAGCTATGGGGAAGTTGGGTCAGTGCCAGCGCTAGACTTAAAATATGAATATACTTAGTTCGAATCCAACCTAGACTACAAATTTTTATAATTTAATTATTTAATAAATATTTGAAAAAAACTGTATGAAAATTAACTTGATTGGATAAACAAAAACCTATTTTTTTAACGATTGAAAATTTGTGCAAGATGTATATCAAGAGATTGTCAGCTAATAGAAGGAATTGATAAATGAGGATAATAATACGTTATCCATGTTGGGAAAATACGTTATAGATATTGTAAGAGTAAAAACATTTTTACTCCACCTTATCAGGTAAATGAGTAACAGGTAGACAGTATTAATTCGTTTCTATGACGACAAGCTTAACATTGACTGGTAATAAAAATATTCATATTATAGTTCGGTAAAATGCAATCAATTCAGTAATTCAACTTACATTGCAGTCATTCTTTTTTTTCAATAGGTTTTTTTTGTTGATAAAACCTTACAACACTAGAATACTTAAAACTTGAGGCCTTTAGTAATGGAATTTTTATGTATTATATGAAATATGCCTATATTGTAACTATATTGACCGATCGATAGGAAAACTATTCTAACTTCGATTAAACCCTTTGCTTTGGCCGGAAATACTGTTACTCTTATAGCTACGAAGTTGTAAGCACTGTGCATCACATACATGGCACTTTAGCCAAAATAGTTCATTTTAAAATTCAAAAAATTTCCATAAATACTAATAATTGCAGTATGTGTCCTGTAACGAAAAACATATTTTTGTCTGTGTTTGTATTAAAATATTGGAATAAACTTGGTACGAAATTATATGAAAAAGTATTTCAGTGAGTATTTCTAGTTTTTTGCGCAAGCAGTTTTCGCAAACTAATATATTAAAATAGTTTAGATTATACTAAGATTTTGTTTTTGATTAAAACTAAGATTATACAAATCTTATTAATCAACGGTTGTGTAAAACCAATGCCTGTGAATAGGGCTTTACCTAACCTCCACTCGTCCTCGCTCAATACATGCGCAATGCTAACTGCGATCAGCTGTACCAAAGTACCAAGAATGTTTTTAGAAATGCTAGTAACTACATATACAGTTTTTGCCAGTGTGGAAATAGTATGAAGAAACGAATAATGAAGCAGATGAATGGTGACGAGTCCTGCCTAGTCTTTTGACCTCTACCTCCACTTCTTTACGCGAGCACACAAGTTTCGCATATATTTGGGTATTATACGCAGTCTAGCTGTTCCAACTTCAAACTTGTGTCTCCTGCCAGGGTGATACTGTCAGCCCCGAAATCGAAGCCAAGGTTAGTGCCGTGCCGTTTAAGAACTTAAAGACTTTACTGTAAGGCCTGATACTGGTCTCTTGCTTAAGATCAAAGTTTAGTTTACTCGTTTATCCATGATTATTCGGGACCAGTAGAATCTCCCGGACATTGAGGCATGTGAAACCACGCCAAACTAGAAGCAAGAGCTAAGTGCCACAACCCGTGGTACCAGACTGTAAGATCCCGAAAGCATTGCTGTAATATCTGGATAGGCCCCTGGAACTAGATGATACTCCAACCAGACACCATGGTTTCGACCGTTTCCCCCAAATCTACTCGAAAACCTTCCGAATGACCCGATTTTCCACACCTTCGATATCCCATTTGGTCGTTTCGATCCTGTACCGCAATTATACTGCAACCGGAGCTTTATCCACTCTCTGTTACCCTTATCTAAGGGCCGCCCATCCTGGTTGAGAATGCAGCCTTCCCGTTTGATCTTAAAAGCAGTAACGCATGCTAAACACAGATTGCACCTCTTATCTTTTCTACATAATTATGTAAAGAATTGTTTTTGTGATATCCAAATCACCGTGGTCCTGGTTCTCTTCCGCGATTTTTCCTGGGACTCTCTATTCTTTCCTTCAAATTTTTATTGTGAACGTTTCTATTCGCTTGTAATTATTAGACATTTTGTGTGTGGTGTCTGGCTTATTTTGAATCATTGTTTAGAGAATCATGAATCATACCTTGTAGTGGCGGACATGGGTAGCGTGAGTAAGGATCGCTCGATAGAAGCAGACTGCAGCCTGATGTACTTCTTTATATTGTTGATCGTCGATGTACATTTATTTCTTTACTTGTTTCCGTTAATAATAACGCCTGATTCGAATGCACTGCCATGTCTCAGCGTTCTCGTGCAGTAACCTTCAACAACAGACGCATTTCCTTGGGTCACTTTTAGTAGAATCGGACACAGCTGACCTTGATAAACTAGTACGGAACATGCCAGCATTATGCTACCAAGCTTGGTGATTTTGCCTTTCTTTGTCTTCAAATTTGACGAACAGAAACTGTTACGTACTTAAAACCAATATAGACTCATTTCCTTTATTTTTAAACCCGCCGCCAAAGTCAGACAAAGCTCACCCGTGATAAGGTTTCTGCCGTTTGAACCGGCAGAGCAAGTTAGACCTTTCGGGAGTGTAGACAGATACCCCTACTTTCTAGTATACTATTATACTTTCCAATCTCCGTACCTTAGGTACTAGAATACGTGAATGTAAATATTTTATTAATGTTTATACCGAATGTGATCAGTGCGGGGAATACGAACAAGTTTTCTGGCCAGAAATCGCTTATTTAATACGCGAGTGTCATAAGTGTGTATTCCACGGTGCACGTAAGTACAAACTATTAGTTTATATAATTATTATAATTATTGGTCCTCCGAAACTATTGTTACCAAATTTGGTCCAGCCTGACCGGATCTTGAGCCTTAAGACCTATATAAAAAATGTAAAAAAATACAATTCATTATATGTGTTCATTCTACAATTTCTACAAGTTTTTCAAACTTTGTCTGTGCATGCAAACACTGGAAAACTAGTTTCATGTCGCAGTATATGAAACAGCTGATCCTCTCTTATCTTTGTTTGGCTTTGGCGTGCATTAATATGTTGGTTTAAATTAATTGTAAAAGTTTATGAAAAGTGATTTCAGTTGTTTATATAAGGTTATCTCATTGAGCCTACGTCGATTTGTTGTTTACTTAGGGTTATTTATCTCTCCGTTAAACATATTCGCTCATAGGCCTAATCTCTTCAAAACATTTTGTAATTTAAAAATTAAAGCAGTTATCTCATCTTCTGTTATAAAACCATCATTTAATCATGGCAAAATCTTTGGCAGTTATTAAATCAAAGAAAGACAATATATTTAGTCAAATTCAGGAGATTTTTGATCTAACAAAAAAACATCTGATAAGTCAATTCTGCAAAAATTGTTGGTGCGCGCTAAATCTATAAATAGGCTTCGTGAAGAATTTTCTGATATTTTAGACATTTATCATGAACTAGAAATACAGGCTAACCCGAATTTTCAACCCAACTACGCTCCTCTTAACAGCATCAACGAGTTAGTGGATTATATTAATTCTACCGTATATTCGATAGAAAGTAAGATGTCATCAACAAGGCCTAAATGTGAAATAGTTACTCCTCAGTTACATATACGACTGCCTAAGCTTGAACTCAAGCATTTCGATGGTGAATTTCTCGAATGGATGTCATTCATTAATATATTTAACGCTAGCATTCATGAAAATGCATCGTTACCAGCAGTTTCTAAACTTCAATATTTATTGAGCGTTATCTCAGGAGAACCGCTAAATTTAATTAAATCTCTCCCTATTTCTGACGCTACTTATAAAGTGGCCTATGACTTATTAAAAGAAAGATATCACTCGCCGAGGCGGTTAGTTACTTTACACCTTAATCAAATTTTAGATTTGCCCTCTGTAAACAACACGCCTAAACAAATGAGAAATTTTGTAAATTTATACTCAGAAAATATACAAGCTCTTAAAGGTCTTGACATCGATATCACTAGTAAAAATCCTTTGTTATCTGCTATGCTTTTACGAAAAATGGATAGTGAACTTAGGAACCGTTTTGAAAACTTTCGTTCATCAAGTATTACTCAAGAGAGAGTTGACTCCACTACAATACCTGATGAAGAGGAAATTATTAAGTTTTTAAATAAAGAATGTAATGAAGTTGAAGATGCCAATCTTCATTCTCCTTTCACCTCGAAACCCTCCTCGTCTGGATCACGCACCCCCTCTGGTTCCCAAAATAAATACTTTAAACAAAAAGTATCACTGATGTCCTACAATTATGGAGAAGGCTCCTCCATTAAAGTTAAACCTCATCCATGCTTTATATGCAATAAAATTGACCATAAGGTATATTCGTGTCCGGACTTCAAGAGTCAGGACGCCAAATCCCGTCTCAAAATTGTAAAGGAAAAGGGGCGTTGTACCTCATGCTTAGGTACTCACCATCTTAAGGACTGTAGGTCAAAGTTTAGTTGCTACAAATGCCACAAAAATCATCATACATTATTACATTTTGAGAATCACTCTACGATGCAACGGACCACACCTCAAACTTCGCGTCAAGACTCTCCGACATTTCAACAGGAAATAATCCCTTCTCCAATCACTATGACCTGTCAAGAAAAGCAGAATACGTCTCAAATCTCTAATACTGTTCTCTTAGGCACTCTACTTGTTAAGCTTACCTCGTCTAACGGTATTACTCATGTATTTCGTGCTCTTGTTGACTCTGGCAGTCAATCTTGTTTTCTCACCGAGCGTGCTGCTCAATTATCGTGTGCTCCTCGTACTAAGACCACTCATAGTGTGGTAGGATTGTCTCAGGTACCCTTACGCTCAAAAGGTCTCACCTCAGTTGCTGTTGAAACTCTTGGGGGCAAGGTTATTTCAATTAATGAAAGATTTTTAATATTGGAAAAAATATGTGTTAACCTACCAAGCACACAAGTAGACTCTGAAGTTCTTTCCAAGGTTCGTCCTTACGTTTTGGCAGACCCAACGTTTCACTTGCCAGGAGGCATAGACGTTCTTCTTGGTGGTGCTTTATTTCCACTCATACTTACTCAAGAATCTTATAACCTCGGACCTGGTTTACCCAGGCTAATAGGCACACACTTTGTCTTTTTAGTAATGGGTAACGCACCATGTCTATCTGGCAGTGAACTTCATAGTAACTCCAGCTCTCAATTATCAACTACACTTCTAGTTGTCAACGACATTGACCTTCACGACTCACTACAAAGGTTTTGGCAACATTAAGAACCCCCTGCTGTGTCTAAGCTTTCTCAAGAAGATACATTATGTGAAGATCACTTTCTCGCCACTCATACTCGGGACCAATCTGGCCGATATTGCGTCCGACTATCATTCAAGACTGAACATCCTCCTCTGGGTCAATCTCGTTTAAATGCAGAAAAAAGACTGCACTCTCTAGAGAAGAAATTTAGTGCTCAACCTCAATTTAAATCCCTATATACTGATTTTATGGCTGACTACTTAGCCTCTGGTCACATGATATACGCTCATAATACTGATCTAACTGTACCTCATTACTTCCTTCCTCACCATGGTGTTTTAAAGGAGTCTAGCAGCACAACTCGTTTACGTACTGTATTTCATGCTAGTTCTGAAACCTCTAATGGTATTTCTCTTAATAATATTTTATTAACAGGCAAAAAGATGCAAACGAATATTTGTGATTTATTACTAAATTTTCGGATTCATAACGTTGTTTTTTCTTGTGACATTCGTCAAATGTATAGACAGGTAAAAATGCACCCTGATGACCAGTGCTATCAGATGATCTTATGGCGTGAAAGTCCAGATCAGCCCTCTTTAATCTACAAGCTCACGACAGTGACTTACGGAGTGAATTGTTCACCGTATCTTGCCATTAGAACCTTGCATCAGCTCGCTGCAGACGAAGGTGACTCCTATCCTGAAGCTGCAAATATTCTACGCACGCAGACGTTCGTAGATGACATCATCTCTGGAGCTGACTCTGAAGAAAAGGCTTTGAGCCTCCGTAAGCAACTCATCTCGCTCCTGGCTCGCGGAGGCTTTGAACTACGCAAATGGACATCTAACTCCAGTCAACTGCTGCAAGATCTACCTGATGCTCATTTAGAGACCCCTGTATTCCTTCAAGGCAGTAAACAACCACATTTCACTATATTAGGTCTTCACTGGTCACCCTCTACCGATACGTTTACCTATAATTTGAATTTTCCTCACAATTCTAGGACTAAACGTCAAATTCTCGGTATCATTGCCCAGATTTACGACCCTTGTGGCTTTCTCTCACCCATTGTTATGTGGGCCAAGCGTTTTATGCAACTACTCTGGATCAAAGGATTGAACTGGGATGAACCACTTCCATCTGAACAATTGAAATTATGGCAAACCTTTACAAACTCGGCTAATACTCTACGAGAAATTGTAATTCCTCGTGCATTACGAATAACACACTCGAGAAACTTTGAGTTACACGGTTTCTCAGATGCTTCTGAGAACGGTTATGCCGCCGTCGTTTACTTGAGATGCCAACTTAGCGACGATTCTGTTTTAATTCGGCAAGTAATATCGAAGACTCGAGTAGCCCCTCTGAAAAGGCTCACGGTACCTCGATTAGAGCTAAGTGCAGCTCATTTACTCGCCCAACTAGTGGGATATGTTATCTCTCTTTTTGAAAAAAGGGTGGAATTTTCTTCTGTATTTCTATGGTGTGATTCGACAGTAACACTGACATGGTTACAAACACCTCTTCATCGATTGAAGACGTTTGTTGCCAACCGGGTAGCCCAGATACAAGAATTAGTGCCTTCTCATTACTGGAGACACGTAGCGAGTGAAGATAATCCTGCTGATTGCGCGTCGCGTGGGTTACTTCCTAAAGATTTACCACAGCACTCATTATGGTGGTACGGCCCCTTTTGGCTACAAAAATCTAATGATAACTGGCCGGTATCTCATTTTATGCCTGCAAAACTTACTGACACAGGAGAAGAGAAACCCATTTCACCTATATCTCTCATATCAACTGCTCCTCACTCAGTTTTCTCACTTTAGCCGACTCCAGCGTGTGATGGCTTATATTTTGCGGTTTACTCATAACGCTCGTCATTCAAGAAAGCACGATGGTCCTCTCAACACTCTGGAAATGAGAGCGTCAAGACTGGCAATTTTCAAGATGGTTCAAGAATCAGCGTTCAGAGACTACATCGTTGCCATGAAGAAGGATCCAACTACACCTGCCTCGTCACAACTCCGCCGACTCTCTCCTTTTCTCGACAAGGATGATATCCTACGAGTGGGAGGACGTCTCAACACTTTAAAACTTCCTACGGATGTGCAACATCCTTTGATTTTGCCCAAACGACATCATGTCGTCAACCTTCTTATTGATTTTTATCATCGAAAATACTTACACTCGGGCGCTCAATTGACTCAATCACTTCTTGCACAGGATGTGTGGATACTCTCGGCCCGAAGTGTAATACGCTCTCGCATTTTTCAATGTGTTGTATGTTTTCGACACAAGCCTCACAATAAATCTCCGCTCATGGGTGATTTACCAAAAGCAAGATTAACTCCTTCTCGTCCGTTTCTCAACACCGGAATTGACTACGGAGGTCCTTTTAACATCAAAATGCACAATTTGCGCTCGATTCGCTTGACCAAAGCATATATTTGTATCTTTGTTTGCCTTGTGACAAAGGCTGTACACATTGAAGTAGTATCGGACCTGTCGACAGATGGGTTTATTGCCGCTCTCACCCGATTTGTGTCTAGACGCAAATCTTTGCACAAATATTTATTCTGACTGTGGAACGAATTTCGTTGGAGCGAATAATGCTTTACAAAATCTCATCATCTCTTCAGGCCGAACCCCTCTTGCTGAATTCTCATCACAACACAATATCAACTTTCATTTCAACCCGCCTGCAGCTCCTCATCAAGGTGGTCTTTGGGAAGCAGCAATCAAGAGTGCAAAACATCACCTCCGACGGGTCATCGGAGAACATATTTTAACTCTATGTGAATTTTCCACTCTCACAACTCAAGTAGAGGCTATATTGAATTCGAGACCTCTCACACCTCTGTCAAACGACGCCTCAGACCTCAATGCACTCACCCCGGGTCACTTCTTAATAGGATCTTCATTGGTTTCAGTTCCAGAAGAGGATCTTTTCAACGTTCCTGCCAACCGACTCAAGCACTGGCAGCTAATCAAGGCCTTTCACCAGCGTATTTGGAAGAGATGGCATCTAGAATATATCCATACTCTTCAGCAACGGGGGAAGTGGAACGTGCCAACTGTAAACCTGCGCGTCGGCGACCTCGTGTTAGTGCATCAACCTGCACCACCTCTCGCATGGCCTCTGGCTAGGATAAGTAGTGTTTCTCCAGGAAAGGATGGTGTAGTAAGAGTGGTTCATTTGAAGACAAAGCAGGGAACCTTGACAAGACCTGCTCACAAGGTTTTCCCTCTACCTCTACGCTCATACTGAACTTGCGCCATAGTGCGCTCACTTTTTGTAAAAGAGATATTTTTATTTTCCTTTATGAATTTTTTATTTTTATAAACTCTAAAGATATTATATTTGTGTTAGTTCTCTTTGAATCCTAGAAGGATTCAAGGCCCCCGGTATGTTACGTACTTAAAACCAATATAGACTCATTTCCTTTATTTTTAAACCCGCCGCCAAAGTCAGACAAAGCTCACCCGTGATAAGGTTTCTGCCGTTTGAACCGGCAGAGCAAGTTAGACCTTTCGGGAGTGTAGACAGATACCCCTACTTTCTAGTATACTATTATACTTTCCAATCTCCGTACCTTAGGTACTAGAATACGTGAATGTAAATATTTTATTAATGTTTATACCGAATGTGATCAGTGCGGGGAATACGAACAAGTTTTCTGGCCAGAAATCGCTTATTTAATACGCGAGTGTCATAAGTGTGTATTCCACGGTGCACGTAAGTACAAACTATTAGTTTATATAATTATAATAATTATTGGTCCTCCGAAACTATTGTTACCAAACAGAAACATTCGTACGTTACATCGGTTGTGACGTTTTTATTAACGTTTTGATTATTTCTTTCGCAGGTGGAGAAATATTTTGAACTAAGCGTCACTCGAGTTTTTAAAAAAATGTTTTCAGTTTGGCGTAAAAGTGAAAAATATATAAAGAACTCTTAAAGATAAGGGACGTATTTTATACTTCGGTACAAACAAGACTGAACTTCCTTGTCAAAGGACACGAAGATAGAGGGCTTGTGTGGAGAATCTCCAGCCTAGCGCAATGAAACTCAGTAAACTTTAAACTCTACCCATGTGACTAGCGTCAGCACCGCAACGGGGGGGCCCGCCCCTGTGAAGAGGCGAACTCCAGGCACTACGGTTCCGAACGCTTTTACAAAACTACTCGAGACCAAGAGAAACTTCTGCACAGGTAGTGGTTCCGTACCTTGAATACCCCGTAATACTAGTTCGGTTCAGGTAGTGCGGTCGGAGCTGTATCCACTCTCGGTTAGCCTTACGTAAGGGCTGGACATTCAGACTTGGGACGTGGTCCTACATAAACCCATCCCGTAAGACCTTGAGAACTTCGTTATTAAACAGCCCTTGTTAGATATTGAAGAAGTGCTTATTTTTACGGAAGAACATGGGTTTAATAAAGTAACTAGACAGTTACACAAATAGGTTTAATCCCTTACCAGGAATCGAGTACGTTTTTCACCATAACTTTTCTGGTGTAGAGTTGGTGACTCGAAGTGCAATGGAGCCCTCGTAAGGTTTCAGATGGATATTATAACGCTTATAACTTCGTATGCTCCGAGAAGGAGAGTTCAGTGTAGAGCAGGGGTTCCCAAACCTTTTAGGTCCACGCCCCCTCCTCTTGAGACAAAATCCTCCCATACCTGTCCCATTTACACTATAAATAAATTGTATGGGCATATGAAAAAGAATCAAATATAATACGACTTTTTTTGTTTCCTAGAGCAAAATCTGTTGTCAAAGGAACCCTTTTCGAGTCGATTGCGGACATTCAAGGGGCCGTGACGTGGGTACTCACGGACATCCCAGTCGAAGCGTGGAAAACGCGCTGGAATCGTTGTATAGCTGCACAAGGGGACGGCAGGAAGTTGTAGAATAAGTTTTAAATATACGGTTTTTATGGAATCAGTCTCATTACTTAATTGTCACACTTCGTATATTAAAAACTATTTTTTTTATTTATGCGTAAGCCTACTTTCACGAGAAACATTGTATACCATTTCAAGTTTTAATTTGCAAGGTAACTTTTAACTGAAAAGAAAAAATCTGTTAGTGAGATGCTTGAGCTTGCATTTTCACACTAGCATGCCTATTTGAGATTTCATTTTACACAATCCAAATCATTAGGAGCATCAAGTTTGTTTTTATAATATAAAATATATTCAACTTATCTTATTATTTTCCAACTGGTCTCGCACCCCCTTGACTTACCTTCACGCGTCTAAGAGGGGCGCACCCCCCCCCTCAGTTTAGGAACCCATGTTATAGAGCAACATAAATACGGGCTTACTCGCCAGCATTATACAACCTTTTCGTTTGCTCTGTAGCTATAATTCTCCGATGTGTGGTTAGTTTAGCGTTGGATATGTGTTGTTTATTAATTATCTACAATCTCATGCGCGAATTATAAATACCAAAATGTACCACAAAAGGACTTTAATTTTATTTAGTATTTTCAAACGAGTAAAAACATAAAGAAATATAAGATATTAGGAAAACATCTTTTTTTAAGATAACAAAACGTTATAAATACAGCCTATGTTAAGGAAAATTAAAAAACAATTATTTTATCTAATTTAATTGTCGTTTTGTCATTGTCTATCAGTAGGGCGTCGTTTCCTATGGCTTCCTGTTTAATTGGTCTCTGCGTGGTGCGTGATATCCTTTCATTGATGACCTCATCGTATTATCCGAGCCAAATACTTTGTCGTCCGTCTTGTTAACGCTGCTGCAGTTGTTTCAATGTTTATCTTCCATTTCCGACGTTTTACGATTACAAATGTCTGCCAACTTTGCAGCACAAAATTAATAATAATCTTGCACAGTGCACCAGTGGGTTCAGTTGGTTCAAGAATGACGGTTTATATTTGTTTTAATTTGGAGAAAGTGACATTACTTCCAACATCCCTACTGAAGCCCTTGATAATTTTTCACTTGCTTTGGCTTAAAGCAATTGATTAATTTTCATTCTCTTCTTATCGACTTGAAGGATATGAAATTGATTGTGAATACAGATAAGAATAGTTATTTTATAAGATACATTCTTATCTGGAATATAGGTTAGGATGGTCATTGAACTCTTTAATATAAGATGTAAAGAGGACGGTCATCAAACTCTCAGATATGGTTTATAGAGGAGGACGGTCATCAAACTCTGATACGGTTTATAGGGGAGGACTATAATTAAATTCTCTGATGTAGCATATAGGGAGGACGATGACCTACCTCAGATCTGGGATATAGGGATTGACTGTCATTAATCTCTCCGGCCTTGGGTAAGCGGAAAAGGACGAGTATTAAACTTTGACCTGGCGTATAGGGAAGGATGATCAATCAAATACGCTCTGATGTAGCATATGGAGAAGAACTGTCTTTACACTCTCATCTGGGATATAGGAAAGGACTGTCATCTCTCCGATCTGTGCTATGAGGAAGTAGGAGTAATAAACTTTGACCTGGTGCTTACTAAAGGATGATCAATCAAATACTCTCTGATGTAGCATTTGGAGAAGAAATGTCTTTACACTCTCAGATCTGGGATATAGGAAAAGACTGTCATTAATCTCTCCGATCTGTGCTATGAGGAAGTAAGTGTAATAAACTTTGACCTGGTTTTTACTAAAGGATGATCAATCAAATACGCTCTGATGTAGCATATGGAGAAGAACTGTCTTTACACTCTCATCTGGGATATAGGAAAGGACTGTCATCTCTCCGATCTGTGCTATGAGGGAGTAGGAGTAATAAACTTTGACCTGGTGCTTACTAAAGGATGATCAATCAAATACGCTCTGTTGTAACATATGGAGAAGAACTCTCATTTCACTCTCAGATCAGGAGTGTAAGGAAGGAAGGTCAATAATCTCTTCATTTTGGGCTATGAGGAAGTAGGAGTAATAAACTTTAACCAGGTGCATAGGGAAGAACGATCAATCAAATACTCTCTGATGTAGGATATAGGGAGGAGAGGGGTTAAACTCTCAGATCTCGGATGCAGGGAAGAACGATTAGTTCACTTTCTGACCGGAATAAAGGAAAGGTCATTAAATTCTCTGGTGTAAGGTATAAAGATGACGGCCTTTGAACATTCTGATCCGAGATATAGGAAGGGATTTCGTGACTAGGGTCGCGCACCGAAGTAGTGCTAATGTTTACTGGGGCCATGGATACGTGGACGAGTATTAAGCCGTTATAGAGGTTGGAGGTTTGAAATTAATAAATACCTTGAAAGCAACAAACAATAAATTTGCTCAATTTCCGAGCACCAGTTGTAACGACATTCTTTACGTACCGAGATGCGAACGTGTATATGGCGGATGCTTGAGATAATTAAAGGAGGAAACGTCGAGTTAGTAGGCTAACGTACAGTTTATGGAGTTATGCAGTACGGAGACTGCGTTTTGAATACAAATATGTAGGGAAGATTGTATGTAGTCAGTCACTACACAGGTCGCGTTCACAGTGGAAATAAAAACACTGTAACGCTTCTTTATGTGTTCTTGTCTCGGTGGCTACGAAATCTCTCACCAAGTGATCGTGTCATCGGTTTATGCCACCCCTTCAGTGACTCCGAAATAAGATTAATTGCCTGTTTTGGGACAAACACAGAAATATGAAAACGAAGATAGAAATTTATGATACTCCAATACATAACCTGTTACAATAGTATCCTAAGTGAGACAAGAAAGGAGATAAACATAGCAACAGAGAAGGGAAAAACCAGTAGAAAAACCAGGATAGAAAAAAAAGGTTCTGGTTACTCATTCTATTTTTGTTTATGTACATAAAGAAAATCTCAAAATAACATGATGATAACAGAATGATAATGAAGGATTTGCATAGAAAAAGAGAACAACTTCGACTTTCGAGGAGAGATGAAATGGACGAAACGATGGAAATATAATCGTATGTTGAATTAGATGAGGCTGTGGCGCAGGGGAAGGTGGAAACAATTGAGTGAAGAGAGGAGGTAAAAACTATATGTATATATATATATATACACACTAGTATATATAGTCAGTATATAAATAAAATGAGTACTGAATTAATAAAAACTTTTATTTCTTCTCCGAGTAGTGATTACGTTATAGAAAACGTATACTTAAGGAGGCGATCTACCATCAACTCAACAACTAGTCTAAATAATTATGTCGTATTTAAATTACTCCCTCCGTATACCTCATTTAACATTGTGTAACACGAACTGTTAGTTGCAGCTACGCTGACACTCCGTGACGATGGAGAATAGATATAGTGACCATCTTGCAAACATTGGGCTTTACACATCCGATGCAATAGAGGGTTGATGTCCTCCAGGGAGATGACACTAAAATTACCTAATATTATCAGACTAAATTGCATTCTAGTTGAAGTACGGGCTTCAAAACGACAGTGGATCAATAAACGCATCTTTATCGCATAGTAGTGAAAATGTTTTTGACCAAGGCTAGTACTGTTTTTCTATATACTTCTCAAATGACTTTTAAACTTAAATCTACAGTAGACCTCGTATCCCGAACCGAGGGCTTCCCTTAACCCAGTGGTTCCGAAACCTTCTGGTACCACGCCCCCTCTTCTTGAAATGAAAGTCTCTTACGCTGCCTCCAATTTATACTATGAATAAATGGTAAGGACATATGAAAAATAAACAAATATTATATATATATATATATATATATATATATATATATATATATATTGGAAACAATTTGTTTATTTATACATATTTTCACAAGAAACATGATGTAACATTTCAATTTTTAATTCGCAAGGTAAATTTTAACTGATAAGAGGAAAATCTGTAGTGAGATGGATGAGCTTGAATTTTATTCACTAGCATTCCTATTTGAGGTTGTATTTTAGTAAGGGCACAACGCAAGTCATTAGCAAGACCACATTTGTTCCTGTATTTTGTTTTGATAGCAACAAGTACTGAAAATGTTTTTTCACAGAAGTAGGTGCTTGAAAAAGGCAAGTATAATCGAAGAGCTGCCTGTGATACGCTTATAAGTGTTTTATCCAAAATGAAGATTGTGTCCATTGCGGCGCTGTTGCCACATTGAACGGCAAGTTCAATGTTTAATTTTACAAATTTTGCACAACCTTTACTTATATTTCTTTTATAAATGCAAACATTTCATTTAAATTTTCTGAAAATCATGGCCAATAAAATTATCTAGGTAAAAAAACAATTTAAGGTGTAAATTAAGTTTTAAATTTTGATAAATTGTGTACTTTAATTTTAAATAAATGAGAATTCATCTTACAATTTTCCAACTGGTCTCCTCCTCACCTGACTTTTCTTTACGCCCACCAAGCGCACCTTCTCAGTTTGGGAATCTATGCCTGTCTATATTCACAATTCTCTTCGTATCCTTAACGGGTAATATTCAAAATGTCTAACAATCGTAGTACAAGTTTACTACAGTACTGAATTACTGAATTCCAAGTGGCAAATTTTTTTTCAATATCTGACGTATTCAAACCAGTGGAAATTATAATGGAGCATTTCTGAACGCTCATTCGATTAGAGCCACTATACACGTATATGCAAATTGTTCAAGCGTCTTTCTTGGAATGCTTGTTCAAGGTGGAATGAGGTAAATGCTACAATTATCATGCATGACTCAGCAGATTCTCTATTCATTACACCACTAATAAGTAACATTTGTTCTGTACTGGGACATTGTTACTATTAATAATAAAGTTAAATAACAAGTCACAATGAATATTTCATTCTTCACGCGCGTTTTGATAAAGAAATAAAACATTAATTGTAAGTTTGTGTCCAATGTTTTTTTATGTAATAAGTTAAAACCGAAACTGTAATTTACATTTTGTAAGTGAGTTGTTATATGTTACTGTAAAAGCCTATATGTTGGTAAATCTAACTTTTCCAGTAAGTCCTTACATTCACCAACTTTTAATAGTAAAAGTCCAAACTATTCTGTGATCATCGTTTGTTTTAAACGTTTACCTCCATAGACTTGGTCGTCTTAGGTTTTACCGCAGAAACATTGTAAACGTTACGTAACCTAATCTAATCTAACTTGACCTAACCTAGCCTAACATGCCTAACCTTGCCCTCGTTGCAAGCAAACAAATTATTACAAAGTACTCTTTGTTTTTTTTGCAAAACCAAGATTTTACCAACCGTCATTTACCCAAACTTTAATGGTAAAAACCTTGAAAAATCTCTTATTTATAAATTCCTTACATTTACAAATTCTTGTTGGTAAATCTTAAGATTTACTAGTAGGTCTTAAACCTTAAAGATTTATCAATATAGGCCCTATTGTCGACGCAGAAATTATGGATCCCTGAGTTTGAGCTTTAACTACAAGCGAACCATTCGTGTTAGAATAAAACTTGCTATAAAACCGTGCTATTCACACCATTAATTAGCGTGTTTAATTCTGCGTTTATGTAAATAGCCAAAATAATTTTAGCACGAGTTTTGTCAAACTTAGCTCAAGATATAAAGACAAAAGTACCGTTTTATCACTATTTTTTTATTGAAGTTCAACTTTAGAGCAAATCTGCATTAAAACCCCTGTTCTAAATTTTCCATTCTTTTCCAATCTTTCTGAAATTGTTATACCATATTATTTGACTCATTAGTAATCTAAAAATGGAATTTGAAAATTTTATCTCATTTAATAGGGAAGTTGCTGTAGATTTAGTACAGCAACTTTATCTCACGGTTCCTTTGTCCGATCAAATCGGGTTTTAGCTTGTTTTAAAGAATAAAATGTCACCATATAAAATTTATATAAACTGTTTATGTATGATTTTGAATTCGTTACGTTATTGATTTTTAACCATCTTGTGCCAGGTCAGTGCTAAAGAAGAAATTATGTGATAATTGCCAACAATATTTATTAACAGATAAATCATTTGAAGTCAATGAACTTGATAAAAAAATATAGTTTAATTGACATTGACAGAGGAGGATTGTTGTATCCACTGCTAGATGTTGTCAATACAGTTACTTTAAATTAGGTTACGGTTCAAAAATTGATAAGCGAAAATTATGAACGTGAGTTTATAAAAAGCACAGAACAAGAGCTGGAAATAAAGCTGTCAAAAAACATTAGTCAATACAACTTTTTTCTAAAAGATTTCTCTTGCCAAGACCACACCAAAGAACCCATGTCAAATATTATTTTAAAAACATCTACAAACATAAAGATGAATAATAATGTAAAGTTAAAAAAAATGACAATATTTAGATTAATAAGTTTATAAAAACTAAATTATCAATTGTGCAGGAGTAGAATTTTTCAAGAAATTAAAACATCTAAAAGTAGTTGGATACCGTATATATTTGTAAATGTAATCGTAATAATAAACCTTTGTAAATAATGTATACTAATGCCTTGTAATATTTTTGTATTAATGCTAACTTTTGTAATAATGTATAACTAATCTAAAAAACACAAACCTGTAAATAACACATTATGTATATACTGTATGTATGAAAGTACGAATTTTATTTTAAAAATCAATTACGCATACGAAAACCAAATGATTTTCTGTTAGGAAACGGTAAGACACAGGCGCTACCGTTTATGAAAAAAGTTTTTTTTATAGCAGGTGTGAAATCGACTGTCCAGGTATGTGATGACGTCATTAGGTCGCTGTGAGGCCTGTTGGAATAGTAGGTTCTGGAACAACCATGGCTCACGTGAGATGAGTTACCTTACTCTTTATTGGGGTCACGCAGAAGTTGAGTTTAATAAAACTTGGTGCAGATTTTGAGAAAAGGTTGTGAAAGGACATCGTTTTTTATGTTGTTACAAAACGATGGAATTGTTAATTTAATATGTGATATAGTAGTAGGTGCTTAGAAAGAAAAATATTTCGGAACTGGGAAAATATAGTTTTTTGAAAAATGAGAAAACGTGTTAAAAAGATTTAATTCAGTGCACCAGGTTTTCTTAAATTTCCAATTGCGGTTTTTTACTTAGATTTTTGTGCTTAAAACCTCTTATTCGTAAAGTTATATACTGTAAATAATTTGATAAAATAAATTAATTAAATTTTTAATAAATATTATTCATTATTATTATATAATGTCATGTTTTATTAGTTGTGGGAATATTAGAAAACATATTTTGAAACAATCGTAAGGTATTTATTTTAACTGCTCAACCGTTGTTTTTACTTTTAAAAAAATAAATGCACAATATTAAACAACAAGCTTTATTCTACTTGTAGACATAATTACGATGGTTTTTGTTTGATAGATAAACGGCCACGACATTATAAACATGATGTTATAAGTAGGGATGGGCCGATTCCTAAAATTTTCGATTCCGATTCCGATTCCGATTCTAAAATTTTCCGTTCGATTCTCGTTTCTTTAGTCGATTCTCGATTCTTTCAAGTTATATTAGCTTACATTCTAGTTCTCTAATAATTAATTTAGTTAACATCTTGGTCATATGGCAAAACCTTTTAAAAGTTCTGTTTTAATGTAATAGGCTACACAAAACCTTCAACCTTGATTTATCAATAGGAATGTTTTTAAACATAAAAACATATCAGAGTAAAGTAATGACTTATTTTAAAGTTAAAAATGTGAACTTTACTTATTTTATGATGTTTGAAAAAATACCTAAGCCTATTTACATTGTCTCCCAAACAAAACAAAAATTAAAAACAAACGAACAACATAAAAAGGAAAAAATTAATACAAATAGGATAGTTTTTAATATTTAAAAGTCTGGCAGGTAATGTACATTTCTGTTCAAAAACACAAGCATTTGAACACGTTGTGGGTCAAGCTAGTTTCATTGCTAGTCGCATATAGCTCCTGAAGTTGAGAAAGGTTTTTCAGAAAACACTGTCGCAAGTGGGCAGACAGGTATTTTATTGCCATTGCATTTAAATGAGGGTATTTGGCACTTTGTACTGCCAAATACTTCCCAACATCACAATCTGGACTGGCTAATGTTTCCCCCAGATAATTGTTTACTTCTTCTTCTACTGTCAGTTACCCTGGGGTACCTTCTTCCCCAACATTATGGATTAGTGGGGCATACCTTCTCTAAATCTGGTGAGACCTTTTTTCTGCAGGTGTCTGGAACAAGTCCAACTGATTCAGACCTATTTTGTATTTATTACTCAATCCCAGTTAATTTTTAACCGACTATCACTTGTAGGTCCTTTGTCTGAGGATAAAGTTTCTTCAAGTATAGATCTTTTTTGTTGATAAATTTGGGCAAAATGAATGATGTTTAAGTGCTTTTTCATATTTGATATATTATGTGGTTTTCCACCGTCAGTTTCTGTTAACCGTCATAGAATTGACGCGACGGCCAGTACCCTGAACCGAATACCGCCAGGCCTCTTAACGCTTTATGTTTATTAGTACTACTCAGCTGGTGTTGCTACTTTTGGAAAAATTGAGGCACAGTATTTAACAACAAGCTTCACACTACTTACAGATGTAATTACGATGGTTTTTGTTTGATAGATAAACGCCGACGGGATTAAGAACATGATGTTATTCTAAGAGCTTTTTGTCCGTAGTTACGGGCCGACACACATATTTGTTATAACGTATTGTAATGATTTTCACTACTGTTTTCAAAATTTCACAAAACCTTAAAAGTAAGTCGGAAATATTGACTAAATATTTAGTTGTAAAATAATCCTTAAAACGGACTTTGTGAAAGTTAAGTACAAACATTGATACACTTAGATAAACTCATCCTTACTAGGAAGTAAATTATAACGTAAATTCCTTAACAAGTAAATTATTTGGTGTTAAAACTTTTACTTAATATGAATCTTGGATAGTATTTACTGGACCTGTAGCATTACTTATCAGAGAGAGAATATATTACCCTTTAGTTCTATATTCAAAATATTTATAAACTCGCAAATCAATCACATGTGACACGTTTACGTTGTCTTAGTGATAGGCGCAAAAACACTTTTATCACCAGTCTGTTTATTATTTGGGTAGCCGGGACATGAAATTATGGTTTTGTTGTTTCTTGCTAACATAAAACACAAAAAATATCAAAACAGTGTTGCACAGATAATAAAATTTAATTAAATCAAAAACAATATCGGGTAAATTGGTCCGACGGAGTTTATTTATGTTTCATTTACGGTAGGAAAAAACCATGTTGGGCCAGTTGGTCCGACACGTATTTTTATAAATATTCGAATCGTGTGGAATCGGAATCGACACTTTTATGATGAAGATACTCGATACCACCTAGAATCGACGATTCCTGGAATCGAGAATCGGAATCGGCCCATCCCTAGTTATAAGGTAAAAATATTTTGGCAATTCTCCGGGAAAACGCCGATATTGTGGCAAAAGCTAGAGTGTTAATCATAAATAATAATCAATATAATTAATTATTAATAATTAATAATTAATTATTTCATTATTTGTGTTAATTTACTGGCTGTGTTACATTTTATACAAACAAATTAATTGTTTTGACAGTATCTTCTTGTTGTATTTCAATTTTGTTTTTATTGTATTTTGCGCCTATTGTTTTGTTTATATAATTGTTATTATAGGTTACTTATAATTGTTACATGTTTTTTTTTTTAGTTAATGGATTTAGCTTTCGACGAAAATGGTTGAAACGTCGGTTAAAATAAAATCAAACTACTTATTTAACTTTTGTCGTGTGCTGCTCACTCACTTTAGTCTTCATTATTTAGATCTTTATTTTACCATATTAGATATTTAAATATATTTGAAGTTCTACTTTTAATATCACTTGGCCAAAAAAAAACACTACTTACTGATATTTTCAGCAGAAGATTTTTGCACTAGATCAGTGCATCCAGTGCGAAACGCGTCTGTTGAAAAATATCAGTAAATAGAATTTTTTTTCCAAGTGATACTAAAAGTAGTTATTTAAAAAACCTCAAAATGTACAACACAAAAACTGCAAGTTGCAATATTTAAACATTTTCTTGTTGGAAAACCTTGAGGATATATTCAAGGTGTTTCCCGTAAATGTAAAAAAACAAAATAAAAAGCTATCATCAAAAGTTGGGTAAATCGTTTAGTTTTGGAACCGACCTAGTCCGTCAGTGCGGAATACCGGTAGTATGGAACAGTGTTGATTTGCATGGATTGTTGTTGCGGTGTTTGACCCCGTAGCGGACCTTGCATAGTGAAAGTGTGTTCGGGTGGCATAGTTCTGTGTGGAAGGGGCAGGCATTGTTTGCTTCTCGTGATAACATTACATTCATTTCTAGGAAACTTAAAATTGAGAACACTGTACACGTCTTTGTAGAAGTTATATTACACGGATGTCTTTATAATAAACTGTACGTAAACAGATTCTCTCTTGTGGTATATTGAAGATATTTATTGGTATGTAAACTGCATTTTGGTGCTGCAGTACTGAAAATTGCGACCGGGTAAAATAGGTGCGATAAATAATTACATTTATTTGCCTATTATTTATTTCCAAATATTTTGTCCTATTATTTTCTGTAACTTATTTGTAACTAGTTGTTTATCGTTACAGGTTAAAAATGTAACAAGTTGGTTTATTGTAACAAATGACAAAAATACGAAACAATTTTAAATTTCCCTGTTATCCGGATAACATAATGTAGAATATTCTGAAATTACTATGGCGAATATTTTGAACTGAGGGGCATCACAACTGGCGTTTCTCAGAGAAGTGTCTTTAGACGCAGGCTCTTTCTTTCCATACAAGAGACGTTCTTGTGACGCCTGAAGTTACACTACCACTTCTGCAGATGACGCAACTAATATGACTGCAGGCGAAACCGTGACAGCCATATCAAGATTTTTAATTTAGTATAGAAAATCAAAAGCGAATTTTATAAAAAAAACAAGTTATTTTGAGATCGTAAAAACGTTTCAATGAAACCAAGAAAATTATTTTTACAATTAAGTAATTTACTGAGAGTTATCTACAACTTTCAGTATTTTAATCGACGATAAATTATACAACTAATGATTTTTATATGTTTTTAAACCATATATCTAAATACATGAACTTATTCAACCTATTTTATTCATTGCGATACTGTTAATAAACTAGCTTCCAGTACAATAAGCATTTTTGTACAAAAATAATACATATGCGATGTAAGTTAGTGTATGTTGTTTGTATGGCGTAACCCTTACATTTTTCCATCTAGAGTCTATGGTTTTAATGAACGAACCTTATAATCCGTTCCGGATAGTAGGGAATTGACCAGATTTTATGTATTGTTGCGTTCTTACAGGGCTTCAGTAAATTATAAGGCAATTCATACTAAATAACCCATTATTAATCAACACTGTTTTGACTTGGTCTAATAATAACTACTGAGTTCGCTAATAGTCTATCTACACTTGCTGTCACTGTCTGTCACTCTACCTTCACCTCTTCTCACTGCGTTACAAAACACACTGATCCTTTATGCTTAACAAAACCTTTATATCGATGCTAGGAATGTCTTGTAATTTCTATCCACTTTACTTCTAGAAGATTCTAGCCTCTACGAGACGGCGTGCTGTTGTGTCCGCTCGAGCGGGAAAGGACTTGTATACATAGAAGGTTACAAATTATATTTTCCAATTAACAAGGCATATACGTTTCGCATACAAACGTTATTTCCGTAAAATACTGCTTAATGATTTTATTGGAGAAACTAAAACCCATAACGTAGAGAAATTAATAAAGAAAGCTATAATTTCAGCGAAGAATCAAAACTCTTAAGAAATAAAAAGCTTTTCTATTTACATTCAAATTTGACCGTTGTAGAACGACCAATATCCAAATCTCTTTGCGAGTCCGTGTCTCTCACTGCCATATAAGATTTATATTTACTTAACAAACCATTTCAACTCTCCCTTTATATAGTATATACAGTACGTACTGTGCATAAAGTTATGCTACCTATCAAGGAAAATTGAATGTACGGTTGAAATTTTAGCTTCCATATTTGTTTGTATTTTATTTCTATATTTCCGTACGTTTTAATAAAAGTACACGCTCGCGCACACAACATTTATAAAAAAAAGTCGACGAAAGAAAAGAAAATTATTGTTTAAAAAACTTTTTTTGTTCGTACAATGTTAAAATGAAACATGCACCAGTACACTTAACTATACAAACACTAATGCTTTTGTAATGTTGTAATAATCCCCGATGCCTGACTCTGATAGCGATGACAGTTTTTCAACAAAAACCGTATTTTCGATGAGTCACATCTTGTAACAACAAAGAATGGTACTGTACTGATTCGTTTTGAAAATGTGCCGGTTAATAGAACGTTCCGGATGATAGAATGTATAAAAGAGCTTTTACTGTATTTAATAAAATATGCATGAAATGCCTTGAAATCATATGAAATGCATGAAATGACATGTAGATCTACTTATTCTTGAAGAGTGTTATTAAAGCCGAGATATTGAGTAACTTTATCCTTACACTAATGCGTGTGGAGACAGTCCCTACATGCGGCGTTTATCTTACTTCCTTATTGCCTCTCGTGCCTCGAGTTAAGCAGTTGTTATCATTGCCTACAAAAGGTTCATGAAAAATTCATAAAGATTGGTCGCGTAAAGGGCAAAGTCGATACTGATAATTAAATAAAGATGGAGGCTGTTGTTTTAACTGGTAATCTGGAAACAAAGATCGCGTGTGCTTGCGTGTAAATTCGCATTTTCTTGGGACTGTCTCGAAATTACCCCTCGGTTGTGAAGTACTTCAGCGAAATTGCATTGTTTTGATTAGGTTGATGCTGACTGTCGCATTATTGAACAATAATGCTCTCCCAAAAGTTTTTATTAGTTTAAGTTCACCCAGTCCAGCTTACCACTATCGCGTACAAAGGTAAAAGTTGTGAATATATGTAATACTAAGTTAGGGATATAAAGCCTCCTTGTGAGTGTTTAGGGAGATCATGCAATTACATGAGCATGGTCACATGACCTGGAGTAGAACTATTCTCTGGTGGCAGGAAAATGCGTACAGCCAGAGATGTGTACAGAAAAATATGCGTACACGAGGAAACAACGGCAATTGACGAGGGTAAGTCGTAAATTTAACAAGCGATAAAAGCGTACAAACCAGACTCCAGTTTTCAACCCAGGTCAATCACCCCTAAACTATTTGCTAATAACTCTCAAAGGTTTGGATTCTCCCAGTCAAAATGAGTCAAAAAAGGGTTTTCACTTTGTCAGTGGTCACTTTGCTTCTAACTGTCGAGGTGAAAGGTTCGATTTAATCGAAAGAGATTTATCAAAAGAGGCTGAAACTTCGACTCCTATGCACATGAGACTGGAGGAAAGAGAAGAAAAACACAGTATATTAAGTCGGACGAAAAATTAAAAAAGAAAACTACAAAAATATCTAGAAACTGGAAACTAATGTCTTGATTAAGATCTCTTTCTTACATTCAAAACTTGGATTAGATTAGGCCCAAGAAATCAGATGGACACATCAAATAAATTGGCCTATAGATTAAAATAAAAAAATTCTGTAAATTGAAACAAAATATTTTTAAAATTGAAAATTTAAAACAACAAAATTACCGAGGCTACAAGCTGATATTAAACACGTCAAAATGAAAGCATAATATAACTCTTATCATTCTGCCTGTCCAAAGCCTGGAAAAGTATGATGGAAATCAGGTATAATAGATTAAGTTTTAATGGGTCTACAGTCCGGAGAAATTAAGCGACACCTATGTTTAGCTCAGAGGTAAACTCATTTATGTAGCTCAATGATTTTAAAAGATTGTTTAAAAGAATGTTCGCCTAAAAGTTTATGCAAATTTCGCCTGTAATAATGTTATGACGTCATAGCTTACCCTCGTCATCTGTCAAAACTTGATCCTGTACGCATCTTTCGCAATAATCCTGGTATATGCATATTTCGTGTATTATATTTTCTAACGGAGTCGTAAAGAATATAAAAGGGAAGCACAACACTCAAACAATTGTCTCATCCAAAAGTTATTAGAACCTTTACCGACTTACTCGAGTGTATACTCAGCATAGTTCTGGTTGAGCCCTGGTGCCAGGACTACCTGCTGCTACCCCCAATAAATCCTTCCCGGCTCAAATTCGGCCTGCAATTGTGTCACCAATGACTCACCTACTGGTAATCTTACACCAGGATATACTTTTTTCCTTGTATTCGGATTCACAGAAAGGCGTCACAATAGCTTTTATCGTGTTGTCATTATTGTGCAGTGAACCATCCTGGCGCACGTCACAACAGCAGGAGATGCGGGTTTAGTCTGAACTGTGGAAGAAAGGACTATATTAATAAAATCTTATCGCTTACCTTCCCTGTTTCCTCAATGAGTCAAGTGTTAGCACCACTAATAAGTAGATTAATGGTCTTACCATATTAATAATTTCCAAATTTCTATCGAACATTTGATTAATATATATACATATATAAATAACAACATGACAACATGTGTTACAACATATAAAACATACACAAAACTCACAAATTAATTATTTATCGACTTTTACTCGTTTCAATGACAAAGTCATCATCACCAGTTAGTGTTACTACTACAAACTCTAACTTACAACTGAGTTTGTTACAACCAGTTGTAAGTTAGAGTTTGTAGTAGTAACACTCACTGATGATGATGACGACTATGTCATTGAATTGCGTATGAGTCAATAAATGATAATTTGTGAGTTTTGTGTATGTTTTTATTTGTTTTAACATAACCTCACAAGCTAAGCTCAAAGAATAGTTGTATTGAACATGTGTTAAGTTAAGCTTGTGATAGTTACATCACATAAACAGCCTACGCCTATATTGTTTGTTTGTATTGGTTCTTACCAAATTATATCGTTGTTTTGTTGTCTTTCTATTATAATCTTACTTACTTTTCAAGTTTTCGAAATACATCTCGTAATTATAATTATACAGTACAAAGAAAGTTAGTTTACTTAGTGAGTATGCCAGTACGTGACTCATCACGGAAACAGCTACGGCCGGATACAATTTGTAAGACCTTTGTTTAATAAATACGGCCGTTTCGGGAGATGTATCCCATTATTACCCAAAATGTAACCGTTACGGTCAGAGTTTTCAATAGCGTTATATTCCGAAACGGTCGACCTCATAAAATCAAGTGCTGCTATAGAAAGTGGGGCATATTAATGTATGTGTTTAGTGTTTTAGGAGAAAACATATGTTAAATATATTTTGTATAGTTTTTTCTACATTATATTTTTAGCATTTTCTATTCTAACTACTCATACATACTGTAAGAACAGCTATTCAGTGTGCTTAGCATAGACATGTAAATAATAACAAAAATAATTTGTAAAATCAAACATAATTCCGTTATTTTAACATTGAACATTTTTTATATTAATGTTTTTTTTGTCTATTCAGTTTAAAAAATCGCCTTAGAAGAAATGAAAACTGGGGAGTGAAGACAGAAAACGTAAACGATGGCTCAGATACAACACAACTTCCTCTTGACAAAACCTACACTGACGTCCACCTGTTTGGCTTCCGGTTGGAATCTTCTGAGTACAAGTCAGAATCTGAGGGAGATGGAGTTCCGCAGATTAAAGTCGGCACTGTCGGAGTGTTACGCCTATTTGGCTATGGGTGGACAGAGAACTCTCGGTTTGCGCTCACAACTACCAACATATCCCGAGGCAGCCATTGTGAGTTCCCCGTCGGAGAACCTTTAAAGGTAAACATTTCAGTTGACGTTAAAATGCTGAGTAATAACTTTCGGGAGTAAAATTAAGCGATATATCTTTGATAAAATTATCTAATCTCGATTTAGTAGAGAACGAATGTAGTAGCAAAGAATTTGTAGGCATCTCTTCTTGTAAAACTTTTATTCCTAAAGGCGTTAAATCTGACAAAGATTCTTTGTTCTATTCCGCGACACTTACTACCCAGTTAATTACCAAAAGCATAGTTAAATATTTTGCAACTGTATGCCACTGTTTTTAGTAAAAACTATGTAAAAAACTCTTGATATAAGCATATGCTGTTGAATAAAAAATATTCTGTGCCCAAATTGTTTGTTTATTTTTACTAATTTTATAACTTTAAAATTTTAAAAGTTTTTTTTTATGATAGGAGTATTTTAATGGTGTTCAACAAAATTTTCCTTTCTTAAAAAAATTCCATTTTATGTTTTCCTGAACCCCGCCCTTCGGTTTAAAATGTTCTACATTAAAGAGCCCCTGTTATACGTAGCCTCATATTTTGTAATGATTTTATACAATTTTGAATTTTAAAAGATGTACTATTTTTTCCATGAACCCCTCTCAAATTTAGAGGATAACCATCCTATTTTGTTGCGGATTCCAGAACTCTTCTTCTGTATGCCTGGGCATATGCATTTCTTGAGCCCCTCACAGAACGATTATTTTATATGTTACTAAACTCTAGCTGTATTATTTATCAGACTCTTGAACCCATCTTAGAAGTATTACTTTTTGCGCTTCCGAACCTCTCTGAAATGCATTACTTTGTAACCCCCTGAACCTTGTAAGAAGTACTAATTTGTGAACCCTCTTGCGTGTTGCTTTGAGCAACCCCTGACCCCATTAGAAATATTTTTTTTTTTTATTTTGACATCCTTAGAAGAACCTTTAAACCCCTTTAAAAGTAGGCTCATTATCTTGTGCATCTTTGAACCCTTAGTATGAATATGTTTGTTCACCCATGAACCCCTCTGGAGTTTCAGTATTTGCATTCCTGTAACCCTAAGAAGTATTATTACCTTCTGCACCTTCTGAACACTTTCTAGAAATATTATGCTGTACATCCCGGATCTTTTTTAAAAATACTACTTGTGCACCTTCTGAACACTATAAATATTATGCTGTACACCCCGGATCTCTTCTGAACACTTTCTAGAAATATTATGCTGTACACCCCGGATCTTTTTTAAAAATACTACTTGTGCACCTTCTGAACACTTTCTAGAAATATTATGCTGTACACCGTGGATCTTTTTTAAAAATACTACTTGTGCACCTTCTGAACACTTTTTAGAAGTATTATGCTGTGCATCCCGGATCTTTCTTAAAAATACTACTTTTGCATCGCTAAATACTTTTAAAAGCTTCACTGTATACCCTCGCCGTACATTCTGAGAAATACAAAGTCTCCCTTTACCTTTTAGAAAGCCACCCCTGAAATCCTCTTGGATATTATTTATACTGACGAACTATATTTACGTGTACGTATACTTTTCAACCCATCTCAGTTGTACTAATGTGTGCATCTTTCATCCTAATTATCCTACTAATTTGTGTTTTTCAAAATTACATTTCTATTAATTACAGATCTCTTTGGGTTTACTGTCACACACTCTAGAAATTCTCTTTGTATTAAGAATTTTTCCATTCCTACTTTGTGATTCGCTGAACCATTCAATACATAATTCATTCACATGTACACTCACTGAATCTTTTAGAACTAATATTTTTGCATTCTTGAATACCTCTCAGATGTGCTATTTTGTGGGTTCCTGGACAGCTCGTACTTGTGTAATAATTTGTGAGACCATGCACCCTCAGTATTATCTTGCGTTCTAATGAACTAATGTATATAGTATCTTGAAAACACGAATGTTTATTACTAAAATGTTACGTCTAGGAATTGTCTTGAAAATAAAACGTTTGGATCAGTGGTGCATTCTTAAAATATTACTTTTTGCATTTTTAAACTATTGTCGGGCGTCCTGTCATGTTTCAGATTGCGTGAACAATGTATTTTGTTCAACCCTAAACTCTACTATTCGCCTTCTCAGTTGTATTATATCGTGTATAATAATTACATTTTCCGTACACATTCGAACCTCTCTTATAATATTTTATAAACTCTGGTCCTGTCTTATATTTATTACTTTGTACACCATTCAAATGCTCTCAGACAAATGACTAAACAATTTATATTCCTGTCGAAAGTATTAATTTATAAATTACTGAACTGCAATGTACACTATGTCTGGAGTTGGGATATCGAAAAGAAAATACCGATATTCGATATTATCAATTAAAATACCAGTTAATATCGATATTTAGATGTTATCGTTAAAACCAATCGATATATCCGTACAAAAAATGTCAATTAATAATGGGAAATGCAGTGTTAGTAAGGAAATTTATATCAGTATCCAAATGAAGGAAAAATATATTTTTTAAATTATGTAAAAAATACATAATTAAGGAATTACAAATTTAAATTTACATTTACAAGCATATACATATTTTGTTTTCTTTACAAAATGAAAATTATTTCCCTCAAAATTCTCTTCTCATAAAGCACAAGAATATCAGCGCATTGTATGATTTTATTTTAGTCTGCTATTTCTGACAATAAAACCTTGCCAGTTTTCGCAAAAAGGGAACTCATTATCCAACAACTGACAGATATTTTCTAGCGATATCTCTCTTAATTGATATAGGGACGAGTTTGGCGGTGAAATTTCCTTCCAAATCTCGAATGGATTGTCCATTATGGTTGATTAGCTACCGTTGCCCCCCATCAATTCTTATACATCATCTCGAACATTCTCGAAAGTCAAATCCCCATGCCGCTGTGCAATAGACGTCAACCCCCCCCCTCGGGTGATTTTTATCCTACATACTCCGTATGAAAGTATCATACATGGAACATGTTCTTCCGCTACTTAATTTATTATTTTATTTTCAACATACTTTATAAGAATAACAGGCGCATAACGCTTTATTAAAATATTTATGTTGCCAATTTATTATAGTGTAGAAATCAGGGTAAATCGATCGATACAAAACTTTTAAATGATCAAATATTTCAGAATTATACCAATCTGTATCCCGTGATATTTAAGTCGTTTTGACGTCAAGATATACCCAAAAGGAATTTTTAGTTTCTTTATATTTCAAGTGTAAATACATCATCTCGAAATATTGGTGTTTCCGATATATCAATATTTCGATATATCGCTTTTCTGTCCCAACCTTAACTATTGGCCTCGAATTGCCTTGGACATTATTATTATTTGGTATATTCCTAACTACTTTCTTCTTGGACAAACCATACAGGTATACTATACTTATGCGCATCTTACTTTGTGCATTCTTGTCGTTTCATGAACTCTTGTGAATCCTTGAACTCCTTTTAGAAGTAGTTTGTTTAAGTACTTCTAATTCGTGAATACTATTTTGAATATTCTCTGAAATCCACTCCTACGTACTACTTAGTGGTCTGTAAATGCCGCTTTATGAACGACTCCGTAGCTTCGAAACAAAGGAAGAGAAAATATGCATATTCACTGACTCCAGATCTGCCCTCCAGGCTCTCTTAAATTCATCCACAGGGGACTATTCCTTTCGCATTGCTGAAATACGAAAATTTGCTAACAACTTGAAAGACATGGGGAAGGACATAACACCTCAATGGGTACCCGCACATTGTGGAATACCGGGAAAACGAGAGGGCCGATGAAATCGCTAAAGCGGCATCCCATATGTACCCAACATTTAAAGCCAAGTAAACACTCATGTATTGCAAAAGCTTGGCAAATAAATACTTTCATAAATGTTGGACTGAATCTTGGAAAGAGGGCATAGGTCGTCACCTTTTTCAATTCCAGCCTGAACCGTTTAGAGAGGACAAATTCAGGGAAGTTTCACGTCCGATTGCCGCTTTTGCAGCTCTAGCACGATCCGGTCATCTTGTGACGGGAGGAATATTTATTTAGATTTGGTCTTTCGAATTATCCAATCTGTACATTTTGAAGATGAAAGCGTAAAGCACATTTTGTTTGACTGTACATACCAATGAAGGACTTTCTGAGAGCCGAAGTGGCAACATGGCAAGATATTGTAAAAAGAAGCATTGGGGGGCTGGCAAGGATAATATACCGTGGACATCGGGCTATCGGCTACTCTTGAAGCTGGATGCCTGTGCAAAGAAGTAAAGTATGAACGACTCCGGGCACCTGTAGAAGGACCCCTTTCAGGTACTACTTTGAGCACCCCTGGACCCTTCATAAATAAACTATTTTTTGAATTTCTGAAAACCTCATAGGTACAGTACTTTGTGCAACCCTTAACCCATTAAAGGTATACTACTTTGTGCACCATTGAAATATGTTTGATATATTGTTTCCGTGTACTTGTACTTTAGATCAGTGGCGGTTTGACCAAAAGGGCTCTGGGGCGCAGCCCTCCCAATTACAAAAATTAATTTTTAATTAATATTCATTTGTCTTAAATTAGGTTACGAAGAGCTTAGAATTATTTAAGCAATGTTAAAACCATAAAATATTTGGCAGTTGACGCACGAAATTAGCCGCAAGCTCCGCGCGGAGCTCATAGCAGAGAGCCCCAGACTAGTGCATTGAGTGTGCTTGGAATAAGCTGAAACAGCCAAAACGGTGCGGTGACGTCACTCAACGCGCGTGTTACGGGTGGCCTTGGATGGAGTCCCGTAGTCATGCGCATGCGCTGAGAAATGACTAATCATTGCTGCTACTACAATTCTATATGATTTAGGAAGCAGCATTGTAGGCTTATTTGTAATGTTCTCACAATGTTTCCATTTATAGATCCTTTGATGCGCATACACAGTGGCCTAATATACTTTTAAAAATAAAACTTGATTCACACTACTCGTTGAGTACTCGACGCTTTAGCATAGGCAATCACTTAACTACCCAACCTAGCAACATTTCGTAAATCACACCGTAATACGTCTATTAGTTATAGCAATGTTAATATATTAATCAATAAGTATAACTTAATAAAAGTTGTAGGTGCTTAGAATGTAAAACGAGTTAAATGGGTATCAAATTTCAAAATTGTCTCCGCACCTCGTAAATCTGGGGAGACCCCTTGTCATGAGCCCCACCAATGTAATTGGGCAGGAGCCGCCACTGCTTTAGATCCTTTCAGATCCATTCTATCGTGATTCTTGAACTAATTTCTTTTGTGCCCTCTGAGCTTCTTTAGATATGCTATTTTTTATACTCTTGAACCTCCCTCGGATATATTACTGTTTACAACATTAAAACCCTGTATGAAGTAATGACTTAAGCCCTGCTGAAACCTATCCAGATGTAATTTAGTATCTGAATTTATTCAGGTTATTTGATAAATTACATAACATTTGTTTGTACTATAATTCTTGATAATATGTCTCACATTTGTACAAATATGTTTTCTTTTGTTTTTGACAGCTAGAAATGAATCCAGATAAGAACACGGCCCTTTTGGCAGTTAAGGTGCCTTCCATGGGCGTTACTGGTGCTACTTACTTCCTGTGTGCCAAAGAGGAAGCCACACCTCACATCAATTCCTCGATAGCTATTCTGAGAACGTGGCAGCATCTCGGCAACGAGCAGTACCTACAGATCCGTTCGTATGAGGATTTTCTACCCGCATGGCTGTCGATCACTATAATCTTTGTATGTCTGTCATTTTCGTCCTTGTTCTCTGGTCTCAACTTGGGCCTTATGTCTCTGGACAGGACAGATCTGAAGATCATCTGTAACACGGGCACTGAAGCGGAAAGGCGTTACGCGCGCGCCATCCTGCCGGTGCGCGAACACGGCAACTACCTGTTGTGCAGCATCCTGCTCGGCAACGTCATGGTCAATTCGACGCTCACAATTCTCATCGAGAGTCTGACGTCAGGACTGTTTTCGGTGATCGTGTCTACACTGGCGATTGTGATATTTGGCGAGATATCTCCGCAAGCCGTATGCTCACGTCACGGACTCGCCATTGGTGCCAAGACGATTTATATTACGAAAGTGGTGATGATTTTGACGTTTCCGTTGTCTTATCCAATTAGCAGTTTGCTGGATTTCATTTTGGGCGAAGAGATTGGAGCAGTGTATACAAGAGAACGCCTCAAAGAACTGGTGAAGGTAAGAAATTACATACAAAATATATATACAGTACATATATTTTAAGGTAAACATATATATTTCACTCTTTACTCTAGCGTTCCATAATGTGTGACAGTTTTTTACGAACTATCGGTGACCTTGAGATGAGCAGAAACACTTCAATAGTTGTGTATGGTGGGATGAATGAATATGTGTTGGGGGTAGCCTGACCAGTGACCTTGAGATGAGCAGAAACACTTCAATAGTTGTGTATGGTGGGATGAATGATTATGTGTTGGGGGGGATAGCCTGACTAGTGACCTAGAGATAAGCAGAAACACTTGAATAGGTGAGAATGGTGGGGTGAATAAATGTGTTGGAGGCTACTCGCTGATACATTCTCTTGTTACGCTAATACATTCTCAGTGTCTTGCCATGAGATAAACATGGTTTTTGTTGAGTAAACGAAACCATTTAAATGAAAATGAGCCTAATGATGATGATCACCCATGATGATTATTGGATTTTCTTGTTCTTCAAGCAACTCTAGCATACGAACAGAAAAACCTGTCGTTGGTTATAGCCTCGTTCCTTTAACATCTGAGTCACGCACATCTTGAATGGATGAAATAATAAGTCTTTTTGCAAATTGTTTCTTACAGATTCACGAGTTGGGCCTAATTTACGCGTGCGTCTTTTTGCCGTCCGACTTAGGTTAAGAATCAAAGCTTGTCTAACCATTTCAATGTTTTGTGGCGTCCTAGCAGGCATCATGACCAGGAGGCTTTTTTAGAATATTTCCTGTTCTTCTTAAATTGTTAACCCCCTTTACAATCGTATTCTGAATGGGAACGATATAATGGTGTCCAAGTTGAAAGTGAGCGCGAAAAAGCCGCTGCGTAACTGAAATCACTATTTCACAGAAACGTATCGAAAGTAAACATACGGTGCCATGAATAATGAGATGAGATCAGCGAAGAGGTCAGCGGTCGCAGTCATTGAGAAAGAGGCGGTCCAAACAACGGCTGCCTCGCGTGTACTAACTATTTCAAAAACGTCCGGTTTTTCGGTCACCTGTATAGTGGACAACGATCTGTCGCTTCCTCCCGCCACTCCCGAGGTACCAGTTCCCACTCGCGTTTATCTGCCTTCACCTCTTTCGCTATGCCTGATGATCTGTACAAACTACGAGAATCGAATTCCATCATTCAGCATGGAAAGAGTGTCAAGAGTGGCCTTTAGTAAAGTGTTGTAAAATGTTACTCCATCCTCTTGATATTCCTGCACCAGCTCCAGTTAAGCATACTAATAATTACATACAATTATTGTGTAGTTAGGCTACATAGCAAACCTCTGTCAAGAGTAGGCTACAATACTTTGTAGTACATTTGAAATGTCTTCTTGAGAATCCACTTCCTTCAATAACATTATTTTGCCCAAGTATAAATTTTAACAATGAAACTCAATTCTCACCACAAAATCTTGAATGTCCTAAGATGTCTTTTTTAATGTCTCAACCACAAAATCTTGAATGTCCTAAGATGTCTTTTTTAATGTCTCAACAACTTGCCATCATCAATTATGAACAAACACGAGTTACAATTTAACCTAACATCTTATCAAATCTATCCATATAGATCTATTTAATTAGATGTCAGAATCAACTAAACTTGTGAATGTTCTTTACTGATAATGGCAACGTAGTTGCCGAAACATGTTTGATGAGTTTAAAGATTCTTGTTATAAGAATTGAGTTTTAGTGTTGTATTTGTACTATATATAATATGTTGATATCATAAACCAGGCCCAACAACCGAAGTATTGATTTGACTTGTAATAATTGGTGAAGTTAAGTAGTGTTTACCTTTTATTTATATTTTAAGTTTGGTAGATTGCAAATGAAGTTTGGAAAATTACATAGTAATATTGGATTATCTGGCATCATTTAATATCGTAAATTGCAAATTGTGGTCGAATTAGATTCTAAAAGTTAAATTAAATTTCTTTCATTAAGGATAATTACAATCAAGATTAAACTAAATAATTTACGTTATTTAAAACTGAATTGTAAACATAACCCAACTCGTATTGTAAAAGGAAAATACAAAATGGTAATTATATGTGAGCATTATATGACGCAATATATCATGATGGGCCATTGTTCATTATTATTATTATTGTCTCAAATTTTGTTAATATTTGTGCTTTGTAACTTCAGTTTAGTTTAAATTCTCAGTTCAGGAGTTCTATATTTTTATATTTGTGATGTTGAGTTAAAAACCTGACCCTTGATTTTTGTTTTACTTTCAATTTCAAAGGCCTGACAAAACTATAAAGTCTGAGAAGTGCTTAGCAGTTACGTTGGCCAGGTCAGATAGGAAACGCCTTCAGCGCTTACCTGAAAGTTATTTCACACGAATGATTTGTGACTATTGCTTTTTATTTTGTAAAAGAATTACTGTAAATACGTATTTTTCAGTTCAATTATTTGTGTGTACTTTTATGAACCGCTACTGCACTCTGGTCTTTATTCTTTCTCTGCCTCAATCATTTCGTTTTTATGTATTCTACTTTAAATTCCATCCGCCATTCGTTTTATGTGTTCGGATTATTTATCTTACCACTTTTAACTGAATAATATTAGTATTTCAATAAATGTACACTTGCACGTGTTTCTTAACCTAGTTGGTTTAAAAAGACATTTATTTAAAATGTAATGATTTTACAAAGATTGTACTCATTTGCATACAATAGATTAGGTGCGCCATTACCTTGTAAAATTGAAGATTTATATGTGGAAACAAATGTCAACGCCTTAGAAGTAAGACCGAGAAGTTCTTGAAAATATCTGATGTAATTTTGTAAACATTTCCTTTTAAGTATACGGCTGCGAGGTAGCTGTCACTACAGTTAGTTTTTTTATGGAATGTTGGTGGAGGACTATTAGTCAGAGGGACAGCGGGCTTTCGCATGTACTTCCACCGTCAACGCAGCCTAACACTTGCATATTCTGTCACAGAATTGTAATATTTAAATTTGATCAAACCCCGCTGAAATTATTATTTTTCTTATCGATCAGTATTTTCAGGAATATATTAAATTTGATTTATAAATCGTAAATAAATGCGTTCAAAAAGTCCCACCGCAGTTACGTTTAAATAACTCCCTCGATTCCCCCCCACCCCACACATACTAAGTCCTTCCATAATACATGTAACAAGAACTATCGTTCAGTCAGTCATTCAGAGAAGGAGGGGTTTGGTGGCCCCCGAGGTTATGCAACGTCTGTCACCGTCATTGGCTGCGGAAAGGTATATGGGAAAGGATGTATTGGTAGGGGCTGAATGTGGGAACTTCATTCTCCAAGGCAGGACTTTTTTTGGGTGGGACGGTAATAAGGATTTTATTCTGGGGGACTACGTTTATTTTAAACATTTGGACTGGCTGACTGGCTTTTTTTATATTTAGGTGACATTTTTTGTTTTGTGTGTGTCAATCCATGTATGTAGTAATGGTGTTTGTAGGACATAAGATAGTGTAAAAATTTGTAATGAATGAAGAACATTTTATTATATAAGATAATAATTAAATAATTGTTGCATTTTATATATTATTAATTACATATTTTTATCAATTTTCGAATTAACTCTGGTTAATAATTAAGTGGTATTTATGAGAGATACTTCACGCCTCATTATACGAAAAAACAGTTTTTTAATAATTAAGGTAGTTCTAATAGAAAAGATTAAATTCAGAAAAGAAATGATTTTTGGGGAAAAATCTATAAGTTAATGAATGATTTTACCAACTAGCTACTCTTGACGGTATTAGCTGCTGGCAATGGCGGGTTGACTGTCAGCGTTCGATCTGGCAACACCGCATCCTTAACCTACCACAAACCCATTCCTATTCTACTTTAAACAAAGTATAACTCGTGGCTCGCTTGTGCAGAATCGATTCTCCTAATGCATGAAGTGTACAGAAGCATCTTCCATTGGTAATAGTGTAATAATTGGCATTATCTCGAGTGCTCGATGTTATTGCCAAGTGTACACGGCATTAAGTAATTTCCCTGATGGAACAAATTTTCTGATTTGATAAAGAACGTTGCAGCTAACCTTATTCACCCACTCTGTGTACAAATATTTTGTCACTATGTTCATCCTACCTAAATATTCCGCAATCGCTATTAAGCAATGTATATAGTTGCTTTATATAGTAAAAAAAAGGTCGTTAACTTGGATTTTTCAGTTAGTGTTATAATAATCCAAAGAGTGCAGTGTTTATCCGGCTTCACACTAAACTAATCCGAATCAGTACAATTCATGGTGAGTCTTACCAAGATTCGGTAGCCTATACCGTGTCACTACTCAAACGTCTAGACATTGTTCCCTCCTTCATACCAGTAAAATCCGGTTCAAACCGCCTTTATTCAAGATCCTATGCGATTCGATCTGTCAGAATCTCTTTCAGTATGCCTCAGTACGATGCCACAGTACGATGATGAATAAACCACACTACGATGCGGGCAGAGCTATTTCTGCGTTAAAAAGGTGAAAGAATACAGTGTTTCGATTAGAAGAATACGGTGTTTGATTGTGACAGAAAAACATCACAGAAATGGAAATTTTATTTCTACTGCTCGAGGGAAAAATGGATAATATTTGAGTATATCAGGTAATTTTATGTCCTCATAATTAAATGAAATTTTTTAATAAGTTATAATTTAAGAAACAGATCCTAACTCGTCCTAAGCAATTGAAGAATTTCATATAATCGTTCTGAAGATCAGATTGAAAAATACAATATCATTCAGATGTGGAAAAATACCAGAATATGGTATTTGTCGAAGTATTTCACGAATCCCCAACCTACGCTTTTTAATTAAGAATTTGCCTTCTAAAAAGGAACCTTGATCGAGACTAACCTTCAGATGATGTGAAAGGTTACAAGTGAGCATTACATTGGATGATAGTTATAGGATTATTACTCCCGAGACATAGCAAGATACAGTATCTAAAATGTACAGGAAGGGAGATCGCTGACTAGTGGGGTGCCAGCCCCTCTCGTATCTAGCACAGAGGCTGTGGTGGGCCGATACGTATAGCAACGAGCTTCGACAAATACGTTTTTGGACTCTTCCACCACTCTAAATATCAAGTAGATCATTCGGCTGGCCACGTCTCATGGTGCGTCTCGAAACGTATACTTCTGAGATAAGATTTGTAAGAGTCATGCGCTCCTGCAGAGAAAGCGGCCAACCTCCTGGCGGAAGGCGACACTGCTATCTAGAGGAGTTTATTCCTCTTTCGCTATGTACATTCCCTTTTATCTATTTTTTTAATATTATTATAATGAAGAATTCAGGCCAAATTCGTGTGTGAGCGCTGGCGTGCTGATTATTATTTATTTCTCTTTTTTTTAAAAAGAACATATCACTTAACAGATTGTCATTCAAGTTTATTATGTGGTTATTTTGGAGTGTTAATTTTGTTTAAAATGTCTTTCTATTCCACAGCCCCATTTGCATCCATTTTATTCTTAGGCGATTCCCGAAAATTGACTTGTAAATGATCATTTTAGGAAATGGTCGCGTTGCAGAATGACTTCCAACAGAACTTTCAGGACTTGTGGGTATCTACCTATTTGGAGCATAACCGTGGTAAATGTGTTGCACATAAATAACAACTCTGACAGCAATTATTTTTTGTTAACGTGTTGTACATTTCTTTTGCAAAGCATCCATCCTCAGAGATATCACCGTGCAAACAAACCGTAATAAAAAACAAAAGCGTGTGCAATTGTTGTATTGGTTTTCACTCATTAGATGTCTTGGTCAATCCCAGTTGGAGGCGTGATTTAATGTTAAGAGGCGTGCTTTGATAACTCCTACGTAGTTGACATGTATTTGTTAATTATAAGTTGGGGGTTTGTACTGCCTTTGAGGATGGTTGCTTTGGAACCGAAATGTGCATCTGGTTAGAACTTCCTACTTATTAATCAGGTAATTATTTGATTCTGTAAATAGGATTTCTCCTTTTTTTTAAGAAATACGTCGAAGTTCTGCTGCTAATGTAAATCATTCTGAAGGTGTTCATGATTTTTTCCTCGTGTACTCTTGGTTGGTTTTATTTTCGCAAGAGCTTTCTCGCTCAGCGTAAGAAAAGAAGAAGCGTGCGGCCTGATAAGGCTGAACATAGTGTCTAGTTAGATGCATAAGTGTCTAGTTAGTGTGTAGAATCCCAAGTTAGATGCATTGGTGTCTAGTTAGTGTGTAGAATCCCAAGCTAGATGCATAGGTGTCTAGTTAGTGTGTAGAATCCCAAGTTAGATGCATTGGTGTCTAGTTAGTGTGTAGAATACCAAGTTAGATGCATAGGTGTCTAGTTAGTGTGTAGAATCCCAAGTTAGATGCATTAGTTAACACATACCTGCCCAACCTTTTTATATGTAGAAGGCTCAACTGACAAAATTTGAGAGTACGGCCGCCATGTGACACAATAATGATGTTAATAATATTAATAATAATTCTGAATCATGTTTACACTCGCAGAGATTATTGGTAAATAATAGCGGACTTGCGATGCGAGTCAGGTACAACTATTTATTTATGCAGACATTATTATAACGTTACCCATTTTAGAGGTTTATTTAATGGTTTATAATTATAAGAAATTGCATTGTAGCTGTGTTTATTTGTGAAGTATTGTTATTATTTTTGGTAATTTTGATTGTGTACTTATGTATTGT